>CM061143.1:19493677-19988677 GCA_030710495.1 Labroides dimidiatus | reverse complement strand
GCATGGTGATCTATTGCCTCCTCACATCACGTTTCTGTTGAATCTCTGCTCTAATTAGTAAGCCGACTTGTGACTATTGTGAAAATGTCACTTTAATGTGTGCATCAATTACAGGCCTGCATATTTCAGCTGCACTCAGAGCTGTGCCAAAAACTCCAACCAGATGAGAGCTTTTGCTGCTACAATTCTTAAATTTGTGAACATTTATGTCTGACAACGCTGAGTTTGAGACATGATAAGACAAGATTCTGCTGTAGTCTTAGTCCAAGAGAGTTATTCAGTAGTGTTGCTGGTTTCTTGGGTTTAAGAGGTGAGAGAAACTCTTTGAAGAAGGTTAAGATAAGAAGAAGCAATACTGGGCCAAACGGCTTATCTTGAAACTGTCTGTAGTTGACAGGTCTGTCGGCGTATGTCTGGATTTCATTTTTTTTTTCCAAATCAAACTTAACACTATAGGTTATGTGGAAAAGTACACTAAACGTTTCTTATTGTAACCATAAAGCCTGCAACTTAAAAAAAAAAAAAACTTCAGTCCTTGACTAACAACGTGAAATTTACTGTAGCTCTCTGAACAGCTGGTATTTTGAATTTTTATGTGTTCTCATGAAAACTATGGTGACTTACTGAATTTGCAAGCTTCAACAGCCTGATGATTCAGCAGGTAAAGTAACTCAGCCATCATCAGTTAACACCTGTGTTGCTACATTGAGATGATTGATGTCTCCATTGGAAAAATCATTTCAGTTATCTTCTCACTTTTTTTGCAGCTCTGGGGGAAAAAATGTCATCATGATACAAAGACCTGTTTCAAACATTGGTCAGGTAAAGTGGGACATTTTCCAAGTAATGTAGCCCACTTAACCTGATGTAAATACTTGTTTACACAGCTCATTAGAATGTTTGTTCTTCATACAATGAAGTTCTTTGTCAGTGCTGATGTGGATTTAACCTTAATGACTAGATAACTATCAGTATCAGGGCTGCTCTTTGGATCTAATACATTTGGTTGTAGTGTTGTTTGTCTTAAACAAGAGCCTAGACATGAAACACGAAAAAACTGATTAATCAGCGGTTAACACATCAAAGAGAGGGTTTCTGCATTGTTCGAGAGACTCTAGCCATGCATTTGAATCAGAAGTATTTGATGTCTGACACACACGATGAAGGTGGGAGGAGCAGGACTCGTCTGTTTTGAGCTGTGGGGTGAAAACTCTCAATGTTTGGTTCTGATTAATAAAAGGATTAACAATCAAAGTCAGAGCAAGTCTGATAACACTGAGTGATGAAAGACATGTTCATTCTCGCAGTTATTCAGGATAACAAGGTTAACAAGACTCCCTGAAACTTGAAATTTCCTGTTACATGTACTGTATATTATGTCAAGGGGAGGGGTATTAGACATGTTAGCCATGGTGTCAGTAGAGTAATGGAAGAAGACTCTCATCTGTGATGCCAGACGAGCTAAAAAAAAACTGTCCAAAAACCTTTAGCAATTTATTTTTTGTTGTTACATTGGGATTCTCCTTCATCTGTTTGTAACTGGCAGTTATTCCAAAATAGAGAGTGAAGTCTGCCAAATTTCTTTGGAAAGTAATTCTAGCAAGAGAGGTTAGGAAGTTAGGAAATAGGGAAGAACAGGGTTAGTTGTCACACTTTTTACTCTAGAGTGATTTGCTTATCTTTCAACAGTCATTCCTACATTAAATTGAAGCTTAAAGTGATAGCTTCTAAACTTTAGCTTTCCATTCACACTTTTTAAGGATAACACTTTTTGGGGTTTTTAAGGGTTTAACTGTTTTGTTATAAACACATTGCGTAAAAGCCAAGAAGTAAAATACTGAGGAGCTGAATATTTACAATTTGACATGAAGACCACTAAAAGTCCTCTCACCTCAAGTTCAGCTGTCTTACTCCAGAAAAGACTATGTAGGTGAGCTCTGATCCCAATTCTGTAAATTTCCATACCACAATTTAAAAGGCAGCACCCTCTGGTGACGAGATATAATGAATGTGACGACCAACCCTATGTTTGTTTCCGTGTGCTCCGTATGCAAGTGTTTCCAGGAGGCTCGTGGGAACATTGCTCCAACTGGTGAAGATGGCCCCACAAAGGACATCCACTGTCTGGAATTGATGCCTATCTTTGTAAACTAACCTTGCCATCCATCCCCAAATGTTCTCAATGGGATTTAGATCAGGGAAACATGCAGGGTGGTTCAAAAGAGTGAGCTTATTCCTCTGGAATAAGTCCTTTGTCAGGCAGACATTGTGAACTGCAGCAATGTCCTATTGAAAAACCCAGTCATTAGCACACAGTTGAGGGTCCTCAGTCATGAGGGATGCCCCCTGTAACATCTTACATAGCCAGCCGCTGTTTGACGCCCCTGCACAACTTCTTGCGTTCAAAGCCATCAGGACTGTCAAAGTTATTTTTTCTCTCGTCAGAGAATAAAACTTTCTTCCACCTTTCAGTGTCCCATGTTTGGTGCTCTTTTGCAAAGTCCAAACTGGCAATTTTGTGGCGTTGAAGACACTAGACCTATGAAGATGTTTTTGTTCTTAAACCCCTCTCTTGCAGATGCCATCTAATAGTTATTGGGCTGGAAGTGGCACCAGAAACAGCCTTAAATTGGGTCAAGTACTGTCATGTGTCTTGATGGACAGGCAATTGGATCCTCTGGCTCAGCGCCGGTTAAACTTTACTCTTTGTTCCATAACCCTCAAGAACCTTAAAGAAATTCAAAAGGACTGTCTTACTGTCTCCAAACTCTGTGGAGATGGCATGTTGGGAGAGGCCTTGCTTATGCAGTTCAACAATCCAACCACGTTCAAAGAAGAGAAAGCTTTTATGCCTTTGCCATCAGAAGGTCATGACTGTGAATACCTGACAGAAAATGACATTGAATCCTCATTTTTGCACAGATTTTGGCTTTTAAAGGCTGTGGTCTTAAACTTTTGATCTGCTGATGAAAAGCCGATTTAATTTTTCATTGTTTGGAATAAATTGCTTACTCAGTTTTTTTGTCTCACTGTCATCTCTTCTTTTTGCTTTTCAAGGCTCTATTTAGAACCTTTTAAGATCCAACCATGCAAATTCGAAATTTGTGCAATTTTCAGCTGGTCTTAACATTTTGATCAGGAATGTGTCTGGTAAACAATCAATATTTATAACCCAGCATTAAGTAAATGTACGGTCCAAAAGAGTCCATTTACTGTGGCAGGCTTAGTGGATGTTGTTGTGTTTACTACTTTATTATACCATAACCAAGCTTTATACTACTATGACAAAAAATATATCTAACATACCAACAAAAAAGACATAAAAAGGAACCCTGATACCAGAAAAAGTCTTTCTCTCAGTTCCCATTTCCTTTTCTCAAACTGATTGAAACAAAAAATAGAGCAGATGCATTAAACTCCTTCTCAGGTATTTCTGCAACAGTACCATTCATGATACTTAGATGTGAAGTCATGGTATCCTTGACCTCTGACCTTTAGCTGTTAAAACATTATCATGTCTTATCCACAACATGAACTTAGTTCTTCCTTGGCAAACATAGATCAATATTTTCATAGATGTACGTGCATACAGTGAGTGTGTTTGCATGGAAACAGTCATGTAAAATCACCCGTATGTTGTCACTTTCCATACATGTTCTATTTATAGGAAGAGAAAAAAAACTGTTGGGGTGAACAATGGAATAACTTATTGCAATTTTTGCACTTTTTATGTATCTTAACTTTCTTCTTATTACTAATGATGTTAACATGTTATTATTGGTGTTAATTTGATGGCATCGCCCTCAGGTTTCTTGAGAGATCTTGGGATTGATAAACAGGCGTGCAGATTGCTGTGCAGAGGCATAAAAAGCAATTGACCTCACTGCATATTAATTTAAACTCTCAGTTTGAGAAATTGTGTATTTGTACATGTACACTTGTGCACACGTTTATCTGTGTGTGTACAGATGCAGCAGATAGCCATTAAAGATGTAATGACGCTGTCAGTGCTGAAAGGCCTATCTAAACCTGACTAAAGGACCCTGTCTTTTTTTAATTAAATGGGGAAAAACATCCTGATGTCTTTTTAAGGAGAGAACAGACTCACTGTTTGACAGACAGTTGGGGAATAGCTCAGTGAATCAATAGGCCAGGAATCAGAGTTAAGCAAATGCAGTCACCTTTTTTTCCCCCATAGCCCTGAGGGCTATTTAGGGATTTTTTTTTTCCATAGTAGCAGACAGCATCCTCACTGGGTTACAGTGTATGTCTTTGTTTACACTGTGGCCAGAGGGGGCAGGGCAGTTCTTCTTCTGGTATCTTTTTTTACCAACACGTTCAAAAACACTCAAAGGTCTTCTCTGTGATGGTTGAGTCTTTGCATGTATTTGAAATGTATTTACATGAGTCCAAATGCTATAGCCCGAAAACAGTGTGGTTAAGACCGACTCATCGCCCCACAATAGAATCTTCATGCATCCCTCCAACTACTTCCCCTTTGCCTCTATGCCACATGGCCCTTGCTCTCCACATTTGGGAATACATAGCTCCCACCCAATGCAATCAACCCAGTCCCTTTTTAAAAGAACCATCCCAATTAAAAGTGTGCCAGTTAATCCATTCTGATCCTGCTGAAGAGTGCTGGACTGTTCTCACTGCCCTGCGGTCAAGCCTAGCAAGCTGAGCTGATTGATTCTGAACCAATCTTCTCCACGAGACTGCAGCCCAGGATGTAATGACCCAAAGCTAAAGCTTGGATTAGACTCCGGCCAAAGGAAACGTGGTTGGACCGACCGCCAGCAGTAACCTTCTGGACTCAGCCTGTTTGTGAGTCAGATTGGATGACAAGGTCCAGTAGGAGAAATGTGTGGTGTCTAATTAAGGGTCGATTTTAACTGCCAATATGCTCGCCTCTATACTGACTATGAACCTGCTCTTTGAGGACATGAAGACAGACGGTGGATATATTTATGAGTACAGTCTTATATGGTGGAGAACAAGACCATCAGGTGTGATATCAGCAAACTTTCTACACTCCATGGTGCTTTGACCAGTCATGTCCACACCTCACTGTAGTACCTCTGTGCACAGCTGGGTTCTAGAAAGAACTTACACACCCTGACCTACAAACCTTATTAGTAGAGTGTGGGAGGACATACAGTAAGAGGTGTTAAGGTCTGATACACACACACACACACACACACACACACTTATCCCTGCTGCTCTCTGCTCTGGCCGCACCACTCAGCAGGATCTTGACAATTAAGCTAACCGCCGACTGGCCCTGTGCCTTCAGGAGTCACCGCTGCAGTCCCACAAGCACACATACACATACAATAGTGAGCAGGTTACATTAGCATACACGGGTTAGAGGTGAGCCAATCAGTGCTGTCTCCACTGTTATTCTAGCCGGTGCTAATGACGGGTGCGGCAGAAAGTGACACGTATGAGGAATGCTCTGCTGTTCTTACTGGGACACTGGGCCCCAATGAAGATGGATAGGCTCCAGAGGGTACAGAAACAATGATACAATAGCCCCAAAGTTTAAAACAATGCAGGGAAGAGGGGCTCTAAATCTTGCTGCTCTTGAGCTGTTCTCCAATTACCCTAAATGGTACCATATACTTTATATTTGGCACTTTAAAATGGTGAAAAAATATGTTTTAAGTGATATTATCACTTTTGTTGCCTGTTTGTCTTACCAAAAAAAAAACAGTGAAGGAAAAAAAATATTATACAACCCAAGTTTCATTAGAGTTGGAATGATGTGTAAAATAATTAAAAAAATATTTGCAGGATTGCAAATAATTTGAAGCCCATCTTTAAGTTCAACATATCAAATGTTGAATCCCTCCATAAAAAAGCAGTGATTGAAAGCCAGTCTTTCTTCTCTCGCCAAAAAAGGTGTGACCTGAGCCGTAATTAAGAGTTGTAAATTGTTTACATTAGGACTTGTGGTGATTCCTGCCTGTGACCAGGCAATCAGAAAGTTACAGCAGTTTAAAAAATTCAGTGGGCACCATGGGTTGGCAAATCAGATTTCTCCTACGCACCTGTCTCCAATAAGCCTTTGCGGTTATATAAATCCCAGATATATGATTAGGACTTCAATTGTTCTATTTTTGACAGCCCATCTCTCTCAACTTGAAAACATTAACTGCATCAGTATCTTGTGGGTGTTTCTATTCACTTGTGTATTTTTTTATCCACCATACATCCATCAATTGTTATATGATTAGCTCAGCTTTAAGACCAATACCCTGTCAAGGCAAACTGCTCGATACAGTGATTGACAGGTGCTGGGGTGTTAAACATGGTTGTAAAATGAAGCTCAAAGGCCAGTGTCATTAACCAGCATCATGAAATCCTCATTAGGATCAATATCTTTACGACCAGGCCAGATGGAGATCAATGGTGCATGTGTCTTAGGGGAATGCCATCCATTGCATGTTTTCCAGGGATCACTGGGGACATGTAATACTGAGTAGGTCAGAGAGGCCAGACCTGAATTTCTCTGGGCATTTTAAAATATATTCACCTTCAAGTCTGACCACCAGAGGCACCTTCAGCTCCAGCTCTCGACAGGCCTTGGTGATGCCATTGGCGATGATGGCACAGTTGACGATCCCGCCAAAGATGTTGACCAGGATTGCTTCAACCTGTGAAGCAGAGAACAAACAAAAAAATGATTCATCTGGTCAAGTTTTTGAAAAAAACAGAACTTCAAGGCTAACAAATTCGTCACATCACAACAACGTTATAGCTGCAAACACATTAAACAACAGCTGAATAAAACCAACTTTAAAAGGTTGAAAACACACTGCTGAGGGAGACATTTTTGGAGCCTCACTACCAGCTCCCTGTACAGCAGACCAAACACCCAGAGGCCATACAGCAATGTCACACAGGAGGTAGAATAAGGTAATGTATTGTAAATTTAAAGGATGGCAGCATGTGGACAAGGCAATGCTAGGGCCAAAAAGTAAAATATATTTTTACTGGAAGAGGAGATATAACTAACAAAAATACCTACATCCCTCTGTTTTTTAAACACCCAATCTGTATGATAAAATCCTTTAAACAGGAGTTACACACTGCATGTGGCAAAAAGAGCACTCACAGTGCTCAGCAGACTCAACTATCCATATCCACAGTTGCACTGACCTTGTAATTCCAAATATGAACAGTATATTTCTGAAAACAAGAAGTCTTTGCTTGTAGGGTTTCACATTTCTAAAAGACCATCAGGAACAACCTTAGATTTTTTTAACATGTTTCAGGAGCGCCAAACCACGTTACTACCAGGTGCTTTGCTCTTTTTTAGCTGTTGTGCAGTTTCTTTACTAAAGATATCTTTGACTTTTTCCCCAAGTTGCTAATCCATGCAGCAAGAGCTTGTGTATGAGTGAGAGAGAGTGAGTGTACGATTACACTAACAATCTAGCGCTTGGTAATTACCCTGGCTAGCTCTGTGGAAAAGTAGACTGAGAGCACACAGGATTAATCCTCCATGTTTGTTTATAATCACTGCTAATCTGTTACCGCCGATTTGGATGAGCAGCTTGTGGGTGTGTGCTTGGATGTGTGTATGGGAGTATCTTTGGAGGATATGTATGTTTCCAGTGTGTGGCAACGATGTTTACAAGGGGAAAGAGATCAAGGACTTGGATAGCTATCAGGAATTTAGCCAGGGCTTGTTGTATCCAAACGACCATCTCCTTATAAACAGCAGAGAGAAATAAGAGCAGCAGAGGACTCGAATACAGAGCGAGGAGTGGGTGAAAAATAAGCAGGCACCAAAGAGAAATTGAGGAAGTGGTTTCAGTCAATATGGAAAACTCTAAACAAGCTTATGATGTACATCAAAAACGGATAAGACCAGTCCATGAGCCCTGTACAGTAATCAACTATAACACAAGACAAAAAATAATAATAATACTAATCCTATGCAGGTGTCAATCTTGTTCCCTTACTAAAACTGTCGTCTTGCTTTCATCTACCAAATCCTGAACATCAATGTTCAGTAATAATAATAATAAAGAAGGCTATTCCAGGAGAGTGTTTTTTGTCTGTCACCTACCCTGTGGCGGAATTTGTGTGGAATAAATAAGAACAATAGTAACCAGATGTAGTGACAACAGCATTTATTTCAATCTATCTTTTGACTTTCCAAAACTTCTTCATGGGGAATTTAACCTCTGAGTATGTGCCAAAGTGAAATAACAAACAAGCATTGCACTAAATTTACATTTTCCCAACAAAATACATGCATGACATGCATTGCAGAGTGGCTTCATTTCGTAAACCTCATTACCCAGACTAGAAAACAAACGCCTTTATATATATAAAAAAAACAAACAAACAAAAAAACACATTTTCAATAGAATGGGTAGCTCTCATTTTAAAAAAGTTACTAGAGGAGAGTTTCTTGAGTTTACAGTTATAGTGGGAGTTTACAGATTCATTGTAACTGTGCTGTGAGCTGCCTCCAGCACACCACGCACCGATCTATATGAACGACACAGTGACCAACAAACCCAGCAGGCATGTGGGTGATCACAGCCTGAAGGTGCACATGTACTTTCACAGAGAAATGTGCATTCACAAGCTAAACAACTTAAGATAAACTCATACAGAGCGCCGAAGTCTACAGTACAAGTCTACTCTATAAATGGATTTGAGATGATGTGAGAAAAGTGGAGACGGTGAAAACACAGGATGGGAGCTGGAAAGAAAGAGGCGTGAGTTGATAACAGTTCTCAAAACTCAGCTACGCATCGAAGTGTTGGCCTGACAGTCTATTAGATACTATCTGCAGTTCACCAAGTGTGTTTGTGTGGGGGTGTATTTTTGCTGCCTTGGGGAAAATGCACGTTTCTCTATTACTTTGTACATATATGGCCTGCATGGTACAAGGTTAAAACTGCAATAAGTTCAACAAATCTATACTCAAGCTATTAAAAAGAAGACCCTGACTGATATGAATATATGAATATCAAACATTATTGATGAATTCTCGAACTGTACATCTGTCAGCTTGGCAACGAAAACTCTGCAATAGGTTTTACATCTCTTCAAAGGGCTGCTCATGTAGAGCTTTGAAGAAGTGTCTATGAAACACATGCTTTAATTAAATACTTGGAAATAACTGAAATAATACACATAATAAAGAATGCTATGTGGCTCTAAGAGGGTCCAACAGGATGGTATCACTAAACTCAAAATGACAACTATACAACATGGATTATAGCTGCATAGCACTTCACAATCTGGCTGATGGTCTAGCACACACACAAAGAGCACTATCTCGCTCCCACTGGGGGGCAGCAGAGATTTAGTTGCCTTTTTCCAGCCTCACTAGGGAAGGCTCTATTCTTACCCTATCTACAGCCCATTTTTCAACCCTGTCTCTATTGGGAAGAACCATATTTCTTCCATTCATGCGACTACTATTGACACCCATGTATATTAATGATACACAGGACATGATTTATGTAGCTTGGCACGGAAGTAAATGCAGTTTATAGAAATATGGATGTGGAGAGTTGAGTTGCACTTTGCCTAAAAGTTGCAGGTTTTTTTTGTTATAATTTCTGTTTTTGGGTTGGAGTTCGGAGCCCAAAAAGGAAAAACGTTTTCCTGGACAATCAAACTTAAGCAGAAATTTGATGTAAAACTTCTGAAACATCTGTCACTTCAGAGTTAAAATCTCGGATCCAGAGCTAAGACGCCCACACACACACACAACCACATCACTGTAATTTGAAGTGAGATAATGTGATAATATATGCCCGGAGGAAATACAGCCGTAAATTGAAATTATGCAGAGACACAGGGGGTAAAGGAGCAGAAAAAAACACAAATGTGCATATCCTAGTCATCTCTCTAATCCTATTCTCTTCTGAGACAGATCATTCAGCTTTATAATGACACATATACTTGGTCAAGTAAGTCGTCCTTTTGTGGCAGATTTTTTTTTTTAGCAAGGCACTGATGTGTAGCAGACTTTAATGGCAATACTGATGAACTAGTACACAAAATGTGCCAAAATTTGGGGTCAATCGTCAAGATTTTCTGCCCTCTCCAATCAAAGATCTCACACTGCTCTGTTCCATTCTGCTCACAGCACCTCCGGTATAAAATAGCTCTGCACTCTCCAATCCATCTAAATTCTCCAACATCACACTCTGAAGCATTTTACCTCCTGTCACAGGACCAAGTACAGCCTCTTTCCTTAAAGGCATTCATTTCAGGTGAACTAACTTGGCAGCAGGGTGGATTTCTTTCATCAGTGCTCAGCAGAAAGGCATCGGGAATAATGTGCCAGCTCGCTCTTTTCCTTACAGGATCTTTGTGTGTTCTTTCAGGCGGTGTTATGGCATGAGCTGGTGCCTTCTACCTGGGTCCCGGTGAAATGATTCAGATTTTTACAAAATAGGATCACTGCTTCTAGCATCCGATATCCTGCCAAGGCTTTTTTTGCGTCAAAGTACAAAAAAAAAGGCCTTCACAGGAGAAACCGACTTTTCTGCCTGCTATTATACGCCTCACCAACTGCATTTAGAGGAAGTGAGAAATATAGCCCAGACAATCTGACATGCTCACATGGCCCTGTATTGTTGGCCCCTTCCTGTCTGTGAATCTTTATAGAAATGTCTTGGATGAAATTTTGATGTAACACATGTGTTGATGTAACAGACACATGCACAATATGTAACAGTACATGGTAATCTATAAGAACAGCAAATGAGGACAACACCACAGGATATGCCATATTTTAGAGTCTTCATGTTTCCTCGACAGACTGATTCATAACAAACAAACATGATGTACTTTTCTCCTCAGCCCAGGGGGGAGTGAAAGCTTTGTATTCCTTCTCATTCTGCAAGGCTCCTAGTCTCAAGTTGTGCATGTGCTGCTGAATTATCGCTCAAATACACATTTTCATGCCCGCACCGCTGTTAAGAGCTGCTAATCTCTTCGCAGGAAAGGAAGAAAAGAGGAAGCATCTTGTTTCCTTTGTTACAGAGAGCAGATAGGAGTAGAGAAAGGCAGGGCTGGGGATGGGTGTGTGCCTCTCTGTGGCCTATTAAGGACTATTGTTCTGTCTTATCTGCTGGAGACAGCCTGTACTGTCACTGCCTGTTCTGGCAGTCCAAGTGTATTTGTTTTTTTTTTTTTTTTGGTTGTTGTTTTTTTTTTTGATCTGCTTCGGTCCCCACTGTTCAGCCTTTCGGCCACAGGTTAACATAAGTGGCTCCCAAATCAAAGCAGGTCTGCTGGCTCCAGTCTCATCTTGGAGTTGGTGGATGGCTAAAACAATGTGCATTTGAACCAAGATGGGTTAGATCACATGATGTGGTCAATGTGTTTTTTAAGATTGTCTTTTGTTGGATATTGCATCCAAATAATAAAAAAAGTCTTTGCTGACAGCTTTTTACTTTAAGTGAAAGGAAATGGCAGTAAAAGAGGATCAATCACATCACATTCTGTAGGAAATATTGAATAGATTACATTCGCCTCACCTAAAATGTGTTGTTAGATCAAAATTCACTAGGGAGCGATGCTGCAACATTTCTTGTCTACACAAATAAGCAATATCCAGCCTTGTTACAATGCTGTCTGTCACAATACAGCATTCAGATTTTCGGCACAGCAAACAGTTTCTTAGAATCATTTCTACTTTGAAATGGTGCACAAAGTGTAATTGTGCTGGCAGGATGGGGTGTGGATAAAAGGATGAACAAGGTTTCAACGTGTTCTTTGTCATATGTGTAGGAAGCATCAAATGAGAAAAGCAATCCATGAAATAAAGATGTTCATGTGACAATCTTTTATTTTGCGTTTACTACTTTGAGCATCATTTCTGTCAGGCTCAGAAGCTATTTTGTCTCTGCAGATCTATTCTTAGAGAGGATACGGAGCAAGAAAAAAAGAGAATGGCACAAAAACAGACTAAGGGGAAAGGAAGGTCTTGAAGTCAGAGAGTGACGCGAAGTGAAACAGATGGAAGAAGAGAGATGGAGAAGAAAAGAGACGGAGAGAGGTGATGGGAAGTGGAGCGGTCTCTGGTTTCTATTGAAAGCGAGGATTGGCCCTGGCAAGGAGGGATAAGAGGGAAATAATTATCCGGCCTGCTGAAGCATGACAGCCCCTCCTTGAGACTGCAGAGAGACACACTGAGCGTTATGTCAAAGATTGGCCGTGTCACTGGCTGAGACACCTCTTGACAGACAGTGGCATCTGAAGTTTAACTTGACGGTGAAGAACATGCAGCACCAGGCAGATGGATGCATGAATGGCTGATGTCTGGTTGAGCAAAGGTTTCATCTCGGGGACAAGGAGGTGTAAAACCATGTTCAACACATTCATGACCTCATTGTGCTTCCTTTTACATGTCCTATTGAGATCTCCAAGCTTAAAGGTTGAATTCGTGTTACCAAATGGATGAAAAACAACCAGCCCTCCAGAAATCCAGTCAAAGATATAAAAAAAATTACTGAATAAGCAAAATATACTTCAGAGATAAGACTGCTGTTGGACAGTGTTACAGGTCAGTGTAAGAGATAAGGGTTTATTAAATCTTTTAAATGGCCAGTAAGAACCACTGCACGAGATCATAAAGAGATTAAATCATTTGTAATATAAGATGAGACCATAACATTGAAAAAGAAGTCAATCTTAAGTATACTTCACTCTCATTAACAGGACTTCAAAGGGCCAATTTTAGGGCCAACACCTTTTATCAGCCTCTGGTATAAATAACCATAAAACACTGGCATACCCATGCGTAACAGCGCACAAGCAATGCATTTTTTGTCAATCAACTGAGCTTTTGCTCAGTCCCACCCTCAAACGCAATAAGCCAATCACAGTGCGTATAGCCATTTCCATATACACAGACATTCTCTGCCTGGATGTCCATTGAAAGTCAGTTTTCTTTTTTTTTTCTGAAAGGTTAAGTATAAAAAATAGCCAAACTGTGTTTATGAGGTACATGCAACTCCGACACGGTAGCCTGAGAGGCTGGGCAACGGGGTGTATTTTTTACGCTTTTCTAAGCCACATCTCAACTGAAAAAGTGTCTTCTTTGGATAAAGCTCATACTCTGAGCCAGAAACTTTAACTTCAGTGGTGATGCTGATGGCAACAAGTTGCGGTTCTTCACATTTACACTGGGACCTGTAAGTTTGGCTTGTAACTGAAGCTTTTTATCTACCTTCTCAACAATAAAATTATTAATATACCCCTCCAATGCGTAGTATAGACCCTTTTGTTGACTTCAGGATTGTCATCTTTCTGTCTACAAAAATCATTAATTGCCTCCTGCAAAATGTCTCCTACTGTGACACCTGCCATGGTGCCAGTCACTAAATGTTCACTGTTCATCTGAATGAGTAAAGGGGGGCGTGGCTTAGCCATAGGTCAATTAGTAGGTTAACCAGTTTGCAATCCTGCATATTGGAAATGTTTTATCGTCAATATCGGACACGATGCAGGCTTGTCTGTCCCACTGTGACCTCTGTCTGAAACTGACACAGACCCAGTAGGAGCTCTACTCACTCCTCAGTCTGTGAGAGGTTCAGGCTGGTGCCTGCCTGCAGCTTATTTCAGAGCTGACACATTTTTAATAGCAATGTTTCCACATATCTGGACCTAAATGGAAATAATTTATAATATTGTGGCTTCTACTTGTTAGATATCACGGATTAATCCGTTAGAGTATGAACAAAGGATGTGTCAATTAAATGTTTAAAACTCTGTGGTTTGTTATATCCACACTGCTGAGGGCTGCAGCGATTTCCATGCAGATGTGGTTTTTCTGACCGTCTTAAGCGCCACTTCCCGCTGCCAAACAACAGCTTCATTTTCTTCTACCTGTTGCTTTGGTGTCGTCGATCTCCAGCATAGAAAAGTCTTCTTTATCCAGTAATGTGTCTCTCCATGTGGTTAAATCTGTCGTTTAGGCCAGCTCAACATAGGGGTATGTTATTCAAATAAGGATTGTTTCAGACGCCAGATTTTTCAATACCTGACTAGGCGTTCACCATGATTGTCCCTTGTAGGCATGTTTCATGAATACCATGTGAACATTGCTGTAAGCTTGTTTCTACACACAAATCTGCACCAATTCCCATGCAAGATTAACAAATGAAGGCCCTTGACTCTTCTCACAGCTGCTCTGGACAGCAGTATTTCATGAGCACTTAGCCACCTTCCACCTCAATTCCTCTCTGACTGCATATTTCTCTGTAAGTCAAAGTAGAGAGGCCAATCAAGGCAGACATGGCCTTGCTTTCACATGAAAAGAGGTTTGTGTGATGGCATGTGTGTGAGCAATGAAGAGAGAAATGCATAAAGGTGAGATCCTATTCCTGGACTATGACATAAATGCCTAAAGGTTTGCCTTTTCTTGTCAGGGTGACTAACGTCTCTGTGATGTCAACTTGTTCCACTGTTAAGTTCCTTTTGCCTTTTAAATTTAAGAAAGTATTTCTCTACATCTTTTCTAACAGCCATTCAATTTACTGTGGGTTCTGTAGTGAATTTTTAAGCCCAAGTTCACATGAAATGACTCATTGGACCTAACAGGCTTTACATGTTAACATTTGGAATAGTTACCATTGACACAGCTGATATAGCAAGTTTGCCTGGGCTTTGATTAAACTCAGATTTCAGCCCCTTCCAGACAAAGCCTCAGGCTCCATAAATTAAAATAACAGAAATATAACTCCCCTTTTAGTGGATGAACACACATTACATGTTTTGGGCCACTAAAATTTACGATTCAATTGTGATAACTGATTGTATTGAATGGGACCTGGTCTGTTCCAGTCTGGGCCAGTTGGTGTTGACAGTTGGGAGATAAAATGATACAGCATGTGGTGTTTAATGATTATAATCATTTGCCTTCTGAACCACTCGCTGCCAGGCATTCCCATTAATATTGGTTTAAACATGTTTGACAGGTGTTAGCTGCATGAATACGACTAATTACCCCCCCCCCCAAAAAAAAAAAAAAAAAAAAAAAAAAAAACTGTCCAAAATGGTACACAAAAATAAAAATAGTGCAGTCATCACTAAGCATTATCTTTTGATTTGTCCCTTGTTGAACTCACTTGTATTTCTTTTTGAAATTTCAAGCACTGTGCTGGTTGTGTGAACTTGCAAACCTCCAACATGTTATCAAGGTAAACAACACCTTTTAACATTGCAGCCTGTTAGGGCAAACAGCTGCTGTGAGCACATCACAAGTCTTGATTGCTATAATTGGCTGAATACATGGTTGTGTACCAGTATTCTTGTTGGAAACATGCCATTAATTAGCAGACAGAGTATCTGCAACCTGTTCTTTCCAATAATCATAGTCTTGTTTGAGATTGCTCCCACTCCTCTGAAGACTTTTGATGCCACGTAATATACCTGGATTCAAGCTGTTCAACTATTTCTTTTTACCCTACCACAAGAATATACGCAGACCTTTGTCCTTGTTATTCAAGTATAGCTATGAAACGTCTGTGCCATTTATCATTCAAGGTCCTAAACTTTTCTAAAACCAAGTTTATAGATTATTTTCTACAGCTTTCATGTTTTTAAATTTGTGAGGAGTTTTTACATTATTCAAAGAGCCTAAAATGGGAGTCAAGCAAATAATCAAACACAACATGATGACAGGTTCAAAAACAGAAAAATGAAATTCCAAAAGCATATTTTGCAGGCAACTCATTAACATTATTATGACTCACATACTAAGAAAAAAGATCATCCTGACACAGTTTGAATTTGAGACCAAATGCTAGTTGCCTGAGGCCCAACTGAATGTCTGTGAAGCAGTTCATCTTGCCTCCACCACTGCTTTACAATTTCACTTGCATTTTATAATAATGTTCTACATTGAGTGCTGTTGTGAAGTTGTGAAAAATTCAGACATCACTGGCTTTTGCTTTGATGTTAATCTTCCTCCGCTGCCTTCACATCCTCTTTTGTCATCCAGATGTACAAAAGATGAGCATGGTTTTATACCAACGAAAGAACCTCCACAGGTGGAGGAATTAAGTCTACAGGTCAAGTCTACCTGTGCTGCACCCAATGTCAACCACTCCTCCAAACACACTTTTGTGAACGATTTGTTTAAAACAAATGAATCATCTGGGTGAATGAACTGAACTAAATCACTTACTGAAAAGAGTTGTTCATTTCTCAACTTCAGTTGTACTCTCCTCTCTCTTGTCTCGTGTCTCTCTTTCTCTAGACTTTAAGAGTTGCCCAAGCCCGCCCTCCCTCTCCCTTAAATGTCAGTGGTACATACTGACTGAACAAACAGGATGGAGTCAGTTGGGAGTCTTGTGTCGCTCAAGCCTGCCCCTACATCTCCCTTTCATATCGCCAAAATCAAGGATGTAGAAAATATTTTACTTAACACTTAGCTCTCACAAAAGTGTATGTGCTTTTTTATAGCTGTCAGTTTGCGGCTTATATCCAAATTAATTTCACTCAGCTGACTGTTTTAACATCCACCAACAATGGTCACAATTGGATTAAGTTTCAGTCTGTACTGTGTGTGACTGACATGAACGTGCAAGACTGTGAGTCACCAGCCTCCGTCAGTCGTTCACTGCACGTACAGAACAGGAGCTCTGACACAAATCACTGACTGACTGACTGAGGGAGAGAGAGAGACTCTGAGCTCCCGTTCACTGTACGTTCACTGAACGAACTGGGGCTGGTAACTTGCAGTCTCTTATGTTCAATGAACAGACTGAATGGGAGATCCAACACAAATCACGCACTGACTGAACTGAGAGGAATCGTCTCGAAGGTTGAGCTCCACCTCCAGGTCTCTCTCTTCCTCTCAGTCGGACAGTCAGTGAGTGATTTGTGTACTGAACGCACTAAACAGAACACTTGGGGAAAATATAGGTGATTGCTTTAGCAGCTTTCAGTTTGCTAACCGTAGCTTTATCCCACTAATTTCTCAGCTCATTGTCTTATTATTTATAAAAAAAACATTCTCAACAAAACATTAAGCCATGTTAAACTTATTAAGTTCTGATTCACAGGCAGAGCTGGAAAGAAGTACTGAACGATTCTGTACAAAAATCTTACGAACAAATCATTTTACTGAACTGAATGTACTGATTCAATATTCTGAAAAGAACTGCTTTTCATAGCACTAGAATATCACTAGAACACACCGGTACAGAACTTGAATACTTTGTACAGAATGAGAAAGAACAGCAAGTCTTTGAATGTGATAAACACAAATTCAGTTTGTTTGAATAGAACTAATTTAACAAACAGAAAAGCAGCTGATGTGGTGGTTCGGGGTCTTTTTCTTGAACTGTATATTGTGAGAGTTCCTGACAGCAAAACTGTCAATGTACCTCAGAAAATAAAAAGAAATGAAACGCAAATAGATGAACCAAGAAATAAATGTAAATCCACAAATGGCCTAAACAACACTGCTTTGCATTAAGTGAATAGGACAATAGGACAAATATATATATATATATATATATATATATATATATATATATATATATATATATATATATATATATATATATATATATATATATATTTATATAAATATATATATATATATATATATATATAATATAACTGTGTGTATATATATATATATATATATATATATATATATATATATATATATATATATATATATATATATATATATATATATACACACACACACTCACAGTTACCGGCACTTTATTAGGCACACCTTCCTAACTGCTCGTATCCAGTGAGCGGCAGTTCTGTGGGTGAAAATGTCTTGTTGATGTCAGAGGTCAGAGGAGAATGGACAGACTGCTTCGAGCTGATAGAAACGCAACAGTAACTTAAATAACCCCCTGTTACTACCGAGGTATGCAGAAGAGCATCTCTAACCGTTCAACACGTCGCACCTTGAGACAGATGAGCAACAGCAGCAGAAGACCACACCGGGTGCCATTACTGTCGGCTGAGAACAGGAAACTGAGGCTACAATTCACACAGGCTCATCAAAATTGGACAATAGAAGATTGGAAAAACGTTGCCCGGTCTGATGAGTCTCGATTTCTGCTGAAACATTCGGATGGTAGGGTCAGAATTTGGCGTCGACAGCATGAAAGCATGGATCCATCCTGCCTTGTATAAACGGTTCAGGCTAGTGGTGGTGGTGTAATGGTGTGGGGGATATTTTCTTGGCACATTTTGGGCCCCTTAGAACCAATTGAGCATTGTTTCGATGCCACAGCCTACCTGAGTATTGTTGCTGACCACGTCCATCCCTTTATGACCACAGTGTACCATCTTCTGAAGACTACTTCCAGCAGGATAACGCGCCATGTCATAAAGCTCGAATCATCACATACTGGTTTCTAAAACATTAAAATGAGTTCACTGTGCTCAAATGGCCTCCACAGTCACCAGATCTCAATCCAAGAGCACCTTTTGGATGTGGTGGAACGGTAGACTTGCATCATGGATGTGCAGCTGACATATCTGCAGCAGCTGCGTGATGCTATCATGTCAATATGGATCAAACTCTGTGAGGAAGGTTTCCAGTACCTTGTTGAATAGATGCCACAAAGGATTCAGGCAGTTCTGAGGGCAAACCAGGTACTAGCAAGGTGTAACTAATAAAGTGACCAGTGATATGATCGTTGTCATAAAAGCAAAACGCTACAAAATTGGGACTCCTTGCAAGACATTTCTTTGTCCAGTTTTGGTCTAAATCAATGTGTCAGTTTAAAAAATGTACATTTAGATGTAAAGTTCCATAGGAAGCTAGCAAAGAAAGAGACAAAGCAACAGAAAGGTGCTGTGCTTGATGAAGAGAGAGGAGGAGGGACACCAACCTCTGCGGTGAGTGAGAAGTTGGTCGGATGTCAGTGAGGGATGTAGAACTCGTCTTCTGCTGCTAACCTCAGGGTATCACAATGCCCCTGAAACCACACACTACCTACTGTACAACACCCAACACACACACAAACACATACAAACCAACTGTAAACCTATCATCAGCCACACACACACACACACACACACACACCACCATGCACACAAAAACCACTTGGCTGTGAATTGGAATCCAGAATTGGAGCCAGTGTAGGGCAGGCATATTATTCATCCCCAGAGGGTGTCATGTCACTGCTGACAGGCAGACATAAATATTCCACAACCTCTCCACCAAGGGTTAATGGCTGTCCATCAGGCAGCAATGAGACATACAAACCACATGGGCTTGCTTTGGCACACACAGAATGGCCCCTTTCATTGGAAGAGCAAGGTCACTTAAAGGGAGGACAGAAAGACCCCCGTGGACAGACGGGTATACTTTGTTACTGTGTGTTTACATGGACACAAAAACAAAGTTTGACACACTACCACACACAAGTGCGCACACATGCACACACACACACACACACCTACAGTCTTCACATAGATTTCTGTTGAAGTGAGAAGCCAGAGTGAAGCTTTGCCTAAAAAGTTAAGTATAGTTCTAAGTCTTGATGTGTTTTGCTCCTCTGCTCAGTGCAAGAATTATTTTATTAAACTGAAGAAATGCATAATAGGTGGGGAATGGCATACATAATCACCTTAGAGACTGGGTATAACAAACCAGCAGCAGAATATAAAAGAGCCAACATTTCCTGCTTTGTTCCTAATGCTGCACGGCCAATCAAAATTAATTTATTCTAATGTATGCATACAGAAGGTCAATTATCCAAATGATTCCAGTTCAGATTGCACCTGATCTTGGGAGCCAATGAGCCATCGAAAGGGCAGATGGGTGTGCTTTGCAAGGCAAATCATTGCCCTGGCCCTCTCGTTTTTGTCACCTCCCCACTATTTGGGTGCGTAAATGTGCAGACCATCCCAGCCCTGAAATGCATTCCACTAATGGATAAACAACTTAGCATTTCAAGTTGCGTGGGAGGAATCAAGTCACAGAACAGGGTCATGAATTAACAAGGTGTTGCCAGTCAGCTGCTTTACACGCTGGACGCTAGTTTAACCAAAGGGAAAGTTGAAACTAATAAATAATATTAAGGGAAAAAAGAGAGGTTTTAATGTGTAACTCTTTTTCAGGATGAGCACTGATGAATTTTTCTCAGAAGGACTTTTTTTTTCTCCCCTCTACTAGGTCTATAGGTTGTAGGCTCAATTAACTGAATAATGTGCATTCCTATGATGTGTGCCTTAGAATAAATAAGTCTTACCTGTACTTCAATATCTAACAAAATCTTAATCTGCAAAGTGCTGGAGTAAAACTTTAAGGCTGACTCCTAGATGTCACAGAAAGACTGCATTGTGTTCTGTCAGTGCCACGTACGAGCTAATTCATGCCTGTTCTAGTCAATTTTTGAAGATTCATAGGGAGCGTCGCAGCATGTCCTAGCTCTGTTCCAGAATGACCTCCTGCGCCCCTCTGCTAAAGATACGTGCTGACTCTATTTTCAGCAGAGCCTTCGTCCAATAGGCGTTTAGCTGAACAGAGATTTACCTTTAGGTGAGGTGAAAAACAGGAATGGCTTAAACCAAGCAATTAATTTCAAAATAAAACACCATACCTTCACTTTTAACTGTATATGAGATTATAAAAAAACAAGGCATACTGATGGGGGATTTTTTTTTGTAAACAATAACAAAAAGCCACAGCTGTGATCTATGCATGTCAACCACTAGAAGATTATTCACCTTTAACGTTGTAGGACAAACTTCACATAGTACAACCCTAAATCCAATAAATTTGGGACATTGTGTAAAACATAAATAAAAATAGAATACAATGATTTGCAAATCCTTTTTAATCTATATTCAACAGAATCACTACAAAGACAATATATTTATTGTTCAAACTGATAAATTGTTTTAACTTTTGTAACTTTTTGCAAATATTCATTCATTTTCAGTCCCTTCAGGACACAAATACAATCAACCCCCATGTATTCTGCGCAACCTTGCCATTTGGAATTTTCTATTTTTTTTAATATTTATTTTTTTAACATTGTTACATGATATCATTATGGGGTGCTGTGTGTATAATATGATAAAGAAAAATAATTCATTCCATTTTTGCATGAGGCTGTAACATAACGAAATCTGGAAATTGAAGCGCTATGAATATGTTCCAGATGCACTGTATATCTAGCACAACTCACAGCAAGTGGCTCTAAGACGTGTCTGTAAGTTGTTATGTTAGCGAGTCTTGGTTATGCTCTACCAGTACTCATTTACCAACAGCAGTCTCACCAAGCATCACAACTGTAACCTCGCTCTTCATTTTATTGATAGACTCTCAAGTTTGAACAGACCACTACAGTGTAACTGCTGCATGTGGGTTAGAATGCACATTATCACAAACAGCTTAACCCGTGTTATAGCCTTTAGCCTGTGCTCTATCACTCTTCTAATAAGATTTCTTCTGCTCTTCTGTCCATCTTTTCATTTTGCTTGTTCAGCTCTAGTGTCCACCATTATCACAAAATAAATCCACCATAAGTAATCCTTTTCAGCAGAGAAAAACAGATCTCTTTTTTTCTGCAATCATCGGGACTTCTACGTGTTGTAAATCAATCTGGTCCAGGCAGACGCAGACATGAAACTGAAAAATATCATTTTAGAAATAACATATTTTGAAATGAGATAAGACGAGATTCAATTTTGTCATTACACAAATACAAGTATAGAGGAACAAAATGAGGTTTGGCATCTCACCAGAACTGCAAAAAGCAGAAAGTGCAAGTATCTATGCTGTGTAAAAGGTAATTACAGTTATTTACAGATGGACAAAATTATACAAATTATAGGCTATGTATGGGAGGGTTAATGAGATGCTACAAATATATGTAGATGCTATAAATACAAGTCTATCCTACAGATTATAATATAAAGATTAAGGTGTAGTGAACGTGCTATGCTAATACACATGGGTATAAAAAAAAATCTTCTATGTATGAATGAAATAGAATAATATAAAGACTACGGATACTATACAGATTATGGACATCATCATGGGCAGTTCGATAGCTTATTGAGGTGATATGAACATACTATACAGATGAAGGTTCGGTGGGTAAATGAATAATGCAGGTGGTTAAGAGATGTTTGAGTTTGATCAGGAGGGGTGGTAGGGGCATGACAGGTGTGAGGTGATGAGCAGGTGGAGATGATTAGCAGAGGGCAGAGTTCGGAGGAAAGACAGAATTCAGAGTTAGTGGGACAGAGTTCAGAAGGGAGACAGCTCTGGGGAAGAAGCTGTTTTTCAGTCTGCTGGTTCTGGACTGAAAGGCTTTTGAAGTGCTTACTGGAGGGCAAGAGGACAAACAGTCTATGGGCAGGGTGGGAGGAGTCTTTAAGGATACTGCGAGCTCGACGCAGACAGCGTTTCCTCTGGATGTCCTGGAGGTCAACCGGGACCTGCTGGAGGTCATTTTGCAGGGCTCTGGCAGTGCTCCTCCTGTTCCTCCTTGCACAAAGGAGGACGTAGCAGTCCTGCTGCTGGACTGTTTCCCTCCTATGGCCTCCTCCACGTCTCCTGATGTACTGGCCTGTCTCCTGGTAGCACCTCCATGCTCTGGACACTACTCTGACAGACACAGCAAACCATCTTGCCACAGCTCGCATTGATGTGCCATCCTGGATGAGCTGCACTACCCGAGTCCCTTTAGTGGGTTGTAGACTCCGTCTCATGCTACCGCTAGAGTGAAAGCACCGCCAGCATTCAAAAGTGACCAAAACATCAGCCAGAGCATAGGAACTGAGAAATGGTCAGTGATCACCACCTGCAGAACCACTCCTTTATTGGGGGTGTCTTGCTAATAAGCTTTAATTTCCACCTGTTGTGTATTCCATTTGCACAACAGCATGTAAAACTGATTGATAATCAGTGTTGATTCCTTAGTGGACAGTTTGATTTCACAGACGTGTGATTGACTGGGAGTTACACTGTGTTGTGTTTGTGCAGTGCATATACATTTATATATATATATCTATATATATATATCTATCTATATATATCTATATATATCTATATCTATATCTATATCTATATCTATATCTATATATATATATATATATATATATATATATAATTTTATATATTGCTTAAAATCTTTCTTCTGTGTTTTATCATAATCTTAATTAACTTACTAAAGGCAAAAACATAGATTATTATTTGATCCTGACATTTCAAGTAAAAAGTATTGATAGTGATATCAGTGAAACTAGCCCTGTATTAAGTTGGTATCGGATGGATACCAAAATTCCCAGTATCGCCCACCCCTAATCTGGCCCGAATACTTTCATTTGGAGTTTGAAGGGAACGAAAAACAAAAAGAGGAATAAAGGAAGAAAACAGAGGACTTCTTAGTCTTCTCAGTAACAAATTGTTTAGCTGGAGAGGTACTGGCAGTACAAACTGCCTTTGAGACCAATGATTCTAATAAATGGGAGCTTATATGGCTTTCTCAGTCTTTTTCCACCACTTAAAAAAAAAGCAAACATTAATCTGGCTGATCTTTTCATCTCATCTATGACTGTATTGTGGAAAGCAGTGACTGTTTTTAGATTTACTCAGCTCTTGGTCGAAGGAGTAATTTTGATTTTAATGGAATAGAAATATCTTATTTTTCACCTCAGGCTTTCTTATCTCCCCATATTATGCAAGGTCTGGTTAAGCTTGTGCTAAGTTGCCAGAAACACATAAACCTGCTCACTGCAGATGGGCACAATAAGAGTTGAATAAAAAAAAATAGATGAACAGACATTGATACATAGACTGATTGGGTATGTGAGAGCATACTTAGCCTTCTCTTTCTTGCAGTTTTAGGAGCCGTTTCATAAAATGTCTTTAAGTTGGAGACGTGATCTGTTCAATTATGCAAATGTGAATGATTTTAAGTTGTCTTTCAAGGTGGTGGTGGGGGGGCTGTGGCTCCAAGGCTGACATTTGGCCCTGCAGACTTCTGATGGAGCTCTAGAGAACAGGGACGCATATCAATTAGCCATTAAGGGTTTGCTCAGGTATTAAAGGGATCAGAGAAACCAATAAAAGCCTCAAGAGGAAAAGGAAGAGGCTGAGTAGACTCCAGATTGATGAAGGTCTCACCCAGGGGCTTGCTTCATGTCAGGTAGTGCATATAAGGTGGACAAATAATGAGACCTTTCACCTGCAGGGGTGGGCGGAGGAGATTAACCTAATGAAGACCTAGTACATGGAGGCATTCCAGTCTTTTTGATTTGTTATGGACATCCTCTGGATTGTTGCTGTAGATGGCCTGCTGGTGTGAACCCACCAGACTCCAACTTCTATGGCTATTACAGTCTTATCTAGGGTTCACCAAAATTTTGGCCACCGAAAATTTTCTGCTGAAACACTTTTATCACCGAAACAACACGGCTGAAACAGTACGGTGTGAAGACACAAGCAAAAACCGTGGTCAGCATGCTCTTGTCTGGATAAGGGCCAATGTATTTCAAAATATTTGAAAAGGACCCACAGATAGTAATTTGTAAAGCATGTGATGCGCGCACAGGAAATGATCCAGGCCGCAAGAACCCTGTTTGGAGAGGGAGAAGTGCAGAGAGCAGGAGAAGGAGGGCAGAGTACAGAAAAAAGGCTCTGAACCAAACCAGATGAGGGGCATTCCTCTAGATCTGCTCTATACCTTGTTGTTTTATTTAACAGACTAAATAGCCTCATGTTTTTAATCTTACTGATATGACGGGATGGTTAGGGTTCACAACTCTCCTCTGCTCTCCGTGTTGCGCATGGCAGGTCCGCCTCAATACCCAGACACAAACACGTGAGAGTGCATACTATTCTTGATTGGAATAATAATTTATTTCTGTGTTTTGGTTTTTTGGCCTCAGTTTCTTCATTTTCGGTTTTTGGTTTAGGCCAAGAATCTTCATTTCGTTGCATCCCTAGTCTTATCAGTGTCATTACTACAACAACCCCAGTGTTAACTTATCATCTCTGTCTATCTCTTCAAACTTAGTCAAAATTCTTCACCGTTCTCCTTGTCATGCTACAGCTGTTACTGACCTGTCTCAAAACTGACATGTCAAATGCTTGAAATACTTTTTTTCTGTTTAACAGATATCAAAAATTGCATCACTGTTAAATACATTGCTGTGTTTCCTAATGCAGTTTAATGTCTTAACTTGGACTCTGGCCTGCATTCCCGAAAAACCATGTCTGTGGATTTATCTCACTCATCTGTAACACACAATAGCACAGGGGAGAGTCAAAGTAGGGTAAGGGGGGTTTCCAGTCCCACATCTCATTCGTTCTGCTAGCTGCTGTCGTAAAACTCCTCTTAATTCATTTCTTTCCGGACCATAAACCCTACCTTTAGCACCTTTAAAATCACCACTGTGTTCTCCACTCCTGTCGTCAGTGAACCAATGAGCAAGGTGCCACACTCGCCTCCATTCCCACCGCTGTAGATAAACTCTTTCAGTTCCTTGAAAATAAACAGGAACACCACCATCTCAGCACTCGATCAACCCACTGTCCCATATACCAGTCAAGCATCAGATGGCTTGGACATGCCTGTTTGTGTGTGTGTAGATGTGTGTGGATGTGTGGCAGAAAGCAAATGGAAGTCCTCTAAGGCAAGATGAGCTCCAGTGATTACAGCCTGAGACAGTTTTCTAATTATTCTGTCAAACATCAATCCTGTGGGCTGATGCAGGCCGTCCTGTGGCCTGATGGACAATGTAATCACTGCTGGACCCCCTCACACCCTGACTCCTCCACACCCATTTGTACCCTCTCTTCTCGCTCTCTAACATTCTCATTTTCCTTACTTCATCGCTCTTTTCAACACCACTCTACCTCTAGCTCCTTCTCTGTCTGCACTCCTCAACTCACTCTTTTTCTGATTTCAGCCATTATCTTGCTTGCTGCTGGTAAAAAACAGGACACTGGTCTAAATAAAAAAGATGAAACGTCATAGGGCTCTCAAACCATTTGGAGGAAACCAAAGAGAATGTAATGAGGGGAAAAAACATAAAGAAGGACAAACAAGGAAGGTTGTGTTTCTATCACGAACTTAATCATGCTGGCTTTGGGACGTTAATCACAACTTGTGCTTAAACTCATGCCCTAAAAAAGTAAGGGGAATGTTTTTCAACAATCCATCAGCTAACCACTGTGGGTTTATTTATACACCAACAGACATTAAAATGTAAATAATGAAGCATAATATATATATATATATATATATATATATATATATATATATATATATATATATATATATATATATATATATATATATATATATAACAAAAACTTCAGCAGGGGAAGCAATTTTAATGAAAAAGTAACCTGAAGTATCAGATTGTTGTGTTTAGTACTCAAAATTCAACATCAAAACTGACAGACTCTCAACAGCAAAAGCAACAAACCAGGTCACACATCATATCATATCACATCAAATAAGGGACTGTTGCTAGGGCAAGACACATGCCTATTGACATGAATTTGGCCAATCAGCATCATAGAAAATAAATCCCCAAAAAGAGAATCTAAAACCCCTCTTCCAGTAAGCTTGGCAATTCTTGGTGATTGAAGTCTGGTGCCACTGACATGGAAGCTGACACTGTAAAAAACTGTACATTCTCTCCTCCAAAATATGTTAGAGAGGAGAACTTTAAGTAAAAAATTAAGAAACTGGACCAGATCAGCCAGACGATAACATCAGCCAAAAAGCCAGCATAAAAGGTAAAACCAAAAAGCCAGAAAGGCAAAATTCCTGTATTTAAGATGACACAGACACATGTCTTAAAGCTTATGAGGTGTCAATTTTTTTTTAATCAATTTTTCCCCTGGGAATAATTAAGTATTTCTGATTCTGATTCTATGTAAGCTTTTCAGCAGCATGTGGCTATGTGTGTGTGTGTGTGTATGTGTGTGTGTGTGTGTGTGTGTGTGTGTGTGTGTGTGTGTGTGTGTGTGTGTGTGTGTGTGTGTGTGTGTGTGTGTTTAAATGAGAACACTTTCTCAAAAAGCACTGGTATCCTGCAGTTTGTGTCAAATCGTAGTGGGATGGTTGTTGAAAATTGAATATGGCACAGTACAGCCCCACCTAGAATATTTTTCACCAGCCGCCACTGGTCAGTAGCTATAAGAAGAGTTCAAAGAAGGAAAACCAGACCTGTGTAGCCTGTGCCGGTCAAAAAAGCTCACCAAAGTTTAAACTGCTAATAGAGTTTATTCAGGGTTAGACAGGAAGTGTGAGATCGCACAGTGCGTCATGGTTTGCTGCAGACTAACCAGGGTATCTAATGGAAGAAGTTGGCACAGGGAAACACAACAGTGCATTGGGAAGTGCTGAACAAAAGGGTATAGTCCATGGAGGCCCACCTCAAAACGTCCAGAGATTTAACTCATTGGCTGCTAGCCATTTTAGAACATCTTTACCAATCTTTAAAGACCCACAGAACATGGTGTTCTATGACTGTGGAAACACCAAAACGACCAAAAGGAACAGTAGGTTCTGTTCTTTCAACACGAAAAAGCTTGTTTCTATCTTTTCCGTTCTTTAGGAATCAGCAGTAGAATATGAGCTGGTTTCACCAAAACACGTTTTTGACCTTTTAGATCTCACTTGTCTCCAACACTCCTTCCTTTTATCCTCTCCTTTGATCTCCGTCATCTTTTCTTACAATTGCAGCACATACTCTATTTGAGTGTGAGCTGTCTGAACTTTTCCGACTTGCATCATCTCACCATTCTCTCTCTGTCATCTTGCATCTTCTTCTCATATCTCCGCTGATCTCTCATCCAAAGAGAGCACTGCTGAATAGAATAGAATAGAATAGAATAGAATAGAATAGAATAGAATCTGGTCCGTATCCAGGTTGCAGCTGGGCTGTGCCACTGGTTGCCAGGCCTTCCCCCAGCCCGCCCCACTGAAAAATATAACAAACGTCTACAGACGTCAGTGGCAGCCATTGAGTTAAATACATGCTGCTGATGGGATGTACTTGACTAAACAATAAACCAAGAAGTTAAAGTGAAGACGTGTAAAGATAGCAGACGAGAGGAAACTTTGACATATTTTGAAAGATAGGTAACATATATAGCCGAGCACTTACTCTGATGTATGAAAGTCAACCAGTCTTAGGTTATAAGTTTGCACCTCAGAGTTTCCGTTAAAACTGGTACCACCTCAGGAGCTGTAGGTATTGATGAAAATTCTTCAAACAGCACTCAAGAGCTGTTAAATTTTTTTGCCATGGCCAGGCTACTGCAACTATTTTGGCCATATTACTGAAATGTCATTGCATTCCCTTCTTAAACCTGACAGTAATCAACCACAACACTGCTATGAAAAACTACAAGAAGAGTTCAAGAAACTCAAGCTCATGTGGCATTACTTCTACAGTCTACTCTTGAATAATTATGCTTTCACTGAATAACCAGAAGCTTCTAAACTACAGCTGCTGTACCTTCAACTGAAAGCTCACCATTCCCTCTTCATTAAAATGAGACAAAACAAAGCATGAAGTGAGGGATGGATCTAAAAAAAAATGAGAAAAGAACTATTAACACAGGGATGATGGAAAAGCATTTTGAATCCTTTAAGAATCTTTAACAATAAAAGACTATTTCAGTTTGTGCATTTGTCGATATTGGATCTTCACTGTTCACAGACAGCCACTTTCTCTATCAAGGATACTGGTAATTCTGAGAACTGATATTGTCTGGTGGAGTGCTTTAAATAAATCCACCAATGAAGACCTTGGAGGTTGTCGTCTTGGCAACCAAACCTCAGGGAAGCAAATGTCGTGTCATCCATAACCACAAGAGAATGATTCGGGGAAGTGACAGGGACATGATAGAAACAGCATCAAACTGTAGCTCAAGAGTAAAAAAAAGGGATGTAAATGAGTCTAAAGTTGTAGAGTTATAACTTTATAGGTTAACATCTGTTTAAGTTAAGTCCCTTCAATCATCTTATGGGTAATTCTGTTTGTGTGTAGCATGAAAGGACACCACCTTACATTTCATATGTAACCCTGTGTTTTTAACATCCCTCAACATCGGAAGTCTTTGCACTTAAACAATACACAAAAGGGTGATATTAAAAAGCTTTTTTTGTAAAAATGTAACCTTCACTTTTTAGCTTACATATTTCATGAAGTCCTCTTAACGCAGACTAATTTCAAATATCTAAAAATGCTCAATGTCTCGAGCACAAGACTCTACAAATGACATCTGCAGTAGGACAACTTTCTTCTATCTCAGAGGAAGCCCTAAGTTTTACGGTGTTGAATCTCTTGTCCATCTGTTTCCTCCTCTGGCAGTAGCAGATATTGACTGAGATAACAGTGTCAGTGAGCCGTGTTCGACAATGCCTTTGCTGCTCAGTGAACAAGGCATACTGCAGCAGGAGACAGTCATGTCAGCGCAACCTTTCAACCTGCTGTCAATTATAGTGGAGACAATAAGATCCGAATGAGGGTAAATTTGAGGTGATTCATATTAGTTGAGCAGAGATAATGCAGATGTAATGATATTTAGATGAACAGACTTTTGAACGAACTGTGAATATAATGGTAAACTGATCTGAAAATCTGAATTTAAAATATTGTGCATTCTAATGTCAGCAGAGCACGATGTACGTACATATGTCTGTCTCTTAGTAGATGTATATTGTGAGCGCCTCTTTTGCCCACAGATCTGCTGCTTTCTATCCTGACCCTGAGCTTAGAAACTAAACAAGAGGAGAAACAATGAGCCGAACGTTTCATGTGAACCTCAATGTCTTTCCATTAAGCTAGATAAAAAAGAAGAGTGTGGATCAGACAAGAGGCTCGTATCAAATCAGGCCTGGAAAAGCCAATTACACTGACAATAATCTCTCGCTGTACTGCTGCCGGCATGTCTCACCATACAAAGCAAGCAACACCTGCAACAGAGTGAGTGAGGAGGAGGGGCACTGAGTGGAGGACAGGACATTCAAGCACACCAAGTATATTTGAGAATGTTTGCTCATTAGGCTGACGTAAATGGAGAAGATGTGACTCCAAAAACTGCTGGCTGTTTTATGAATGAAAAGATATATTCTGCATCTTTGAAAGTTTTTTTTCCACCATTCATAAGAATGAACAATAAATGGTCAAAGTAAAACACTACAGCTGTCCTCACAGGTGTCATACTGTTTGATGGAGGCCAAGAGCAAAAGGACACCGACTGTCCAACTGAGGAGCTGGTGGAGAGGAGCCGACATCTCCAACGACCCTGGTAAAGACCCACAGGGCTGCAACAAGAGAGTGCAAAAAGGTTGCTGGGTTTGAGACTAACATCAAAAGGTTAATGTGAGTCCTGAAGAGCCCTGGGCCATGATGAGCCACATGCATGCTTCAGGAACCCAGGCCCAAGCATTTAATTTCACCAACAGCAGGATGCATGAACAGAGTTATTTAAGAACACCTTACAACAATTTAATCCCACCAGTCCTATCAATCTGTCTCATCAGTGAATTTATCCTCAGCGTTGTAGAGGAAAAAAAAACAAAAACATCACTGCTAACTCCAAATGTTGGGGTCTGAAATTGAGTCCTCTAACCCAGTGTTTCTCAAATTGTGGTCCGCAAGCCACTAGTGGTCTGACAGCGCCTCCTAGTGGTCCACCATGACAGTGAGTAATGTTTTTTTTTTTTCCCTTAATGGAACATTGAGAAAAACAGACAAGTTCGCCAGGATCTACAAAAGTCTCCTTGAACACCCCTCGCAGCCAGCAGAAAACAATCAAGCTAACGTTACTCCAGGCAAAATAATCATGTATCAAAAAAAAAAAGAAAAAAGAAAAAAAGACAAGTTTGGGCAAATTAACTTGGAGCCAGTGGTGGGGCTGATTATGTGTATATCATGCACCTAGTGTCAAACAGTAAAACATGTCCATCTGTTTACACTAATGATATAAATACAAACACTATAATTGTAGCATCCATCTGCCATCATCTCGTAAACAAACAACGTGGCCTCTGCAATGTGCTGATGATGTCAGCTTCTGCCTGCAAGGGAATCCGCACCTCTCGAGATGATACACAGGCCTACGTAGTTTGAACAAAGTTTTCCAAATGCAAGATTTGAAAGCCCAACCCTGTCCACCCACATGAAAGCTGTACAAAACAAAATAGGTTTCTTATCTAAAGAAGAAAGTTATGAGAGCCAAAAAAGGGTCACAGGAAGAGAAAAGCAAGGAGAAAAAAGAAAGAACTCTGGATTGATTAAAGTTATGAAGGTATGAGGAACAACTAGATATGAGAAGGTGGGAATTTGACTTTCAAGTTATAGCAATGCACAACTGACAATTAACAGTGCTAATTGTAAAAATCTCTCTTGGAATTTTTAGAAATGTGCATTGATGGGTGCAAGGTTTTCCATTCAGCAAATCTGCAAAACTAGTGAGAAAGTGAAACCTTTGAGTTGTGTCCTAATGTTACAGAAATTAATCAATCAGATCTGAAATATGACCAGGTGCCGTTTAGAAATGAGCCCTCCTCCTCCTTGTCACACATATTTGACCTCTTTGTCCTTTCTTTATGTAACCTCTGTGGTGTGAAATAGAGTCAATGAATAAAGTTAAAATGAATCTGTATTCAGCACTAAAAGTGTTTGACACAACTAACGCTGGCTCTATATCAGCTGTTACATCTAGGACTCTCTGGATGCGTACAACCCAAGCTTTGAGGCTTCATCCATCACTATTGATGGCATTGCTTTACCAAATAAAATCAGAGGATGATTCAAAACATTCAACCATCCATCCATTTCCTATACCACTGATTCTATTTGGAGTCACAGGGGACAGAAGCCTGTTCCAGCTGTCAGTTGTAAGGCAGGTACACCCTAGATAGGACGCCAGTCCGTCACATGGCTATCATGTAGAAACAAACAACCATTCATGCAAACATTTACATCACACCAACGGCAATTTAGGGCAACCAATTAACCTGAGGAACACAGGATGAGGACTGTAGGAGGAAGCCAGAGAATGCTTGCAGAGAACATGCAAATTACACACAGAGAGGCTCCTGGTTAACTCGGCAATCCAACTGGACACCTCCTTGCAGCTATTGAGTTATTCTTTATTTAGTGACTGACTGACTTGTTTACTCATTTAAGATTCATGTCTTATTTCATGATAGTCTACCTTCCCTTTTAAATAATGACTTGTGGAGGTGTCGTACCTACGTTTATGTCATGTTTTAGCCTTTAAATCTTCTTTTGATTCTGACTGTCTTGAGTGCTTTCATGTTGTTGTTTAGCAAGTGGATGTCAAACTCGGTATCATCCGCTTGCTGTAAAATAAATCTACCTACAGGTACAATATTAATGCAACCTGAAGCTGATTCATTAAAAAGAACCTTGAATGTATTACTTATTTAATACTTTTTGTAAATACTGTCTCGACTTTAGACTCTGATCTGTTTTTCTAAATTATGGTGTTTTGCAAAGCTGTTTAGACTGGCCATTTCATTTATATATGACTAATTAAAATTCAAAACAGCATTATAAAATCCTTCAGTTTGAAATGAAACTAAAACATTTAAATTGTTTTGTCTGGGCTTGCCTACAATGAGGTTATGTCTGTTCTGTAGGCACAGATAAACTGACTCACTCCTCAGCACAATTCAGCTGCATATTTCAAAACACTTCTTACATTGTTGCCGATAAGTTAAGGCTAAAGGCCACAGAGTACACACAACATTTAGATTTCTTCTTAATGGGTGTCTGCCTCAGACTGTGGAGACTGAAAGTTGTCAATTGTGTTGTTTTTGTTGTTTTCAGTCCCTGAAGTATAAATTAATAATTGGATCCGGTTTTCTGAGTTACTTACAGAGTGATAGTCCTGATGTTAGATGCCACAAAAATCCCGTCTTCACAGAATCCTGTGATATGTAAGCCTCTATAAATAAAACCTTTTGACAAGACAAAGTGTTACATACTGCAAAAGTTTCTCCAGTGAATCTGGCATGCCACAGTGAACTGAAGTTAATGATGAGCTTCACTCTTTGACCAACTCGAGTCAAAGAGGGCAGAGAAAAAAGAAAGAAACATTTTTCAAGCTTTTGTTGTTGATGTTGTTGTTGTTGGTAGTGGTGGTGGTGGTTAATTGGCATTAATCACTTTTACTGCTAATTGCTCTGCAATTGCATTTAACAGCTATGATTGCAATTAACCCTTGTTTCAGTGAGGCTGTCTTAACCTCGACAGTTGTCTGTAAAAATACCACCCACATTAATATCCCCAGAGGACGGGGAAGGGCACTGTGTTTGTTGTGTCAGTACATGGCTCAGAGAGCGCAAATGATCTCATCAATTGTGTGTTTGAATGGCCTCACATAATCCTCCAACATGTGCACACATAAGCGTCAGGGGAGCGTGAAATGAGAGGGCTCTAACAGTCACGCTTCCATCGTAATGTCTCTCTGCACTGGACATGTCTGTCTGACTGTGATGGTGATACTCCCTCAGGTCCTGGAACACAGACAGATGAAGAGATGTAGAACTGGAATGGTGGCAAAGGGTGGAGAGATGAGAGCAGATGGTTTGGAAAGAAGGAATCTCCATTTATAACATCGAGAAAAAAATCGAAAGCCCTTTTTAGGAACAACTGACAACAGGAGGCTGTGCTAAAAATGGGGTGTTAGTTTGGGTGACGGAGCCATTAATACATTGAAATTCATCAAGAAAGCTGTTGTGGCACTGTATGTTTTAGCTGGAAAAGTCGTGAATTAATATGAATGCAAAGATGAGGGTTTAAGTTGATTTTGATTTGGAGATGCCTCTTGATAATCAGTGTGGAGCAAAACAAGGCTGCTTACTGTAAAAGTTCAGAAAGTACTGTCACATGACAGTTTAAGTGAAAACCATTGATTTTACTTTTTTGACCTCCTAAACTGTGCAGTGGACGATGAAATCTAGTTTTCCCTATCATTCCTTTAGGAGGGTGAAGCATCAAACAGCTGCCATACAAACACATGAGAATAAATCAAGCCCTCCTCTTTTTGCTATGCCCTTCCTCAGAGTGCTCCACTTCACAAGGTCGCTCAATCACACGCGGCTCCCCTCCCTGTGGCATCCAAAGGCCCTATCTGATCGCTGGCTGGCTCCCCCTGGCCCCATGGTGTGAACCAGGTGCTGCGATGACAAAACGCTCCTGGCAGCAATAAGAGAACAGAGAGAGCAGAGCTCAATTAGCTCGTGCTCCAATCCCAGATCCTCTATTGATTTCCCAAAGATGAGGAATGGCAGACAGGAGAAAGCTCAATCAGACATGCCCATGGGACCTGTCTGTGTGTATGTGTGGGAGAGTATGTGTGTGTGCATGTCAGTGTTTGTGAGGATCAACAGGGGATGAACTGGTGCCGAGACAAGGTGCTGGGATGAGGAGAACTCATTAGTAATCCATGGTCCTTATGCATACATGATAGTTAAGTAATAGCGTTGTCTGCTGGTGGTGCAGAAGAAAACGACACGGGTCTTTAAAAGCATGCTGAGAAGGCCTAACCTAGATCAAATGGAGGAGGAAACAGACAAGGCATTAGTTCCCTGAAGGGCAAATCAATCTGACAAGTCATCAGCTCCATGGTGCATCTCTGGACGTTTCCTTCACTTCCTCAAATTAACCTTCACAAGAGGAATGAGAGGTGGACTGTACAGTACGGTGTCTGACAAGTCCATTTGTCCTGCACTGATGGCTTGAGTCTTCCTCTTTGGGTGGACAGTGAACAATTTTAACCAAATACAGTACAATGACACTGACTGTGTGCGCATGTATTGAAATAATGTGTCTTCAGAGACAGAGGAAGCATGTGCACTTTTAAGAAAAATGATTCATATAATCACCCTGTCCAAGTTTTACAACTATTTAAGACAGAAGTCCATGGGTGCGATCACACTGGCCATCCAAACAGTACTGTACTCAAGCACGATTTTCCCCTCGCAGTGCCATTCCACTGTTGGCCACTACGGCCCGCGGTTACAATATGGATAGGCCTTCAGACACACGCATGGCCCACCTACGTCACCATCAAGCATCCGTTTACATGAAGTGCGTTCTCATCAAAGTCAGCACGGTGAGACACAGAGGACGTGGCTACGACTTGAGTCTCTTTGTGGCTCATGGTAAGTTGTTTTGGTCCGACACAGCCCTCCAACATCCCTGTTAATGTTCAAAAACGACCATCGAGAGTGGTTGCAGCAATCATGTCTGCGTGCTCGTGCATGAAGTGTACTGCGCCTGAAGCACTCCTCTCTAAAGCGTGTCTCATTAGGAGCAGATTATGTTCCAAGTTTGGGCTGTAATTCAGCAGAGGAGTATCATTGTTATTTATTTATTTTTTTAGAAATCATTTCTTTAAATGGTCATCCTCAACGGAAGTAACATATAGAGTGAAGTTTTGACTTGTCACTCAGTGAAGCTACAGAATGATGTCAAGCAGTGTCATTTACACATTATATTAACATCATAGGACAGAAGTTCCTACATTCAGTTGTGGTGAAAGCAATCTTTTTTTCCTTTGAATATTCAACAGCCCTTTTCATTTTATTAGTCTAACTAAAGCAGGCCAAGCGGTGGACTGTTTTCTTTTCTTCCCCCTTTTTTGTGTAGCAAATGACAATCAAACATCATCCTTACTGTGGCCAAACTCAGAGCCTGAAGCCTAAGTTAACAGAAAAAGTTAAAGAAAAAGGATCGATACCATTGAGCCATGCAGCTGGATCCCCTCACCTCGACTATGTGTCAGCTTTAGACAGTTTAACCTCCACCTGTAATCAAAATCAGGCTTTTGGATATCTTCTAGCTTTTGCGCACTACCCTGGCTGAAAAATCAAAACCTGATTTCTGGCTACATGTGAATATCACTTGTTTTTGGTATGCAGAAATCTCTATCGATTCCAAGAGCCCTCAATTCTAGCAGGTATATTTCTTTCTTTCTGGCCTTTATTATTTACACTACTGAAGGCAGCCATGTAGCAATATGTTTGGCCAATGAGTTCCTCTGAGAAGACATGTACTGATAGGATAGCAACATTATTAGATAGTGTCTATACAATAAATGAAATGCATGCATCAATATTTATCCTACACACACCCATGACTCTGCAGTAGAACTGTTCTTACTTGTTCATGTCTTTGCTCTGCGCAATTCTTGCACCATGACAGCCACTATTAAATCCTCTTAATCTAGGTCAGGATCATCATGCCTTCTCCCTTTGAGAAATGTAAATTTCATTCACAGTATAATCATACCAAAAGTGTTCCTCATGCCTATGAGTTTATATTGAGATACAGCTGTATAGAAAAGTGTGATGTAGCTGCTGTGATGGCTACATGACAATCCACAGATCATCGTTAGTTAGCAAAATCAGACTCCTTAGAAAATCAAAAGCTCAAAAAGCAGCCTTAATTTACAAGTAAATCACTTGAAATGCCTTTCTGACACTACTTCAAATGTTTAAAATGGACAAAACTAAGTGCAGGTACTCCCCTTATTCATTCGGTGGTCTGTGCTTTGTTTTTATTCCCTGCTGTTGCATAAACACTACACCACAAAAGCTTGTTTGAATTTTACTTCAGGGAATACCCTCCGAAACATTCAACACCTGCTGTCACTCCAATAATGACTTAAACATGTGGTCCCATTGGGCTTGTTCACAGAATACATTAAAAATAGAAATGTGACAAACAAGAACACAATAGATGAGAAACTGTAACTTCCTATGAACTACTTGCCAGTTTACTAAAAACACTAAGCTGAGTGAATTGTAATTAGAAAGTACAGTGATGATTGTAAAACTTTTAAACTTTCTTTCACAAAAAAAAATAAAAAATAATAATAATAAAAGACAACATATCATACCGAACATTTATGTTTTGTTTTCAACTATAGTTGGGATTGGGTCTTCTTTGCAATATGTCGATATGTGAACTCTTTTTAAACCAAACTCTGGAAGCTTTTAGGAACTAAGAAAACCAACTGCTTTTGACAGCAGACTTATTTCCCATGCTTGCTTGATACAACTTTGGCTGCTCAACTGTTCGGGGTCTCTCTCATTGTATTTTACATTTCATGTAAGGCCAATTAAGTGCCCCTACTTTATAATATGTGCAGACTGTGGCTTGGCATTTCAATGATAAAATAAACAGGGCTTTCACAAAAAAGAAAAGTACTCTGCAGCAGATGTTGCTCCAAAAATGTGGAATATACCAACCAGCATGAACTGTGTATTCACAAACATACAGGTTACCCATGCCTTGTGATCCAACAGTGCACCCCCACATCATCAGGGGTGCTGACTAAAATGCTTGCTAATGACAAGCTGGATGCTCATCAGGACAGTTTGCCTGGGTCCATCTTAAATGAGCTCAGGGCCATGGAAAGGAGCTTCCTGGTCCATATATGGTTAAATAGTTGCATGTTGCAGTTTCAACTTGTGTAAATTTGTGAATGCAGTAAGTGACCACACAGGGTGGCTTTAAAAGTTTCCCTGTACATTAGCAGTGATATCCATTACAGAATCTGATTTTAAGTAGTGCTTTCTAAATACTTGTTTCTTCAGCACTGGTTTTCAGACTTGTCTCTTGTAAACAAGATTTGTCAACGATATACTCAGATTCATTGTAATTATGTGGAGAAACATCAGTCTTACACTGATGTACTAATTGCCAGAATAATCTTTCACAGGATGGTGAAAGTCTCCAAAATGACTCTTAATACTCAGTCACCTTCCTTGCTGCTAGTTAACCTGATATAGTGTCAGATGTTCCATCAAATGTTTTCTTCTAGTATTTTACAATGTTTCAAGTTTTGCAGACCTTTTCTGTCAAGTGCTTTGAATTGCCTTGCCTTGCCTTCAAGTCTTTTGTTCCTACTTTCCCAACTTACTGAAATCCTTTTCTGGTATCAAACTCAAATGGGTATGTAATTGTGTAAGAGACACTTAAATTTCCAAGCTTTTACATTGGATAAGTTTTGAGTTTTTTTCAATCAAATATGAAGTTTTACAGCTCTAACCTTGACAGAAGCAGGGTTGAAAGTGCAGAGAAATGGACAAGAGCTTTCATGTCTCTCAACCAATGATGTCCATTTGATCTATGGGTCCATGGGACAAAGATCAGTCCTTCTCAAGCACCTACACAAGAACACAAACAAGCTACATACATCCTCTAATGTAAAATCCCACACAAAAATGAACACACAAACGATTATACTGCATAAGGCTCAAGTTGAATACATTTCAGGGACTAACACAGGGTCAGTACACTCTGGGCTCAGTCTAGAACATAAGTACCCTGAATGCAGCAATGTATTCAAGCACGAGAGATCCCATGATATATAAAAACCTGCTATATATCCGTCCCTGAAGCAGGATTGTAATGCTCAGTAAGCAAATCTACAAGAAACCCATTATATGGCCAGGCCTTTTCTCTTATAATGCAAAACCAATACAATGACCTGAACCGCATGTGAGTGAAAAAGTAATACCTCACCCAGAGTGCCACTTCTCCTTTAAAGCACTCAAACCCATATGCTCTCTGGCTGAAATGAGCACTGTTCACTCTTTCTGTGGCCTGGCCCCAGAATGGCAGCCCCAGTGCGTTGGCTGTTCAAAGTACTCATCCCTCCATGGCTGGCCCTCTTTTTAGTACTTGTGTAAAATTCTGTAAGCTGCGAATGAACTCCATTACAGCTGTAGCTTGTTTTGTCCCTTTCTGCCTGTTCCCAACAGCTTTGCATTTCTTGTGTTGATAACACAGGGAGCCGACATTTCCCAAAGGGCTGGGCTGCAGGCAGAAAGGTGATTACTTTCTCTCCAAAATAACACACCATGGGGCTCTTACATCGCAGGTGACTCCTGTGATTAAAAGCTATTGTGTCCCTGGGGGGGCTGCATGCCTGGGTAGATGTGGATGCAACAATACAAGCATGTATTTGCACCTATTTGCACTTCTGCACAGTGACTGAATGAGCTGTGTGCTTTCTACCACAGTCATGTGTTGTAGAACCCCATGGACACAACCCTGTAAAATACAGCTTGTCATTTCCTCCAGTGCTGCGTGAAAACAGAGTGCTGCACCTTTCACAATGTGTTTCTTTGGGTCACCTAGCTCTGACTGCAGCCGCTGCCTTTCAGTGACTCCATAGGTCTACATGTTGAAGCTCATTAGACATGGGCTCAGACATCTCCATATAGGGATGAGAAAGGCAGTGCCTTGGCTCCTGCAGGATTTAGCTCACAGGCATGAAACTGGGGAGAGCTATTCACATTGACTTTAACAGGATTTAGCTGGATGAAAGGCTACAGAGAAGGAAAGAGAGATACAAAGGAGCAAATAGACTAAGGGAAAGATGGAATAGAAATGAAAAGAAGAGGACGGAACTGCACTACAAAATAGTTAAATAAAAGACTGGCAGGAAGACATGCTGGGTCGGTGCTTTAGATATTCAGGTTAGTATCCTCATACAAGCATTTCTTAACTACAGGAATTAAGATGTTTAACAAAAAAACAAGTGTTGCTTGATGTACTGTTCCCCTGTTTGGGGACTTGGGACTCGAAGCTCATTGGGCTAAAGTGTCACTGTAACAAACAGAAGAGTGGTTAAAGAAAGCTTGCAAGTGAGCAAGTGCACAGTCACTGAGCTGAAAAGTAGTTTTGCTCGAGGGCCCTGGGAGGACATGCACACTAATCACACACAATCGGGGAAGTTGGAAACGCACAGGGGAAAAAACATGGATACACAAACACACTCTCAGGTGAGCTTTAGCATTCTCAACAGCTTGATTATGTAACAATATTAACACATGCACATGAACACACCTCCATTTGCCCAGGGGGTAGGACACCAAGCTGAACTAATGCTAATGTGCCAATCTGTGCCCCATTCATACTAACATGCATGCTACTGCTTTAAACAGTGCAGTAGCACAGGTTGACTACAGCAACAAGCCTACAGGTAACGCACCTGCAGGCTTCTACACAAAGCACAACCTTCAAACACAGTAAAGGAGGGTCCCACTGGCAGTTTGTGATTTTATCTTAATATGACAATACTTTCAAGAAGTGCTGCCTAATTGTTCCCCAATTGTTCCAATTTGCTTCATTTACCTTTACAGTAGATTTATCTTTATTTTCTTTATTTTAGCTTTATTGACCTTCAGAGTATTTTGTTTAGACTTTTTTCTTTTACAAAAAACATCCCGAACAGGAGGGAACTCATTCTAAAATCAGAACAGGGCACTGGCTCTTTGCCAGCACCATCAGTGGAGCAAATTGTTATTCTGGAGGGGAAAAGACTCAGCATACCCTCTAAAAATACTGTACATAGTGTAATGGTTTTTGGAGTCAGTGTAGCTTGGATAAAGCCATTGAGAATGAAGGAAAACAGCAGGCAGAAACTCGGGTCTACACAAATAATGGGATTTCACAAACTGCTCACCTTTTATTAAACACTTCTACCTTACCAAGCCTGATTGTACGGCTACAAATCTTTCATTCTTGAACAAAAAAGTTGCCTCCACTAACCATCACTGTTGTTTTGAAGAGTAAAAGAAAACTGGAGTAAAGCATATGTCTGACCAGCGCAGTGTGTCTCTCCACATGTCTCAAACAAGGGGCAACATCCGGTGGAGAAAAATGAGGCCTATGCGGAAGTGCTTAAAGTTGCTGTTCATCAATAATCCACTAGAGGCTGGCTGCAGAAAGACCAAAAGTCACATACACATCAAGCCAAAAAAAGACGTTTACAGCATTAAAAAGCTTGGGTCTGAAATGCTAATTTCGCTGTTGGCACACACTGTATGGTGAGTGAATTTTTTTCAAACTCTGCGGTTAAGACGATATTAGGATTACACGTGTGTCCAATCAGGGGCTGAGCTCAGTTCACATGACTGACGGGCACCCTATAGCTGTTTGAACAGATGCTAAAAGTCTGCATCATATCCAAGATGGCCCTGTCCAATGATTGGCTTCATTTGACTGTATCAGGAACAGACGGGTGACGTCGCGGAGACTACGTCCATGTTTTATACAGTCTATGGTCTTGAAGCAAAGCAAAATGAGTACAGGCTGCTTGATGACGCTGCTACTAGGCAACACAGTATAAACCTTGTTAATGGGACATTTCATAAACTCGACTGTTAAAATACTCTCCTGACCATACAGAAAATGTTATAATCAAAAAAAAAAAAAAAAAGGAGTGTGGAAGTATAAAATGAAGAGACACACCCAAAATAAAAGACATGATTACTTGTTCTTTAAAATTCTGTGATAGGGGATATCTAATACTGATTTTGTCATCCTGATAAAACAGAACGTTTCTGACATTACTTATTGTTGATCGTTTACTTATTGACAAGTTTTCACATTAGGACATTGTGTTGGCAAACAATCCACGGTACAATACGGAGAAGAGTAAGCTGCATTAAGCTGACTAGCGGGAAAACATTTCACCAGTGAAGATGATTTTCACCATTTTAGAAAATATAGCACAAAATATTCCCAAACATTTCCACAAGTACTTCGGAGGATGAAAAAAGTCCACAAATTTGAATGCAACTAATCTTACAAGTTCCGAAAAAAGTTTTCATCCCAACAAAGCTGTAATGCAGAAATGCAAAATAGCAGCAGCCCCAACAACAATTGGCACAAACAAATTTAAAATTTCCAGAAAGGATTTTGAGGCAACTCAGCAATTCATGAGAAAATCACTGGGTTAACAGACTAACCAACCTGTCTTTTACTGCAGTGCCAGACCAAGGATTTCTCCTGCTGACTAACAGCCCTGTATTATGTGATCTCTAACCACACAGTCTAATTAACATCAACATTATAAAAGGTTTAAACCCTGACATAAAGACTTATTACAATATTCCAGTCAGTATCCTTTTGATGACCTATTGGGGGCTTGTAAGCTTAAATGTGGAAAATAAAGTTAATGTGGACAGATAAGTGCTCCAGTAGGCAGAAGAAAAATGAATAATAAAATTAATGCATGTGTTGTTAGAAAATCATCAGTCTCACCTGTTGGCAGGTTGTTATCAGTTTGTTCATATCTGCTAAAAAAATCTATATTATCTTACACTTTTTTTCCAATCTATGACAAAACTTGGTTTGACACAATGGAAGCCACACAAACACAACTGTAAAGGTTTTTTTAAGATGTCATTTTTCACTTAAGTTCATAAAAACCTAAAATAAAATGCCTTAAGCTCAAAGAACAAGATGGTTGTCGAGTTGGCCCAAACATCCATCTTCCACTTTCTTTACAGCACAGGCACAAGGCAATAACAAGGTTATTTGGATGTAGGTATTTGTTGCCTTCTTCTGCTTTGTGCCTAAAGGCGATTGAGGGAAACCTCAATAAATTCAGCCATTCTGTCAACAAACTCTTCTTTACGTGCATATGAAGAAAGTGGAGCTATTTATTTTAGAATGGAAAATAAATATGTCTCTGCTTATAGAGCCGGGGGCCAACTTCAAACAGAGCTGAATGGTCTACTGCACCCAGCTGAGCTACATAACATCTCACATGTTCAACACACACAGACACACACCACTACAAACTGTTTTATGATTCTCTTTCTTGGTCCAACCCTTTCATTTGACTTTTTTCTTTTCTGTGTAATTTCCACTTCACATATAGTATCCCCATTTCATCTGGTTTCCCTCTCTGTTCTTTCAGAGAATAATAATGTTTTAGGTAATGAATGCTGTAAGGTTAGGTACTGAAGAAGTGAGCCAGCAAGAAAAAGAAAGCTTTGTCATTTTAGACTCCATCTCTGCTATTCAGAGCCAGCAGTACACTCACAACACTTCCACACCTCTCAGCACAATGAGTCTGAGACATCAAAGCGAAGACCAGGAGGGAGAAAGATGAAGAGAGGGAGACAAAAGCCTAAAAGAGAGTCAGGAAAGACTGACAGGAAAAAAAAGACAGACCCCAAAATCTGTTTTTGTAGAAATGTATGGCATCATTATTATGGCCGGCTCTTTTCCTGGCATGGGCACTGAATGCACTTTTCCACAGAATATAAACAATGGTAATGGTCCTAGCAAAAAGTCATGGTGCTCTCTAATATAAAGCAAATATTCATGTATGCAGCAGAACACTGATGGCCCTCCCTACAGCTGCTATCATACTCATTTTATGCAGGGCCACTGGAAATCAGCATCCTCATTGCATATGTTATCTAAACTATTGGCTGGAAGAAGTGGAAATAAATAAAAAGGTAGACAAAATGAGTAAAAAATCTAAGACTTCAAAGGGGAAAAAATGACAACAAAAGGTTCAATATTCAGAGACTGCAAGCAATGATTGTATTGATATGAAAGGTAAAAATTCGGAACAACATCCTCTTCAGAAACCGTCTGACACATAGAATCAGTAAGTTGCACTGTGTCCAAGCCTAATGCCTAATTTTAATTTCATTTTCTGCAAAAAAAAAAAATTGAGTCTGGAATAGTGGTTTGAGAAAAAGAAAAAAAAAGAAAAAACCTAAATGCAAATGAGACACTCACACTCTCGCTCTTATTGTGAAATGATTAATATTCTCTCCAAAGATCAGAGCAGGTTTCTCGAGCTCCCCTGGTTGAAATGCTAATGGTGCTTTCAACCCATTTTAATGTCAACCCTATTTTACTTTTTTTTTCCCTGTAAGGGAGGAGCTCCCTGTCTCTATTTCCATACACAGCAGCAGGAGGGACAGACAGCAGGCTTACTCCCCCATCTGGATCTGGGGAATCAGCCCAAGACAGAAAGAGAAGGAAGAACAAAGCTAGGTGGAGGAGGATCCCCTTGTCCATGCAGCACTGTGTTTTTTGTTTTGTTTTTTGTTCTTTCCTTTTTTTTTGGAGGGGAGAGAGACGCAAATGCAACCTGTAAAACCTTATTTTGCCTCTGTAGGATTCCACCTCGTTTTAAAAGGGTTCGATAATAACAGATGACGGCCCCATATTGGGAGAGAGTGACAGGTCTTTGTAGTCCTTCCACTACCCTATTGATCGCATTTCTTTTTTATCCACCATATTAATTTTTATTGTGCCGTACAGACCAGTGGGTTGAATTCGCATGAGACCAAAGAGAATCTACATACAGCAGAAATCTGAGTGAGGCAATGCATCACCTGCTGGGGTGTTACGGTTGGTAGGATTTTAAAATTCATCTGCAAAAGGTGTGCAACAGTGGTCTATTCACTGCTGTGAAATAAATATGAGGCAGTTCTTTTAAAAATACATCTATTTCCAGGAACTCACTCCTACACTCAGTCATATGAAACATCTACAACCGAGGATTTGATAGGGACAGAAATGAGCTCTTACACAGCTATAATATTGACAGGATATCTGAGAAGCAGACTGTATTATGGATGATCATTTTAATCACTTTATTGCCAATGTTTTTGACTTTTGAATCAAGAAATCCTGCATTATCTAAGTGTTGTTAAAAAAAAGACTTCCTTCATTAAGGGACAAATTTAAGGTGCTACTCATTTGAAGTATGTACATAAATGATCAATATTGCAAAGATTTGGTTCTTTTTGGTAACTCCAATATAATTGGAAATGTTTTATAACTAATATAAAGTGACATTTTTCAGGATGATGGGCGGTAATTCATATTGTTTCAGATCCAACTCTGTATTCTGCACAACTAAGCCCTGCCAGAGATGCTAACACAGAGGCAACCAGAGATCACTCCATGGATGTGGGAGTGACAGCAGCTGGGGAATTAGCTGTGTGAAGACTGTCAACACACAATCAGCACTGCAAGTATTGTTACAAGGCTCATGTTGTTTAGTTTGGAGTCATTAGCTTTCAGAGCATAGAGCTGAATCACTTGTAAAACTGCCCTACCTGCCACTCATCCAGAGCCTCAAGACATCAGAAAACATACTTTTGGTTACATTTATTTTGTTGACAACTTGCACATAAGCCTGTGTTGTGTCTGCAAGCGCATTCATATGTTATAACCTTAAAGATAGTTTATCTATAGCAGAAAATAGAGAGGTGACTATCACACCTTTGCAAATGAAAATGATGGCACATAATCCACCAAGCCTCTCACACTTTCTCCCAGTGAAACATGGACATATGCCAAGGTTCTTCATTTAACGAGCACTGTTGTCTCAGTGACAAAGCGCTAACTAAAAGACAGTGTTGTATCTGTGTGCTTTGACAAGACACATCACTGAAAGATGGAAGACAAATCAACAGGGGGTTTTCTTTGAGGAGTTGCAGAAAATAGAATAGTTTGGCTTTATGAACTCCAGTGAAACAATGAAGTGTGGAAGACAAAAGCAAAGTTACATTGTCCTCTTACCTTTGGGTCAGCAGTGAGCAGCTTAAAGGCCTCGTACACCTGCCTCTCTTTGACTCCTCCCCCAAGGTCAAGGAAGTTCGCTGGCTTTCCTCCATGAAGATCGATGATATCACATGTAGCCATGGCCAAACCAGCTCCATTCACTGAAAAAAAATAGTGCTCAGGTTAACTTGTAGGCAAAAATCTACAAAGAACATGACAAAGGCAGACTTTATTTAGGCCTATGGAAGTTTCCTCTGTAGAGCATTGTTTCTAACTTTACATAGGCAGAAAGGTCGGGTATGAAATAAAGCCAGGGACACACACACACACACTCTAATGGGACAAAGAAAGTACAAACAGTGCATATTTTGTCAATGAAGACATTGACACTGGTTGGCACTTTAATAACTGAGATAAAATAAACATAACCCTTAACAAATTGATAACTGAAAATATATCCTTTTATAACATCATGACAAATATAGATGGGAAGAAATAGCTTGCATGAACTAGACAACTTTACTGCATCAAGAAGTGACAGATGTAAACTCTCATGGCTTCACAGGACTTTTGTTTCACTCACTGATTATTTCAAAGATAAAGCTACAACCAGCTGCCAGTGTGCCTTCTATTTAGTATTTGACATCTTCAGAATTTTGCCTCTGTTGACTAATAGCTTAGTGCCAAAGCCATAATTTATCCCGGTTTTCGGACATGTTTGAGAACACATTTAGACAGCTTTTGAGCAATTTTGACTAACTTTAACAGATCAATGGAGACCAAACAATCGTGAGCACAATGACGTGCATTCCAGTCCAACATGCCAGTCATTACAAAACCAGTCAGGGATCATGGAAAAAGTGCAATACAGCACTTCTGAAAATAAGTTCTAGTAATGTATCAGTTCGCTTCATTCATTGCTTTGTTCAGGGCATGTGTTCATTACACCTTCTCTTAAGTCTTAATAAAAAAAATATAGCCATAGTAGCCAAAGAATGAAACTAAATTGGGGTAAATAAGAGTGAGAGCATTCCAAGAGTTACATAATTATAAGTGTATCAACTTATTGGTTGAGTTTTTGGAAAGAAAACATTCTGAATGAAAGTGATGACTAATATGCTCTGACTTTTATCAACTGAAGCGCAACCAAAACATTTGGGGTTGTTATCAACGCAAACAAGACAAAATCTATGAAGAGAAGAGAATAGTGACTAAAATATGGCTAAAACAAAGGAGCATGCCTTTTGTTTTTAAGTTCACAGAGGTGCCTCCCTTAATGTGCTGGCTCTCACTCCCCATACCTAAAGCAGAGCTTTATCTCTGGCTAGCTCACAAAAAGAGAGCCTGGGTCCAATGAAGGCGATGATGATTTTTTGGGTTATGGTGGCCACTGAAGGTCATGTGACCAGTAGCAACTGGCCTGCTTAACGGTGCCACATAACACTACTGTTATTTATGTCATACCGTTTTAAATATCTCAATGATGTGGTGTAACTTCTTGTACTGTTTTGTTTATCTGTCACCAGTGACTGGAAAAAAAATGTCCCTCAGGGATAATAAAGAAACCTTGAACAGGAACTTCTGTTAGCTATCAGAAGAGCATTAGGGCATAAGTTTGCTGAAAGTTCCTTCACTGAGTGATCACTCTTGTCATTAGTGCAAAAGTATCTTATGTTTGTTTTAAATTGATATAGAGATCTGTACACTGTGCCAGTACCAAATTACCTGTTGGTTTTGGTCATTTTAATAAATGTTCACATATGACTGCTAGCAAGTAAAGGCAAGGAAACATTAAAAAAGAAAGAAAAAAATAATAATGGTCAACTTTCCAAGACGTACTGTTGATAGATATACTTAACTAAGCAAACGCATGTATAGGTTCTAGCTGCTTCAGGTAGTTAGAGATGACCTGAGGTGTTGGTGTATGTGTGAAGGAGAGGACTCTTTAGGAAGGCATGAAGTGTGAGTAAAACTAAAATAAGCGGTATCATATGCAGCTATAATTTTTTCATCAAATAACTACCTACTAGTAATGCAAAAGTTTCTTTCAAATATCTTTAAAAGACAAAGCAGACGCTTCCACAGTTAGACAATAAATCTGTGGGAAAGATTGCACTGAGATGTATAGTGAGTTTTTTCCTTCTTCTTTTCTTCTTGTTTTATGAAGAGTTAACATTGACACTGCCAAAAAGAGAGAAAATTCACAATATATTGAATTTTTTTTTTTTTTTTGCTCATTTGATAATGAAGCAAACTACAGTCATCAAGGCGAGACTGAGGTCCATATTTCAGAGACTGAAACAAAAGTCCTTGAGAGGAAAGTTAGAAGCCTGCAGCTACAAGTTGATTAAAAACATTTTCAGCTACTGAAAGAAAGATGACATGTACTGTAAAAAAAAAAAACACACACACACACACAAACATATACACACAAAAGACTCCAGCAGTAAATTATCCACCACAGAAGTGCAAATAGCTGAAAAAAAATGTCACACTTAAGAAGTAAATCGCCTGGAAATCTTCTAATCAGTAACATTCAATGCCTCAAGTTGAGCAACACAGAGAAAATTTGATTAAGACTCGTCTCTCGACTTCAGAGGAAAAGCGTTGATTAAAAGAGGTTTTGCTACGCTTTTTTGCGGTCTGTGTCATCATTTAACCGACTGCCAGCTCGGCTACCCTGCTGAGTTGTGCTGGAGCCAAGTGCAGAAAAAAATGTCTTACCTCATTTGGTTTAGCCAAGCTGAACTTGTGTCCTGGCAAGCGTTGCGACCAAGGTCTCAATAAAAGGGAAATTCACTTTAACAGCTGTCACTTTGGTGGCTTACTGAGCTCTCAAGGAAGCTGCAGGGCCTTAAAAGCTGTTGTTACTTTAAGAGAGGCTGGGAGCTGGGGATGCAGTGTGTGTGTGTGTGTGTGTGTGTGTGTGTGTGTGTGTGTGTGTGTGTGTGTGTTTGTGTGTGTTTGTGTGTGTGTGTGTGTGTGTGTGTGTGTGTGTTTGTGTTTGTGTGTGTGTGTGTGTGTGTGTGTGTGTGTGTGTGTGTGTGTGTGTGTTGGAGGGAAGTAGTACTAAAAGACAACTAATGTGTTTATGAGGCTATGGGGTAAGGCGTGAGAGCACCTGTTAGTGCGGCTGTATACTGTAAAAGCTTTGATTTATGACAGGAGAGGGGGCCTTTAATGAGAATGCTAACAATCTGGCTCACTGGAGACTTTCTGGGCGGATTATAGCTAATTAGAACGCATTGGTTACAGCAGCATTCCTTCTGGAGTGCTCAGGAAGCCGATTGTAACATGGACTGGAGGAGAAACGACACTGCTTTTACTCTGACAAAGTTTCAACTGTGTCCAAGCTTTATACCTATGAGACTTAAGAGATGTGTTAAAGCCTTACGCCACAAAGGGTTCGCTTACATTGTCATTCATTTAACGGCTATCATGTGTTTGTGTGTGTGTGTGGGCGCAGGAATGGGATTTTATATAGGATTATGTGTCCGTACCAAAGCAGGCAATGTTTCCATCCAGTCCGATATATTTGAGGTCCCACTTGGCTGCCTCCATCTCTGTGGGGTCGCTCTCAGTCATGTCGTCCATGGCAAACACAGCCTTCTGACGGAACTCAGCGTTGTCATCAAAGTTGATCTTGGCATCAAAGCAAACCACTGGAGGGACGAAGACATGACAAAGACAGAGTAAGGAATAAAGAGCAACAGAGGAAGGAAGCACACAAGTGAGAAGAAGACAGCAGGCAAGGGAAAAGGGAAGAGAAAGATTACTTCATACATAAAAAGCAGACTAATTATAATTTCTAAAACCTCAAACTAATGAACTAAGGTCTGTCCCTTCGGCCTTGTGGTCTTAATTATTGCAGAGGTGGGATCTATGAGGGATGGGTTTTTGACACTGCCTCTAAGGGATGGACCATAACAGAAAATGGACACTTCCTTTACACTTCAAAGGGAGCTGATTTCAAAGAGTGTATACTCATGAAGCTACCTAGGAAAAAAACAGGCCAAGAGTGTTATGAATTACACGATGGGCTTCTTATTAAAAACACTTCAAAAGTGATGAAATCTGTCTGGGAAAGTTTTTGCCTTCATGCTCGGATGACTGAGATGAAGAAGATTTGAGACCACTTTGCTCTTTACTTTGTCTACTTTGTTACTATAAAGCACCTTTCAAGTTCTCTAACTGAGGAACACAAACTTTCTTTCCTCAGAAAAAATATAGCGATTTTACTTTTAGGTCTAATATTGTTTTGGCTTGATTTGTTTCAGCTTTTATACTGTTGCCATGAGACCACATCCGCGTTCACTGGTGAGGTTTTCTGTATATGGCAGTGCCTGTTTTCCCAACAAAACCAGTGCAGCTCAGCAACACTGCGATCACGATGCTCTCTGCTGAAACTTGTTCAACTTTTGAAACTTTTGGAAAATGTCACTTTTACTTCACCCACCATTTAAAAGCAAAAAGGGGCAGTACATATGATATCAACTTTATCACCAATAATTAGGGATAGGGACTACCCACAGGCACAGCACATAAAACATAAACAACCAAATCTGAATAACTGCATATCGAGCTGAATTTATAAAGGCAACTCCCTAGTACAGAATCTGTGCAATTCCTACAAGGTATATTTTACACCTTATCTGTAGTTTTTAACACATGGGAGCGTAATAATGGGGTTAAGCTGATCATGATAGATAGATAGTAATATCACACTGGATTCTATTACACAGGACTGAATGCGCAAATACACAGGTGTGGTGAAATCTGAACTCCACACAGTTTCAGAACTGTAAAGTGCAAGATGCTAGAGTAATATTTGAAGGATGAAATAATGATTTCAGGCAATATAAATTTGAATTAAAATAAAATAAAAGTAAGCCAGTGCAGAAGTGATTTTTTTTTGCACATTTTTACAGCACAAAAGAGTTTATTTCACACTCTGATGCAGTAACCAGTTTTGATCTTCAGCTCACTTTTATGCTCATAAAACCTGTGCAAGAGTTGTCGTCGTTTTACTTAATACAAACAGGGCAATTTAGCAGCAGGCTGCCAGGTGGGAGTGATACTTAGTCTTAGTCAGCATTCCAACGTAGCAGCCACCATGTATGTGCTTCATAACGCTCCATAAAAGACCAATGAATGACAGTATAAAGCATATGTACCTGTACATGCTCTAAATTTCTGTCTATGGAACAGATCAGGTATTTATTTGTGGCACTCAAGTAAGCTAAAATGCTATTAAGTATGACGGCAATGTTTTGTTTTACTCTTTCATTAATGTTGCTAACATATATGAATAAGTTGTACTAACAGAACAGCAAAAAAGCATCATGAAGGATGCTTTTTTCTGGAGTGTCTGATTTTTGTGAAAAAATAAAAAGAGTACCTGAACCTGATAGTCCACATATTTTAATGTTTGAATTTGGAAAGGGCATTTTGTACTCAACTGTATTCTTGACAACCCCTCATATTACATAAAACCAGCAGGACAGCTGGACCTGTAAACTTTCAACCATTAAAAACATAGCATATTAAAATGGTCATGGCAGGTGGTCTACAAAATGTTAAGCTCTTTTTTTAATGAATGGAGCGTTCCATTAAAAAACAGACAGCAAGAACACTCAAATGTCAAAGTGAAAAAAGGGAACACTGGGTGCATTACAATGTGGATATAGGATTTGGCTTGATAGGACTGACAAACAGACAAAAAGACTCACACATACACAGGCACATATTACACACAGACAGCAGACTCTTTTGGGACTGGGGAATAAACACTATTTCCTCAAGGTAAAGTAGCTCCTCCACAGCTCAATTCCTTTTCTTTTTGTTTTGACATGTCTATTATTGCAGACCATCTACGAAATGAATTCAGCTATTACCAAATCAGACAAAAAAAAAAAAATACCAATTTTTCCACCCAAGAGAAAATTTCCTTTCCTCCGCATGTTTGTCGAATGCCTGCCGGAAAATAGCTGCACTCCCTTGTGACATGTTTGCAAATCCAAATAGACCTAAAAAATGAGCTTATTTTAATGTGAAGCTTGTCTACAGAGCCTGCCTCAATCACAAAAATTACTTCACCCTGCTGATAGAAAAGGAAACTCATACCTTTCCCCATATGAAAGCAGTGGCTTTATTTATTAATACTTATAAAAAGCCATGAAAAAAATACCTCCGTCAGTTCTTGAAAAAGAACCTCTAAACAAGAAACTTTGTTTTAAAGAACCTTAATAACATCAAAGAAGTGATGCATCTTCACTGCGTTGTAATACATCTTGAAAGGACACATCACATTCAATCAGTGTAACTCGTTCCAGACAAGACGATTGTTCTTATTTCTCTGGATATAAAGTTCAGTCTAAGTTCAACAATAGCAGCATCACAGCAGTGAGAATATGGAGCATCACAATGTCTATCGTACTGGTCTGGATGTTAAACACTCGAAATGTCAACACCCCACCCTTTTCCTCTGTCATGTTGTCACTTTAGGATCAACTTGGGATTGAAATTAACTTCTTTTAGGCAGGAAATGTGAATTGTTTTCCTTCATCAGGGAGCTCATAAGACAGGGAAAAATGAAAACAGATGCTAAACCCTTGCTTCTGCAAGTAATGATCCTCTAAAGTGAACCCATAGGTGTCGTAAATATTGATCAAATTCTTGTGTATTCAAAAAGAATCTCAGTTTACTGACAAGCTGTAAATATTCCTCTCTGGTACTGGAGCACGCTGGCCCTTAAGGATCAACTCATCCAGCAGTTTTGGGATTTTTTGGGAACTTTAGAATCTTAAACCTAACTCTCAATTTAAATCAGTAGGGAGAAAATATTTTTGAGAAAGGTAAACATCTCATTTAGACCTCCATTTAATCCACAATTAGTGGCACTACTTTGCACTGCCTATACAGAACATAAATAATGAACTGACGGCCTCAATTTGGACCTCAGTGTCACTGTGAATTTATATTTGAAGGACTAAGAGAAGAGACAGATAGAAGAGGCTTTATTTATTGCTTGGCTGCACAACAAATGTATCCAGAATTCAATTACTTAAAGATTATTTTAATCAACTGAACATGAAACAGGCTTGGCCATGGTGCTACAATGATAATAAAGAATGATGATAAATTCCTTACCTTACAATTTAGTCCCTTTAAAAGTAACAGGATTTTTTTTTTTTTTGACAGAAGTATTTCAGAGTGCCCAGAGATGGTTTTGTATTATAACACTGTATGAGGTACAAGGAAGACTTACATGAAGAGAATTTGACCAAAAAATTCCATCAATACACAGACGGTGAGAGAATAATGTTATAACTCTAACAAGAATGATTTGATTTTATAACAAGGGTATTCAAATAGTTGTTACCACACGATGCTTAATTATAAGTATTGTATATTTTATTTTATTTCATTTTAGTTATTATTTTGTGTAGCTCCTTTGTTAATATTTTTCAGATGCATATCGTAGACCTGGTTTCAGACCGCTAACCAGGTCTACGATATGCGAGTCACTGATATTTTGTGAATCTATGATACACAGCTAAATTTGTATTTGATAAGGCAAACATACTGTATGCTGTGTACCACTGGTTTTGCCATTATGGAATAAAAAAAGTCATAGAAACCAAAACCTAGACGACAGACTTCTCGGCAGCTTTTCTGAGTTCACTTCCAAATATTGAAGAAAGGTGAGAAGAAAGAAATTTGAAAAAAGAAGTATTCTCAGTTCTTGGGCATTGGCTTACAGTCCTCACTTTTGTATCACCTCTCCTACACTTTGTATTAAAGTTTGTATTAAAGTTTTTTTTTCCCTTTTTCCCTCAGTCTGTTGAGACTCCTCTGTAAATTCCAGATCATGAATTCATCCGTGGTAGAGCAACGCTCAACAAAGAAGTTGAGCTGACTGCATCTCATCTGGCTCATTCACTTACTATTGAGAAGTGTCATACAACCACAATCAAAAAAATTACTTGTTCCCTTAATTTGGGGATGTATTAGACATAAAACACAAAGAAAGTTTATAAGACTTCCAGTTTACTGATTTTGGATGGATCAGAAACTTTAAATTTTGAGCACATAAACAGTATACTGAAATATATTCTAATTGAGTTCATCTGATGTTCATCTTTTTTATTGAAATTCAAAACCCCATCACTTTATATTACCAATCAAAATCTGTAGGGATGATGAGTTATGTGTCTGTAGCTGCAGCTGTGGTTATTTGTTCCTGCCTCATTTCTAGCTGATGACAGCCTGTGAGTCTCCAGTTAATCATCAACAACCAAGAATCATCCACAAACATCAACACTCTATGAATATGGAGACTTCTGCTCCCTGAAGCCCTTAATGTTTTGATCCAGACAAAGTCATGTTGACAAGAAACTGACGTCAATGTGTTGCAATTACGCTTCACATTTGTAAATGTATTCAGACCTGAGGAAAAAGTACGCCTGTATCCCACAGTCAGTGATAAGGAGGGCTGCTTATTCCAGCAAATTACAAAATTCTCTTTTCATTGTGTCAAACTGTTACAGCTGTTTGACATTATTCAGGAACAATTAAGACATGTATGACAGAATTCAAATTCAGATATGTACAGATACATAAAAAGCTGGAGGCAAAGTCACATAGAAACAGACACAAGTACAAAGATAAGAAATGCAAATGTCACATCGTACCTTGTCCTTCGGGAGTTTCCCCAAGAGGATTGACTTCAACTTGAGTGGCGTCAACTTTCAGGAACAGATCATAGAGCCTCTTAATCTGATCTGCTGCCTGTAAGGTCCACAGAGAACAGCAATTACCTGATGGTTCAGCTGTGAGCAGAGAGCATCGCCACAGCCACTCGACATCTCACACAAGCTGCACAAAACAATGAAACATGTCAAATGATCCTGAACAATGTTGTCTGACTTTAATTGACATGGATGTGAATTTGAAACAGGGACCTTTTTAAATGATTTTTTTAAGAGGTCTGACAACTGAGATGGCTTGCAACACGTACCATAAATTTCCTATTTAATATGGATTCACACAAATCTCGTTTTACATTCATTTCAGTAGATTCCACCAGTTTCAACACTAAGGGCCTCTGTCCATTAAAAATGCAAATGAAACTGCACCTACTTTCTACAAAAAACAGAGCAGTACAGCATCTTCACTAGTGAGTACTTTTTTTAAAGCTGTGCTTTCACTCCCAGTGAAAAACAGTTTTTTTTTGCAATACCAATTACGATTTGATTATATGGAAGAAAAACTAACCTCACTTGCTCAATGTACACTTTTCAGATCTATCCGTTAACGCTACGACTGTTACAAAGTTTTTTTTTTTACAGTAGTTTTCCACTTTCTTTTGCAAAGTGCAATTGAATAAAAGTAAACGTATGGCATACAGTTAAATGTTTTAGAGATTTATCAATGACTACAAAGGAGGCTTTCATGACCTTGCAACAGTAAAGATGTGGGAGCTGCCACCACCTAAAACTGTTGTTAATGGACACAGGCCCTTGTGCCTCTTTATGCGTCATCAAACAGTCTTTGGTAAATCTATGGATATATCAAAAGAACAGCTACAGACACAGATAATCTAACACACTCACGACATCTCTCATAAGCTTTCATCTTAAAAGAATTTCAACTGATATCTCCACATCTCCTGCAAATGTTCTTAAGTAATAAGACAGCTCATCATGGTATCGACTTGAAAGCGTCGATGCAGAGTTCCAGACACAGTTCACTAATCTCACTTACTTTTTTTTCTCCTTCACACAACCACACACACTTCTAACTTTACAAAGATTCTGTCATCCTGAACCTGATTGAAGACAATAAAAAGCTATTTTAGACCTTCTGTCATTATCTCTGAATCAAACCGTCTGGCAGCTGACTCACAGTAACCAAGGAGAAGCACACTGACAATGCAGTCACTTAACCAATCACTCCCTATTTCTCTTGCTCTGTTCAAAATCAATGCCCATTCAGTATTCTGTAAAGAAAGACTCCGATACAATGGTATTCAACAAAAGCTTAAACACCTTTGACTCTCAGTTAGCTGCTTGGAAACAGATTCTCTAGGCTGATTTGTATGTATGCCATGTGTAAGGATTCTAAGCTAATCTGATTTCTCATGCCATGGCGCCTGTGGAAAAGAAAACAAATTAGTGATCTGATGCCAGGAGACAAATGGCTTTGAAATGAACTCAACATCCAAGCACACATACCCACTCTAAATTTGAACATGTTGTGTTGCTAGGCTTCTCTCTCCCTGACTTATTTAACTTGCTTATGTTGTCTGAACAAGTTTCATTAAACTTGAGGTGACATGTTTTTGTTTTCATTGTCCTCAAACTCCCATTGCGATGAGATTTGCTTTCCTTTGTGCATTACTCACTCACAAAATCAATGCTCTTCTTACTCTATCGAATAATGAAAGCACTGGTGATGTCAGTTCCCTCAGCCTGGCACAGGACTTGGCACCACTGCCAGATATGACAATAGACCACCTGGCAAGAGAGGCTGGTGTAATGATGACACTTCACAAGTAGCATCTGCGAAACTAATAATAGCCCAAGTTTGGTCTGCTTGTGAGTGAGGATATCACTGTCTGTGTTTTTATGTGTGCACACATTGTAGATGTGTCCCCTTCTTTGCGTTGTGACTTTGAAGCCTTCAGCAGGCCCATTACCTGTCTCTGCAGAGGCTCTTTGAAACCCAAATTAGCCGCCATGCGAAGAGCCTGTTCGTCTCGCACACCTTCAAATATATCCACAACTTCCTAGAAGATATGCAGTGAAAGTGAACGACAGATAGAAGGAGGGAAAAAAAAGTGAAGAGAGAAGGTGAGACAGAACAAGGCTTGAACACTGGGATGTAATTTGACACAAAGAGGATGTTCACATTAGACTGCCGACATTGTAATTAAGTTGTGGCAGAGCGCCAGAGATGAACGAAAAGGCAGAGTTGGGAGTGAAACCGAAGATTTATGATCACCGCACTCTTCTATCTTTGACTTTCAGATAGAGAGAAGCTCTGTTATCAGTTATTTCAGAGGTATAACAATGGCTGAAGGATATCAGGGCTGTGGAGAAAATGAAGTATCAAACTGCAGCTGTCGTTCAGTATGCACCAGGTCCGGACAATGCAGATTTTAATGAGATTTCTGAAGGTGCACTCCTCCGTTGTGTGTGTGTTTTATGGCTATTTCACAGCTGTGTGTAGCAAACACGATCTGATATAGTATGCAGATATAATAAATGATACCAATCTCAGCCGGATCTTTACAATCTGCTCTAACATCTGTAAACTACAACAAAATAGAGATATACAACAAGAGGGAGTGAAGGCAAACTCCATCTGTAGAGCTTAAATTGTACATCTGTTAACAACACGGACCTGTTGCGAAGTAGCCAAAGGACTACTGCAGATTAAGTTCTGAGACTGGAGACGAGTTAATAGCAGCGTGAAACACAGAAAGCTGTGTATCTGGATGCATTTGTTGACGGTCAAATTCAGAATCTGGCTTCTTTAATTGTGACTCATGTTCAGCTGCTGAAAAGTGTCTGCTGATATGACAACATATTCAATTAAATTAGGGGGAAAAACAAACAGAGAAGAGCTTCCATCTGTGAGACGAAACTTGGCCTGATTTCCAAGTCAATACAATTTTTATCAGTTAAAGATGGTGCTGGTGGACGGGTGGGGGTTAAATTCTACTTTTTGTGCAGCGGCTTAACTTTAACTGTGGAAAATGTCACACTGATAGTAAAAAAAATACCTTAAAGATAAGTTCTGGGGTGTTGGCAGCAACCTCCTCGATATCCATACCCCCCTGTGGGCTTCCTACCATGACAGGACCGTTGCAAGAACGGTCCATAAGGATGGCAAAGTAGGTCTCTCTGCTTATGTCCAGAGCTTCAGCAACCATCACCTGAACATGGTACAAGAAGACAAAGAAATTAAGCTAAACAAGAGGTACCTTTGTAGCTGAACCTTCAGCTAACCCTTTGCTCAATTTAACAACTGAAATAAGACGCCTCTCTATGAAACATCAATTGTTAAACAATACATCAAACACAATGGATAACTAGCAGATGAGTAGAGTGCATGGTTGACAGAGTCTATGAAGCAAAGCTCAAAGCAAATCTTGCGTGCTGACAGTCAAAGGCACGAAGGCAAACAGAAAGTCCAGCAGAAAAAAGGGTAGCATTTGGAACAAAATAAAAAAATCTGACTGATAGGATCAGTTGGGTGGTGGTTCATGGGCTGCAGGTTTTCTGGATGAGGTGTTTGTTTGAACATACACAGGCCCTATGTTCTGCTTCCACCCTATCGCCCAGCCAACAAGGATGGATAGCTTGCTCAAGAGTTCTGTGTTAACAGACAGCGCTCCTATCTCCTTGTCTAAATGTTGTCTCCCGCAGTCACTCAGACTTCCTCCTTACTTCCCCTCTTGTCTGACATGTAGCCCGATGTTCACTCTAACCTAATATATTCTGCTTCCTCTGTCTTGTTCCTTATCTTTGCCCTTAAAATCCCCCTTTTGTCTCCAACAGTTTTCCTTAACAAACATTTCTTACACCTCCTTGTCTCATCTTCCCTTCCCCCTTCTCTATCAGGTCCATGACAGAAAATCCATGTGGATGCTGAAGTGCTGTCCTCCTTTCCTGTGGTGCTCTCAGCTCATGGTGCAGTATGGGTTTAAGAGTTGATGCAAGCTCCATTGGCAGGTTGACAGCTAAGCTCTGGTTGACATCTGACAGACAAGGTTGTGACTACACGGTTACTGTGCTGGAGCCTTCAGGGACAGTCGACGGCTGCTCCTGCCACGTCTGATTTCATTGCTACAAGGTAAAGATGATGTTCTTGGGAAGAATACCAGATGGTCATATCCCATATCCTTTAATTCAAACTTATTCATGTTTTCTTGTTGTTTGTTTGCTTTTTCCTCAGCCTCAGGAACATGGAGTGAAACCTAATAATTCTGATTTTGTGAAGTTATTCTAAGCTCATGAACTTCCTGTTCTTCTGGCGCTTTCTATAAAGCTGACAAGTTCGACGCTTATTTGATTTCAGCTAAACTCTGCAGTAGGAGTAGGAGCTGGAGTTTTGGGGGAGCAGGGGTAAACAGAGAAAAGGAGTGACAAAGAAAGAAAGCCTAACCAAGACACATGCCACAGACTGAGAAAGCTTCATCACCTGGAAATGTCAGTTTTGAGGAGGTACTGCATGCAGCATGCGAGTAGAGAAAATGATATTCTTGCTTGTTAGTGGCATACAGAAGAAGTTGTTTACCAAACTTTAAATTCACAGCGAGTCAGGTTCAATTTATGCAATGAGCTATAACACCAGCCATCACAAAAACAAATTAAATGACAGTGGACATTTACTTTTTTTAACCCACCTTTAACAAAAGCCAGATTCCAAATTTACAGAAATACATTTTCAATTAATTGAAATTGGGCTGGCTCACCGTTTTAACTTTCACTCCTTCTTTTGGTGTCTGCTTGGTAGTCAGGTTGAAACCCAGCATCTTATTGGCCAGTTCCCCGACCACTGCAGGGCTGTGGAAGACATTTCACAAGTCAAACGGTCTCCTCCTTCAGGATCATTCTCCTTCTGAAAAACAGCCTCTGCAAGGCATACTATTACAAAATCATAGGTGTCTCTGGAGTTCTGTTCTGTTGAAAAAGTATGGCTCAACTTTTTGGGCAGTGGAAGCACCTTTCACACATGAATGCACTGCAATCCTGGAAATTTCCATTTACAGTCAAAACCAGGCACATATGTGAACCCAAAAGGCTGGACCTATTCATCTGGACTTAACCCAAACTCTTTCTTGGCAGGCTTCTAGTAAAGAGTCGACAGGATGCTGTTAAGAGCTAATGTGTGAATGCAGCAGTGAACAGTTAGAAACATTCAACATGACTTCCAAGGTGATTTGGTTTCTCTGCTTTATTCTTGTTACTGCTCACCTCAAATATTCCAACAAGTTTTGCCGCTTTGGAAAAACTACCCCACTTATCTTTAACAGTATGAATTTTAAGAGCAGGTTGGACACCTGCTGTACGGCACATTTATGAAAAAGCTATTCCATGAAATATCAGCACCTTATCCAGTAAATGTCAGGAATGGAGAGGGGTTAATGTCAGTTATCCTGACAAAACACAGCCTTTTAAGATAATCTGGTACATCCAGAACATTGCATTAAACAGGCAGCAAGCTTTAAGCCTGCTCTGGTTTTAAAACGGGAAAAAAAAGGTGCAAAGGGTTTACTCGTCCTATGATAGATGAGGGGAAGGTGAACTGTGCACTCGTGTCACTGCCTGGGGATGACAAACTTCAGCGCATCTGGCGGCAAAAAAAAGTTTCCAGCCATTTCTAGCCCTGAAGTGGGGTGACGATGATACATCTCTGGAAGAATTGTCATAAATCACCTTTTTTTTGTCATTAAGGAGGCGGTAAGAGGCAGGGACCTTTACTACAAAGAAAGCAGTACATGAAAAGCTGGGAATGAAATGCAGCTATTGAACACAGAAAAGCTCTTTAAAGTTGTTGTTTGGGTCTTTTAAAGAATGCACAGGGTTTCACAGGGAGCCTTCCATGGAGGACTACACACTACATACTTTGTAAATCTAAACTAGAACAAATTAATGTTATCAGAAGCCATAAAGCCCCATCAGCCAGAGAGGAGAACACAGTTTGGACTGCACAGCACTTCTGTTGACCTCAGATTCAATTTTCCATCATATATCTGTAGGTAGGTCATCAAAAACCCAAGGCACTGCATGGAAGAATAAGTGTTTATTTGCAGCACAATTGATCCTGACAGTGTCTTTGTGTTTAGGGAACTTCTTAAGAGAGCTCTTTGAGCCTCCTCATTCTGAAAGCTGTCGTGAATGACAAAATATAAATCCATCTCCTACAGTAACTCAGTGTGAAACGTACGTTCAGGGCATACTTACTCCTTGGTTAAGTGCACTCCACCTTTGAGGCCACTGTCGAACACACCCTTGCCTCTGCCACCAGCCAGAATCTGAGCTTTAAGCACGATCTCCTTGGCATCTGAAAGGCAGAGAGCAATGGATTGAGAAAGAGAGATAAACAAAAAGGGGGATAGACAGAGATAGAGAGATGGAGCACTTAAGAGGCTCAGCACCTTGAATGCCCCTTGAGTCTGCCTGTTATCTGTCTGTCTGATTGAAGACAGGTGGGGAGTAGAGAAGAGAGCGATATGTAAAAACATCAGGAATTATATTGGGAAGGATAAAGTTTACAATCCCAAGTCTAGCAGCCAACTACGAAAAAAATGATCCAAGCACTCTTCATGAGATGTTGTGGATTTCTGTACTTTAACCTCTTAACCATCCCCCAAAATGCCAAAAAGGCATACCCAAATTAAATTAGATGATGTTCTTGAATCCTTTAGAGTGCATACAAAAGCTTGGTCTCACTGTAAAGGTAACACTCATTTTAACTTCAACAGTCAAACTTATTGTAAATGCAGTGTTTCCATTGCCATTTTACTAGTGGGGGGGGGGGGGGGGGGGGGGCACTCCCTCAACAGTGGCCCCCACCCCCCGTGGAAGTCAAATTGGTTTTATTTTCTTTATAGCCCCAGATCACAGCAGAAGTAATTTAAGGTTACCTCTCTTATAGATTAGCTCTACACCTCATTGTTTTATTTAACAATTTGAATAGCCTTATGTTATTTATCTTATTTACATGATGGGATGTCATTTCTGCCTTACGGTTGTGCATATATAAATCTCTACTCTCTGTATTGTGCACAGCAGAGTGTTAGGATATTTCCGATTTGGTTATTACTGTCTTGTTATATAGTTGGTTTAGCTCAGCGTTTTATTTCGTCTTACGTGTGTTCTCATACAATCTCAGGGACAATGTGTGTTTAGCTGGCGGACAGACAGATAGCTCCTGTCTCCAGCTCACGTCTGCAGGCCTTACTGACACTGAATGACCTTCTACACATCCTCCATTAACACCATGCTCTAACAACACACACACATTTTAATAGCACATCTCTCTGAGACCTGACGTCAGCTGTGGGTTGAGACAGCTGTGTCAATCATAATGATGGCCACTTACTCTCGGTTGTTTAGTTAAGCTCAACCTCTGTATAGGCGAAACTCCTCGATGCGTACACAGACACACAAACACGTGCATGCCCCCACAGACAAGCACACGCTGTAAAGCGAACAAAGAGTTGGGAAGATAATGTAACGACCAACGGCGTTGAGAGGGGGGATACTTTTTTAGCATGTCTTTAGTTTTAGCATGTCTTGGGTCATGATAGCAGCCCTGTGATGTTGTGCAACAGCTCTTTGAACTAAAGGTTGCAATGTTACCATATGGATGCTTGGCAAGCGGAAAACTTCCAGCACTCCTCCTGTTAATTTAGACCATAAATTTATTAATGTAAACCACCAGCAGTAGCTGAAGATTGTTAGGGCTGTTAATAATAAAAACACAAATCATTAGTTATTAAAACTATCATTCAACCAACTGGATATACTCCAAAGAACCAAATAGTTCTCATCTATCAGCTTTCAGATGTGAAACTTCTCTTAGAATTGTAACATGAAATGAAAACCTTGAATCAAGCGATATTTTGCCTTTGATTAGAACAGAGTTAATGGAGTTAATTTAAGGTGAATAATCTGACTTGAGGTCATAGTTATTGTCATTGTAATATGGTAAGAGTTTTCTCTTTAAGTGGTTGAAGAGGCGAGAAAAAAGAGAGAGATGATAGGGAGAGGAAAAAAATGAAGTGATGTGGAAGAACGATTCAAATGTGAGAGACCTTTTCTTCAAACATTTGTACACTAACAATGGGACTCTATAATAAGCAAGGTCTGCTTTGAATCTCTCTTTTTGCAGTTTTGACAGTAAGAAGCACCAGACTGTATTATGTTCCAGGGCATGATGGTGTGGACAATGTGTTGTCTTCTTGTCACTTGCTGTTTTGTACAGCTAACACCTCAGTAACTCAGTGATAATATGTCTGCACACAGCATAAAAATTCTCCATTATGTACCTAACATATAATCAACAATTGATTCCTCTGTAATTACTCGCTTTGTCATTACCGTCTGTCAACCACAGAGTATACCTGCCTGAGTCAGAAATTTTACTAGTTTTGAGGTTATTTTCTTTTAAGTAAGTAAAAGGAATTGTAATTTAAAACTAATGATGGTACTGGAGAATGTTTCAAATGAAAAGAAACTACATCTGGACAACTGATCTGTTTCATACCAACAAATAACTCCAAAACCCATTGAATTTTATGAAGCAGGTGCTATTATTACTGTCTGCGATGTACTGACAATCCTATAACTCCCAGTGGTATGAAAAAAAAGCCAAAACAAACTAACAAACATCCCCAAACTTAATGGGACTGATACCCTGGGGACATAAAATTTCATCATTTTTTTATTTAATGACTGCAGAGATATTTCAGTCTGATTGAAAGTGCTGTCCTGAACAACAAACTGATGTTGGCATTTCAAGACAAATACAATTATTTCTGCAAAAAATACCATCAAAAGATCACACCCTTATTTTGTTTTATTGGCATTATTATTCTTTTTTTTTTGACTGACATTTTGCTGCATCTCAGTGCATGAAGAAAATATTCATGTAAAAACATGTAAAATTCCAGATGACCTTGTTACATTTATATAATCATCCAGCATCCCCTTTCCTGTCACTACCACCTTGCAAGACCTCACACATCAGGAGGAGGCCCCTCAGCTGTCTGTTCAGCATCCTGCCCACAACCTCCCTGTATTCAAATAGGGTAAGGACACTTGATGAAAGACGGTCTCTGGCTAGGTTATTATTATCTAGGTGGGGGAGTTCAGCCATTGACAGGTGGCTGCCATCAGGGTAGAAAGTGGGTGGTTGGAAAAGTGAAAGAGGATGATCCACGGTGAGATGGCTGGAAAGACATCATGACCTTGATGGCTGGAGGCAAGCTTCCTACTTGACTGCATAAAAACACTGCAAAAAAAAAAAAAGTACAATCAAGGTGGAGAATGTCCACAGCTGGTGAGAAAAGAGAGTCTTAAAGCTCTGGCTGTGCTCACTGCTGCTGTTGCAAGAAAAGGCCCCAGAGAAAATAGCCTCTGACAGGGTGGCAGGGATTAAACTAACACTGCATTAGTGAGACCTGTTCTCTGTTGAGAGTTTAGAGCTGAGAGGGGAAACAGGGAGTGTAAGAGAGAATGAAGGTGTGTTCATATGCAAAGGGGCTTTGAGAGGAGTCATAAATGAATAAATATGTTAATAAAGAACTGCTACTGCGCAAAATTTAAAAGAGTTCAAAGCAAGATGAAATGGAGTGTCCTGCGGGCATGTGCAGCGGAGAGGGGTGGCACAAAGGAAATGATTTTTGCTTAAAGAAGAAAAAAAGAAATAAGTTAGGGAACAAGGATGGAACAAAACAGGTTGGTCACATTGTTGAGGTGTGAAGACAGAAATGACATATTAATGAGGACCTTAAAAAAAGAAGGACATGGTTTTAAACTGAAGATATATTAAATATATTAAAAGGCATGTAATATGCCAGGGAAGTTAATGGGGTGAGAACAAGGCAGGTGTTCATTCCTGCTGCACTAGTAATTGATAGAAAACTTGCTTATTATGCGGCACAGAACCAAATAGTGTCGCAATATCAGCAATTATGAATGAGCGCTGGAAAAGTAATGTGCTGATAATAAAATAAACTTGATCAAACAAGACACACTAAGAGTGAGAAAAGCAGGCTGTTAGGTGCTCACAAAGTATTCCCGCATTTTTTTTTTTTTGCAAATGTCTGTGTTTTTGGGAGCATATTCACTTCAGCAGCCAAACTCGGTCTATGTGAGAATACATGGAGAAGATAATGATGTCCTCGAAGATCACAGCAAACATGGTGCGAGGTAAAGAGCAGGGCAACCATTATCTGGTAGTGAGACAGACAGGAGACGGCCTCTAACACTTGGACGAAGGTTGGTTCCTAATGACTACAGAGCCAAGCGGGGATTGGGTGAAAAAGAAGCACTAGTATGTAAAATTAGGGACGAGTCATTGATTTTACTTATTTAAAGACATTGCCATGAACAGTGGAAAGAAGTGAACATGTGTCAGATTAATCAGAAAAAAAAACAGTTGTCGAGTCAGAGTTCAAGGTTTTAATGTAACAAATAATTTAATATTAAATCTGTCAACCCAGAGGTCATGCTAATGAGGAGGAAAACACATCCAGTAAAGAGTATGTTCTATCAGACAGTAGCCTGAGATGCTTCCTTTAATGTATGTTTTCACAACTGTGAATCCACAATAAGCAGAGATGCACAAAAGATCATGTAAAAACTTGTTGCAGCCCAGATAATTAGAGAAGCTCCAGCAGAAAGTGCTTCAGTTATTAGTCGAATGCAAACCATTTTCCTGGGGGGAGGGAGCCGCGGTTGCATAATCATTTCCTCTGCTTCCATTTGTATCCTACACAGCTCACTGTGAAGATGCAAAGAAAGATTTCCATCTTCATTTATTTTCCTATATCTTGGGGACACAGGAGGAGGAGATTAACATTGCAAAACATCTCCAATCAAATCACATGTGATCGGAGTAATGCGGTCATCATCCTCAGGCCATACTCATTTCCCTGCAATGAGCGCAAATCAACTCCCAGTCTGCTTTCCAGTGACAGCAGCTTGCAGGGGGGAAGTTACTTCTGCAATCTCTGTCCTTTCCACCTTTTCTCTTTCCTATTTTAGAAAATATATTTTCTATTCACCACACTCGCTTTTCTTGTGTAGCCAATATCTGGCCAACAGGGGACTTAGCTTTGGTCTGATTTTAATTTAGCCTTAGAGGCCGTGCCATGAGGGGGATTCTGGCAGGTAGGGGACAAATGTAGGCTGAGGGCCAATATAAAGACTGTAAGATGTGTCTACTAACTGCATTGAAGGAGAAAAGCTCAGGATGACCCTCACCAGTGTGCATGTGTGATAACAAAAGTAATATGGCAGCTAAGTGAGTAGACTTTTGGGATGGCAGGGAAAACAAACACTAGAGCACCAGTTCCTATAGATAAATGCCATTAACACTTTGGGAAAACCCCAATAAAAAGACCCCTCCAGCATGTGTGTTCATTAGGACAGGTTGTGAAGCAGGAGAGAGTTGTTGCTGCCAAACAGGACGACATTAGTCTAGAGAGAGCGAGAGGTCAGAAATAGCTTCAATGATGATTAAAATAAATTATGTAGATGTAAATAATCCCCTCTTGCTTGCTTGCTTATTCATTTATTTATTATTTATTTATTTATTTATTTATTTATTAGGACCGACAAGATTCATGCAGGTGAAATATAATGCATTATTCAGTAGTAGGTCTTCAAGTAGAAAAAACAACAATCTGTGCTTCCATTTGCTTCCATCCTGTGGCACATGGCGCGTCTTTAAATAACTTCAATTATGTTGTCAACTGCTTATTGATGGCTACGTAAAGCTACTGGAGCAGCTCAGGCTTTTGACTCCCTTCCCCAAGGGGCTCTTAGCTGTGCCACATCCATGGCTTACTAATATTAGACACAATAAAATCAAAAAATCATAATCTACTATATATATATATATATATATATATATATATATATATATATATATATATATATATATATATATATATATATATATATATACACAGTGGGGGAAATAAGTATTTGATCCCCTGCTGAATTTGTAAGTTTGCCCACTGCCCTGGGAAATTAACACACTCTAATTTTTATGGTTGTTTACTGGTTTTAAGTATAGACAGAATATCAGTTGAAAATGCATAAAAACACGCAGTATAAAAGTTATAAATTGTTGTGCATTTTATCAAGTGAAAAAGTATATTAGTATCAGCAGGGGATCAAATACTTATTTCCCCCACTGTGTATATATATATATATATATATATATATATATATATATATATATATATATATATATATATATATATATATATATATATATATATATATAAACATCTATTGCAAATATGAAACAGATGAGTGCAATATGATTCACTTACTGTATGAGGAATATTTAATGTGTGTAAGAAATGTTCTTTTGTATGTGTTTAAAAGGTCAAGGATAATTTTTGTTGAATGTTCAGTGTAATAGCCCTGTCAACACATTATTTTTTAACTTCACTTGAGTACGAGCAGGACCAGGGAATGAAAAAAAAAAACCTTGTTTAAGGTTAAGACTTCTTGTGCAATTCATTTAAACTCAGGCCCCGCTTCACAGCGTATCACCCGAAAATGCAACAAACGCAGAGTAAACAATCTGCGTTTATACGGAAACGCTGAGGGACTGAAAACATTGTAGTGTGCACGGCCAGTAGATGGCGATATAACTGTAGGGTCTTTTGAGGTTCTGCCGCCGAAGAAGAGGCGGGCTGATTGTCTGGTGTATATATTAAATACGTCTTATCTGAGTGCAGAAGTGGAGCAACAAATGAACGTTTTGTAAAAAGGCATTCAGCAGATTCAGCAGCAAAAGCACAACACGGTAAGTCCGCCATTTAACTGTCGTTGTTGTCTGGTTCGCAGAAGGTCCCACAACGAAAGTGGAATGCACACGCGCAAAACGGAGTGTGACGTCAGCGTTTTCACTGAAAACACCTGCTTGCCATTTATACGGCAACGGAGGCTGAAGCGTTTCAGAAAAATTCCACTGTGGAGGGCGTTTTAAAAAAGTTGCGTTCTAGGTCTGCTGAAACGCCGTTTCCGTATAAACGAGAGACTGAAACGCAACAAAACTTTTGCATTTCACCCTGATACCGTTGTTGTATAAAGTGGCAGTGTTGGTATTGTTTCAAAGAAGTTTGGCTTTTCAAAAAGCTTTGCCATTTCCAGTTCTCCCAGACTGAGAAAAGGTAAGATGGAAAATGGTTGTCCATTCATGCATGGATGGCAGGGGAACCAAAAAAGCAAATTTAACCATCAGTTTTTCATCAGCCCTGGTATTCTGTGGCTTTTGGATTCTCACAGCTGAATGTGTGAAAAGTTGAAGAATTGATAAAACCAAGCAACACTTTACAACTCCAATAAGCTTTGGACATGTTCTAAAAACAAATTCTGGGACTTTTTTAACTATTGACAAACAAAGGGATTTGGACACAATAAACTGATGAAAACAATTTGACTTGTTGTGCAACTTAATGTATCATTACTGTCTCAGTATTTTGTCTGTGTTAAGTCCACCATCACTGCGTCCACCTCTGCCTCTAATGATGCCGTCTCAGTTCTGCTTAACGGAAGACAATATCAGTATCCCAGACCGACAGCGGCACCTCTGCGTGTCACCTTCTCCAGTCACCGCTTTCCTGACTGCTGAGTCCTCATTAGAAGACAAGTCCACCAGGCTTTCAGACAGAGACAGCACTTCTAATGACATCCTGAGATGGCCCCGTTCTCCTCCCTGTGACAGAGGTGCAGTTCAAACCGCTGGCTCAGGATTCTGCATCGCAACACAACCACAGGGGTGACAGTAATGATAATGTTGTTGTGGAGCAGTGGGTGCTAAATGACCACAGGGATATCTGTAGGGGGAACCATTTGTTTGAGAATGAAGCCTGGACAAAGACATTAAGTTGTACCAAGCCACAATGTGAGACGGTTAACAAGAAGCATACTACCTATGGGTTTCAGACAGCAGAGTGTTCATGAGAACCACCATTAGAAGAAAGATTTTTTTTTTAAGTGACCACGAGGCTACACAAACATATGTGGCTCTGCTCTCATTATATGGACTGAACATTTTTCACCAGTTTAGCTAAACAACAGCAGATAAAATGTTCCTAAAAGCAAAACTCTGCCTCTGCTGATGCACTGGTGGAAAAAGTGGAGTCCTTTCCATGCCATTTCCTCTATATGAGTAATGAAGGCTGCCTAATGGGTAGCGAAAAAGCATGATAATGTTTGTACATTTTAGTCCTCCAGTACAACTCCCATTTGGATCTTTGACCCAACTCCAACACATAACAAGAAAGCCTCTGAATATGCAAAGCACACTGTCATAAAAAATTAAACTACATGTTCATTTCTGTTGGCACATAGGCATCGTTTTAATATGATACAGGCAATGTGTGAGAAGTAATTCCATGTCTCACCCGCAATATGAATAGGTTAGGATGCGTAATGAGGAGGTGGAAACACTAAGCTGCTTACAAAAATCAGCTCTTTGAGAGACAGGCTGCTTTACACTGCAAAGCCTATTTACAGCTGTTAAGACAATTTCAGATGTGAGGCTTTCTCCTTTGCAAACGAGAGACCTAAGAGCCAACTAATGCATTGGATGACAACAGGTCCTCAGAGAGACCAGAGTTATATGTGTTTGAACTCTTATGTTGTCTGTATGCGACAGTGAGCATTTGTACAACATTTCAGCGCATGGTATGCAAATGTTGTGAGTCATTATTCAGCTGGAGTGGTGTGTGTCAACGAGCTGCAGTGTCCAAGTTAATAACCTTATGTTTCAAACCAGCCCTGTCTACCCCTCATCAGGTGTGTGTAATTTTGGCAGGTAGTAGAGATGGAGGAAACTGCAGACTAACATCTGTCTTCCTTTGCAACACGCCAGCCGTCTGAAGAAGCTGGAGCTGTTCCGTCTATCAGCCTTGCAGGGAATGAGATGCTGAGGTGAGGCAACCTGCAGCTCACTTCAGCTACCTCCCTGCCTTTATTTATTTCCTCTCGGGTGTGATCAAAGTGGCAAACAAGACTCTGACAATACATTTACATGCATGCAGTAGCACAGCTAAGGTCATAGCTCGAGTTTAAAGCCGAGGAAGGTCTAGTCTTGTCTGTGTTTACATGCAGAAAGAGACTCGGACTTCTGGCCGAGAACGTCTCACTCCGCTCCGATAGGTGTCGCTGTGTCCTTTTTTTGATGAGCGAAGCTGCATGCGATCAAACTAATTTCAGTTCACCTGAAGAGAAAACGACATTCTAACGACAATGGCTGAGATCGATGCAGCATGCTTACATGTTGCAATACGGGAAGCTAGCTCTAGGAAACCAACTTACATTAGCAAATTAATGTAGCAACAAAATGAGTCATAGGCTAACCAAATACATATGTCAGGACAATCATAATAATAACTCTTTTTGAAAACATGAAATCTTGATGTCATGCTAAAAACAAGTGGACAGCAATATCAGGTCTCTACTTAAGAGCAGTCAGCTACTTCAGATTGTTTATGGACACAATAATCCTGAGGTGAAATTTTGATGTGTAATCCTGAAGCATTTAAATAAATACTTTTGTTATTGTGCTGATAACCTAGTGACCTGATCCATATAAAGTATCCCTACTCATACCTCTAAATATACATGAGTAGCTGCCTTAGTCCAGTCCACTACACAATCATGACGAGGACTAGGGCTGGGTACTGAATTTCAGTTCTTTTATGGCACCGACCGAAATGCTCCAGTGACACCGAATATTGAATTAGGCCTCATTTTTCTGTGCCAAGTTTCAGTACCCAAAGGGTTAATCACGTCATCAAGATCTGATAATGCCACAGCTGGTTAACGTTACACGTGGTTGCGATATGGTTGCGGTATATTTAGTGACTTTCAAACCCTTCTAGTGACTTTTTTTTTCTAAAAAGCAACAAATCCAGTGACTTTTTGGGGAGTTTGGGATGGAGCGAAAGCATGTTTTGATCTTCAGCCACATGTTTTGATCTTCAGCCACTGATTCTCAATGAGCAGCGGGCGCTCAGCCCCTCCCCTCTCCAAAACACTGACTCCTCCGCTCACAGCAGTCTCCGAGCTGCAGCCAGAGCAGATGACTGCATGCTCATGAATCGTGCTTATGTTTGTCTCTTTTAGATCACTTTTGCCAGTCAAAAGCCCGGATAAAGGAGGAGGGTTTTTATTTTAACATAAATAAACAAGAATGGACAAAAGAAATTTTGTTCTTAGTTATGAACACATTTACAGTGTACTCCGTGTCTGACCTGTCCCTTGTTTGCTGTTCTTTTGCACTGGCAATTATTATTATTTTTTTTTTCTCAGAGTAAGAAAATTAGATGTAGGTGAAAAATAAAACTCAAGATTTGTACCATGACATGTAATGAAATTTTCTTTTTGTTAGAATTGATATAAAAAATTGGTATTGAAAAAAGTATTGTTCAGGAACCGGTATTCAAGTGAAGGTATCGGTACAGGAATTGAAAAAAAATTGATTGATACCCAGCTCTTATGAGGACACACGATGGGCTTCAGATGGAACACACACACACACGTGCTTCAAGAGGGTCTCCTTATCCCTCACTACTTCAGACAAAGACAGAAGCCAGGGGCCGTTGTTCAGCCAACCCTACGCAGCTGTAACTGCCCCTGTCAGTGCTTTTCACCGTCTTATTTTCTGAAGGGGAAAGATGAAAGTGGTCTTTAAAGGCGCCTGAAGCATTGAAGCACGTTAGGCTGCTGTAGTTGGGAGTGTGAATGAGTAGGGGATGGGTGTAAAGTCAGTAGAGGTCTGGCTATTATCCAAATTTTGACAGTATTTGTATATCCACAGACAACAAGGAAATGGGTCCTCTGTGTCCACAAGTCTTGTATTATAGCTCTGAATCCATAGACCAAACCATTAAAACCCCAGCCATGGTAAGACAGGATTGGTATCACACAAAACGGAGAACTGAGAATAAAAGAAATGAATGACAAAAGACCAATGCTCTGTCAAATTATCTATATTCCTGGTGGGTAAAAATTGGGAGCCAGACTGGAATGAATACAAAAAAAGCACACAGAGGAAAAAAAGTAGCGCTGTATGGCTACTTACAATACACTACTCAATGAAGCATGGAATAGCCTTAATGAAACATGCAATTTAGAGGCAGAACTATCACAATAAAAGCTTTATCACTGAGCTACTGTTTGGATGAAATTACAAAGAGAGGAACTAAGGCATAAGTGGTGCTGAAGAGACACCTCAGGACTCTAAAATCTCCCAACAGTGCACATCTTCTATTTGTCTATCAGGAGAGTGACAACATACAGCGTATATTTACAAGTTTCAAAAGATTTTTGAATGTTTTGGCTCTATGTTCTAAAGGTCTGGTAATCTTCAGTGAAAGCTTTCTTGAGCTCAGTCTGTAAAAAGACAATACAGCAAATGAAATCAATACAATGCCATTAAGTATGTTTAACAGTCTGATCGATCAAAAGCAGGTTAGGGCTTTGCAAAATTCGAACATGACAAACAGAAACAGCCGGTACAACAACAAGGCAGACAGCTCAAGTGACCAGTTTACAAAAGAAATCATGCTCCACCGTAAACAACTTCACCCCATCCACAAGCACATGATACAGCAAAGAAAAAAGGCCGTCATCTCTGTTGTTAAACTTTACAAAGATGGACAGTTATATCTTGATAAATACAAAACCAAGGGGCAACATCCGGCAGAGAAAAATTAAGCCTATGCAGAAGTGCTAAAAGTTGATGTTCATCAAAAATCTGCTGGAGGCTGGCTGCAGAAAGACCGCAAGTCACGTACACATCAAGCCATAAAAACTGACTTTTACGGTATTAAAAAACATATTTACAGCCTGGTTCAAAAAACTGCTGAGTTAGAAAAAAATTCACCCCTTGTACAGTGTGTGCCAATAGCGAAATTAGCATTTTAGACCCAAGCTGTTTACCAGATATAAGGATTACATGTTTGTCCAATCAGAGGCTCAGCTTAGCTCACGTGTCTGACGGGCGCCCTATAGCTGTTAGAAAGGAAGCTCAAAGCCTGCGTAATATCCAAGATGGCCCTGTCCAATGATTGGCTTCATTTGACTGTATCAGGAACAGATGAGTGACATCATGGAGACTACGTCCATATTTTAAACAGTCAATGGCTCTAACCAACCAGTGAGGTAGCATTTCACACTCATCCATCTTCCAACTTTTTTTAGATTATTTTTCCCCAGAATATTGTGATTCCACAGAAAGTTAATCTTAGAGTTTCTGTGCATCCTCAGAGAATGCATTTACTGAATGCAAGATTATTTTTTTCTGTCCAGAACTGTTTTTAAATATTTCTTCTACCCTTAAGTGAACTTTACCATACAGAGCCTAAAAAGGTGATTCTTGTGCCTTGTTTGACTGAAACATTCTGTTTTGTTTTTGTTTTTTAGTAAGACTTGAGTTAACTTTGTAAACTGTTCATCAATCAAAGACATGTCTTGATAATTGATTTTTTTTTTTACTTAAGTTTAAATGAGTAACGAAAAGTGACAATTTTAATTACGACTTGTTATGCACAGGTTTAGTGGATTCAAAGTCCCAAAAGGCTTCATTCATATTCACTAAGACTCAGGTAGGAAAGCTCATAGAAATTTATAACAACTCCGATCTTGGTGTTGCAACGTTCCAAATTTGGACTTTGCCATTTTACAACAGACAGGTATGATTAGGCAGTATGGAGCTGGAATTCAGACAGAGTATGTTCATTTTTAAACTGATCATCTGAAAATTAAGACTGCAAAGACAAATTGATAAAATCAATAAAAAATAAGATACCACAATAAAAACATCAACAATGTCTTTTTTATTAAACTTTATCAGTGTTTCACTGAACATAACAGAAGCAAACACCTTTAACCCAATCCATGAGAACAAGTTTTGATTTTTAATTCTCTATAAGAAGGTCTGAGTGATGTTACTGGATATATGTATGTAGTGGCACAAAATGATGATAAAAGTAATTGCACTTAATAAAAGTAGTTAAGTATTGATTTAATATTGGAAGTTTTAAGTATCGAATGAATAAATGAATGAAAGAAATGTATTTTGTTCACTCAAAACAATTAAAACTATTTGCAAACTCAAGGTAATTGTTCACATTTTTACGTGTACTGAAAGGGTGTCTGTTGAAGCAAAGCTTATTGAATCCTACCCCCAAATTACATTATTATGGAATAATAATTCATTTACGTAGTTATACTCGGACAGATTTTCAGGTTCAGGACTCCTTCCACCACTGCACATGGAGTTTATCTCTTATATTTAATGAACATGTCCTGTCTGTACATGGCTCTTGTGTAACTGATCTTTATGTGAACACTCATTATGAATTATAACAGAAATTTACTCTGTTATTATGCATACTCATGCTGTTTTTTTTTCTCTCTATCGTTTTAGAAAAAAAACACAACAAACCCTGAGTGACTACTTGACGGGTAACAGGTTATGTCCACCTAAGCAAGCAGCTCTCTCAATGGATTGCATCCTAAGAGCAAGCGGAAAAATGATCTGCTCTTAGTGCTTTTTTACACTGTTTTTTTACTGTAATTGTGAAAAAGACTAGTTGTTGAATAAAGGGAATTGAAGAAAAAAGGTATATGTTTCATGACTGATTCATCGAAAAAAAATTAATAATCAGCAGACTAATCATTTACTTAAAACCCAACTAAAAACAGACAATTCTTTATTAGATTTGTCATGTTTCTGCAAACAGGTCTGCCTTTCAGCTGTGATGGCCTGCAGACCTGAAGTTTAATATATTATGACATTGAAAAATAAAATCTACCAAATACAGTGACTAAATGAAGTGAGAAAGCACAAATTACATCTCTACTGGCACATGACGCAGCCTGGATGGCGGAGGGTGGGGTTTGGGGGTGGGGGTGACTTGGGTGATATGCAAATGCCACGCATGGATAAGAAAGTCTTCAGACAAGCTTATGGAGATTCCAATAGTGAGGAGGGATGGCCATGACAGATGGCACAGGCTAAGCAGTGTTTTGGGTTAGTGAAGAAGCATATGGTACTCTCTAGATGATCTCATACACTAGCGCCAGGCCCAGTTGGAGGTGTAAATGCTTCTTTGCACCTGGCAAGAGGAAGCGGAACAGTTGATATCACCAGCAAAAATGCTGTGGAGCCACACCGAATAACACCCTGTGTTCATCCACACAGTGTCTAATAACTGTGACTCCAGACTTTTGTTCACACCCTCACAGACACAATATTCCAATGCTGACAACTGGGATTTTTACAAAGTAAAGCAAACGTTCAGACTGATATTAGGGGAGCACGTTTTTAATGTTAATTAGGAGCATCAAACAGTCTTGTCTCTAGTTAATTGGTAAATGCACGTAATGTGTCTGGGAGTCCATCCAGTGCAGGCTGCTGTGATGGGATTCTCCTCTGAGCGTCAACTCACAGTGGAAAACTAACTAGTGGATTCAGTAAAAACAGAACTTAAGTAATTTTTCTCTCCTGCAGGTTTTCTGGCACATTTCTTCACCCATTAGACAGCCACGCTTTTCATACTTTCTTTTTAAAAGAAACTGACAAACTTTGGCAGTTCAATGCTCATGGTAGGATGTTTTTATTCCTTCACAAAACAGGCCATTATTTCAAACTGTAAATTCAACTTCAACTATAAGAGTTACTTTAATCATAAGGCAAAGTCAGAAGCGGGTGGCTTGCCACAAACAAGATACTTTTATCAGAAACATCTAAATTGGCATTTAGTCTACGCACTCAGCTAAGAAAAAGCTTTGCTCGCTGAAAAGGCTGGCACACAATCAGCATTAGACATGGAGAATCCAGTCTGAGCCTGTTTTTGTTTGTGTTGGAAATTGCTTGTTTGGATGATAGACTACAGGCATGGAGGGGGTCTGAGCTCACACCAGGAGTAAAGAACCAAAGAAGTGGACTGAAAAAACAATCGTTTTAAGATGCACACAACAGCAGTGTCCTTAGCCTGGAGCTACTTTTATTTACACATGATCTGATGCACAGTGTGAGCCGCATGGACTCAACTTTAAGGGCAGCTGAAATTCCCCTGTAGTCTGTGCAAAATGCCTCCTTCCTGTCTGGGAAAAAAAAAATCTATGCAAAGCACGGCCAGAAAAATGTTTATGTCTCCAATGCAGGAACTGGTGTTTACCAGTGCCAGGTATATTTTCAGTGATTCAAGCAGGCAGACTTAAGACAGAATTTCATGGCAGAAAATGACAGACATTTGTTGGATGAGTAGATCTATACCTCGTTTTTACCCTCTCCTTCATACTCTCTCTCTCTTTCACACACACACACACACACCTCATCAAAAAAGTTCATGGAAAGGTAACTCGCTATTATTCAGTGAGCCAACATACCAAATTAACCACCCCTCTAATAAGCACACATGAGATTTGACAGCCATGCATAAAAAATGCTCTGTTTACACTGAATATTCATAGCTAAGTGAAATAAATTAAAATACTTCCCAACTCTGTTAATTTTCATTCCAGCATTGAAGGCGAGTTAAACACAAGGAAGAGTGACAGAGGTAGACGGAGGTGAAGAAGAGTAAGACAAGTCATGAGAGAACAAACAGAAAAAGACGAAAGATATGTATCAGAGCCATGAAGGACAACATGAACTCGACTGATTTAAGATACATACACAAGAAATAAAGCTCTATTCATTAAAAGGACTGAACATGAAGTAAAGATAGGAATCAAAAGCTTTGTTTTCTTTGCCCATGAGGGATTGATAGTGGCAGCAGGAGGCATGGTGGACATGACAGACTCTCAAAGCGAAGACGGGGAGGGAAAATGTGGTTTTGATTTGAAATTCAGGCTGAAAATCCATCAAGATTTGTTCAGCAGATGCATCTGTCAAGCATGTGGCGGCACAAAGTGGACTGTATAATCACATTCTCTTTGGATGTAGCAGAGCACAGGTATTTGTGTACAGGTGTTTATTTATGTGCAAGAGCGGAGGCGTATTTATTCGCTTCTAAGGCAAAGACAGAATCTATATTCATTACTGGACCTGTTGTGATATCTCAAAACTAGTAGATAGTAATAGTGTTATCTGAAAAACCTACACACACACACACACACACACACACACACACACACACACACACACACACACACACACACACACACACACACACACACACACACACACACACACACACAAAACATATTTGCTTCACTTGTGTTAGCGTGGTTATCACTGTGCTCTCTGCAGAGGAAAAGTAACCATAGATTGTCAGTTATTCAGAGTATCTTGACAAATCAGAGAGGTTTCAGAAAAGATTAAAAACTCTTCCATCGTGTTCACACATTTTCCAAAGATAAAGGTTATTTGAATTTGAAAACATACTTAAAGAAGGTCCAATTTAATTTTGCAACTTGCCTAACCTCGATGGCACACATTTCACTGTTCATTCCTTTGATTTTGCATTTTTTTTCTACTATACTTCCTTTTTTTTTAAGTGATCAGTTGGAGCTCAAAGGCTACTCTTCGTAAAAACTTGCTTACTTACTTACTAAAAAATGGCCTGAGAGAGTGATGGCCAACTTTTCAGGGCTTTCAGTAAAGCCTGCACTTATCAGTAGTGGACTTCCAGCAAAGACTTGAGTTTCTGTATGCCACTGTCAGTAACTGGCTGAAATGCATTACAAAAAGATCTTATATATCTCCCTGAAGCATTGCGCTACGTTTGTGTTCCCAAGGCAGCTATGTATGCACACTGATTGTAGTTTTACCTTCTGTGAGTGCACAGCTACCTAACTAATTTAATGGCATTTACTTTTTGGAAATATTCCCTTAAGTTGAAGATTTTTGGCAACACTGACAAGGACAAGACTACTGTTAAACATAAGCTGTGCCTGAAAAATAAGAGCTTGTCAGCTGTTAAGAACTCTGCTTCAAATGAAGAAGATGAAGGAGCATCTGCAAGCAAAACATAGCTCCACTGAGGAGAGGGGTGCCAATGGTTCTACCACAGGAGATAGTTTTTAGCTCAGCTTTGAGAAAAGAGTAAAAAGACAGTACCAGGATGCTGCTTGCCACCAAGTGCCATGCTCTCCCTGCCAAGAAACTGCAAACAGTTACCAAAGAAACACAATTTGCATTTATTGAGGACAGCTTCAGTTTTAGGTATAAAAACACTTTTATTGTTTTTATATTTACAGCTTTTATGCACTGACCGAGTTAATATGTTTACAAGTTGCATGTCACAACATGACGGGAGGCTATTAAGAGCCTGTTTTACAGTGTATCAAAGCAGCTGCTTCTGTTAGCGCTGCTCAACAATGTATTCTACAGTGTCACCATCATTGTTAGAAAGATTATGGGCTGCAAACTAAATCAATGGCTGCAGAGTCAGTACTCTCTTCACTCTTTAAAGTTTGACAACAATCATCATGAACTGAAAAAGATACTGGATTTATTTTACTTGACTGAGTTTGGGGTGATTACCACAAACCCATCTAGTTTAAAATATTTTGAAGAATTTTGGTCAGATTTCCAGAAGCTTAGAGGTAGAAGCCCAGCCGTTAACTGCCTGTCATAGCAGCATTGTATTACACACATCAATTATTTAATCGACCAGAGAGACTTTTACTTGTATTACCCCATTTACTGCTTCAAAGCATATCACCTGTTTTTAGAGCACAATAGAGTGTCATCTCAGCGGTTTGACGAGCAGGATTGAATACCTGAAAGCCTAAGAAAGGGAGCCATAACACAATAACTACAGCGGTAACACATTGGAATAAAAGTACAAAATGCCTTTTTTTGACTTTTAAATAAAACATTTGAGTTTTGTTGTGTAACTTGAAGGTCTAAAGGACTTTTAAAAAAAAAAGAAAAAAAAAGACAAAGCCCAGTGGGTGTGCTGTCAGAGTGACACTCATATCATAACAATTAAAAGCTTTGCTTTGTAATGAGGGGATCCGGGTCACTGATTTTGGACGGACAGTAAGTGTGCCATTCTCCAAGTGTCCCAGTGGAGCATATGACAAAAACTTTAGACTTCTGGATAACTCCCCGCAATGCCTTCACAGTACGGGGCCTCAGCAATCAAACCCTACTTTCCATGAGCTATTAGCTGGTTGTGAGTCACCCATCTGCCACAATGTAAACTCTCCCCTCAGAGTAGTCATTCACGCTGAATGGAATCAATGGTCCATATCGGATATTTGAGCTTAAGTTTCAATAAAAGAGGAGAGAGATTTTTTAGCTTTTTTTTTGCCCAGAGAGGCAAATGAACAAATCGATGTGTCTACTTTGGGAGAGTTAGACCACTCTACAGTACATAAGAGATGTGAGAGGAGTTACTAGCACAGCTGCAATTGAACTGTCAACTTAACCACTCCATGGTTAAGTGAGTGCAGCAGAGAGGGGAATGCTGGTAGGAGTGCATGCCTGAGTGTCGTTGTGTTTGCGTGCCTATATGGGTAAGTGTTCTCAACTCTACACACGTCACTCATCTGTGGCTATGCTACCATGCCTGACTGGTTCATTGTAACGTTGTATGCAGGGGGACGGGAGCTCAGAGCAAGACATCAGCACCACACAGTAATCCACTGAAGTTGCTTATGGTCAGCTCATGTCCCAAGAGCAGTGTGTCACAGCCTGTGTCCTCTACACTGGAGAACCATGAAATAAAGGCTGGCTTTACATCCTGCTGGCTCTCAACCTCCCCAGAGTCTGAACTTGAAGGTCAGTTGCATTCCAGCCAAACACTTCTGAAGTAAAGGATTTACTGATCCCCTTTCACATCATTTTCTATCACACTCATATATGACCTACCACAGCCCAGGAATGAGCTGCACATATTTGTGCATATTTGAAGAAATGAAGCATCACTTGATGCTCACTTGTGTGCTTTAACAGTTTGCCAGCAGTGGTCGCATGATATAAAAAGTACGAGAAACACACACGCACATGTACCAGGACACTGACCGAAGCTCTGAGTTTTTGGGCAGTCTCTGAGCAGTTCTGAAGTACGCTGTGGGAATAGAGGGGTTGATTTACAACATCAACCACAAATTCATGTCAGAGCTGCAGAAATGTGCGTTCGCGCTGTGAAGTTACTAATGCTTGGGATGCAAGTGGTAACAGCCACAGCCGAGCTAATCTGAATGCACTCCAGCTAATTAAGACCTGATTTAGTACGTGTCTCATTTATTTCTTGAAAGCAGTGGAGCATGACAAAAAGTGCGAGCTTCCTGCTTCTGAACTTGAAATATTGTTTGAAGAAACCATTAAATATTTCTCAACTGCAGTCATGCAATAACCTCTAGGGCACAGAAAATCTGCAACAATAAATCACTTACAGACATAATTTGTGTTAAGTTGCTTTGCCTCCACTTAGATGGTTTTTGTGCAGTTCAAAAAAGATGAAAAAAAATCCAAATGCGCATTATTATGCCACTTTTCAGGTGCAAGGACACTATTTAAAAGTAAAGCTTTAACATTTTCTGAACTAAAAGCAATTTATGCCTAACTTTTTGAAAAAAAAAGCATCTCAAAAATGTTCTTTAGTGAATAAACCTTTTAGGTGTTGTCGGAGACTTTTATGCTCACTTCACCAGTTTTCTATCTCACCTTACCAACCAATATAAGTTCTGTCACAGAAACATAAGATTTTATACTCATTGAGTTTATTCTGTCGGCATTGTAACCAGGGCCACTGAAAGTAGCACCCCAGGCACTGCAGCCCAGAAGCAGCGGAAAGAAGAGTGGCACCTTACTGGCTGACAACCAACCTGGGCGCATTATCAGAGAGTCGCTGCTGTAGTCAGAGAGGGCGCTGAATAAAATATAAAGCTGCTGAGGGTTGGAAACACACACTGCATGTAATAGGTTGTTCAGTTCAAAATGTAGGGGGCAGAAAAGAAAGCTTTGAGTGGGTGTGTACAAATGTGTTGAACCACCATTGTTCATAAGAGGACAATGCATTCGTGAAGAGCTGTGAGAGAAGAACAAAATTAGACTCTTCCTCCTCACTTCCTTGGCTTTGTGTCAGTGTGGGGGCAATAATCCAAACTGTAACCAAAGATTAAGCATGTATAAATTAAGAAATGAAACGTGAGAAACTGAACACGCGAGGTTGTGAAAGAAATTAGTGAGATGAGAGCATGATGTCAAATGGAGCTGGCACGACCATTAAACGAAAAAACACATGTGCAAGCAGCATAAAGATGCAATTAAACCTGATAAAACTTCAACACTGATTAGACACGGTCATTTCCATGTCCTGCAGCAGAGCCACAGAGCCATGAAGCACAAATAGGACCATTAGATTTCACACATACAGCTGTGTAATTACCAAGTAATGTCAACCGAACCACGGTTTATAAAATCCTACAACTATCCTGCTACAACATGCACTGAATGGAACTTGTTGCTGAACAGCCAGTTTCCTTCTTACACGGTACGTCAAAAATGTGGATGTGTTGCTGGAGCAAAGTGCAGCTCAAACTGGTGAATGAACTTTTACTTATTCCAGGCTGCTCCACTCTCTGTGGTTTGAAAAGATGCAGGTGAACAGCATGGCTCTCTACTTACTGAGTCTCTTTGCTGCCTCCAGGGCCTCAGAAGCTGTGTCGGCCACATAGAAGCGCTGGACAGCCACGCCACTCTCTTGCATCAGCTTCTTGCTCTGGTACTCCTGCAGATTGAGCCATCTCCTGGGACTCAACCAGGTGCACTGGATGAGGAGAGGGAGAAAGGGGTGAGTGAAAGATAACAGTTGTTGTCTCTACTGCTGTTGTTTACATTACAACAACACCAAACTTGTCCAACACCTCCCTCAGACTGCACAAGCTATATCCTGTCTTCTCTTTCTCTTGTCCATCCATTCCTATCATCCCTCTTTCACCTTTTGCTGTAATGAGGCAGGCAGCCGGGTCTAAGCTGCAGGACAGGTCTAGAGCTGTTTGCTCCATCAGCAGGTGCAGGTCTTGTCAGCTCCAGCTGTTGTTGCTATTAAAAGGAAATTGGCTTTTTAATGTGACGGGGAGAAACAAGCTGTATCCCTCCACAATCCCTCCTCACCAGCAAACACTGCTGTGCACATGGGTGTGTATGTGTGTTTGTGGGGCATAGACTGGAAAATGTGAATTCTAAGTTTGCATGGGAAAGATCCTCAGGGTGTCATTAAAGTGACAGGATCAAGAAAGAAATGAGAAAACAAGGATTTTGTGGTGAAAGATGTTAAAAAGCTTCCGTAATTGCATTTCCTGACATCAAACTAAAACTCCAGTTCCACAAGTTGTTCGAACATTTCCTAAGACCATAAACAGGATTTAAAAGACAGAATCAATGTTCTGACAAGGACATTTGTTTTTAAACTCAATAATTGATTGAGGCTCCTTCACCTCAAAATCTTACATCAAGGCTGCATTGCATGGGGGTGATCAGCCTCAGCACAGCTTCCATTAGCGCTGCTGAGGGGTTACTGAAGCTCAAGCTTCTTTGATCGCAGCCCCCGTCTGGTTTGTATTTGTGTTTGGGTGTTACATAGATCTTTTTGTCAAATATCCCACAGGGTCTCAGTCGGGTTCAGTTCAGGCCACTTTGTTTTCCAATAAAGCACAATAATATGTCACTACTATCAAAATTTAATTTTGAAATTATGACTTTGAAAGGCTAAGCAGCAAAGGGTTGTCATTTATTAAAGATTCCCAGATTCCCTATAAAAAAGTGTATGTATGTATGTATGGTGGGTAATTCATATTTATAGAACCACACACCGGCATTTCACGCAATGTTCCCTTTATAAATCACAAACCACCTAAAAATATGTGCAAGGTTCAACCAATTTCCGCCCACATTCGACCATAGCTGGTCAATGCAAAGCACCTTATGAATGAAAATGCATAAGAATGAGGCAGCAAATAAAAGGTTCTCACAGTGAGTCACTGCAACAACAAAGAAGATGACGTTTCTGACACAAATGGAGGGGCGCACGAATGAAGTGAAGGTCAAAGAGCAGTTCTTGTTTGTTTCTTACAGCAGGAAGGTCACAAAAAATCAATTACTTTAAGGAGTCCACACTAAATGTTTTCTTTGTCTTTCTCTTTTTGACATTACGACAGTGCTCATATCAGTCAGCGATCCTCCTCTCTTTGATATTCTGTGATGGAATTCAGATCTGTGAATGTAAGTTCTAATGTGTCGGTTTTATCACGAGCAGGTTGGGCTGTGCGTTAATTGACTATGGGGAAAGTATTCCAATAATTATGTGAGAGCCACACATGGTTGAACTTCAACCTATTTCTCACTGGCACAGTAAAAATGAGCAGGGGATAAAGATGTGACAACACCGTGTGAAACCGCCGCGCCTGTACGCTCCATGTGCGCTGTGCAGCAGTCTTTATCTAAAGGATAATTACACTTGGTGACTCTCTACAGCATCACAAAACTTTAAAAATTAATTTCTGACACACTTCTCTAATTATTTCAATACAGTCGAAGACCAGGCCCACACGTAATGACTTCTAGATCTAAACTGATTACAAAAACTTGGAGGATCACACAAACGTAACAGATGCGCAAGACGACTACACAGGACACTTAACGTTTAGGGCAATGATAGAATAGACATGAGATGCCACAGAAGAGTGTGATCAAATGTAACTCCAGAAGACAGACACGAAGGGCGATCGTCGTCTTCCCAGGTGTGTTGTGTCATGAAGCAACAAAAAATAAAAAAAAGTAAAAATATAGTATATCAGTAAATATTGCCAAAAGCAAGTCTTCTTTTTCAATTTCTACTTGGCCCTGGGCCCTGGGTATAGATTTATTTACGTTTGCCGCCATGCCAGTGAGCTGTAACATCCAATCTACTCTGGTCATTGCAGGTATTTCAAAGGAGACTGTTCAGCCAGGAAAACTTACAATTGAAGATCGAGAAAGTTCCAGCACAGTTGAGAGAAGTCAAATGCTCATATTGACACTGTTTGTACGATGAGCCCCTCATCAGGTCATGCCTCTACGATCAACAGTGGAGGCAAATCGGGTCCTAAATCTTTCTTAAGATTGTCTTGAGTGTCGCCAGCCGTAGAGAGATGATCATATTTTATATTTGGAGATTGAAACATGTTTTAATGCAGCTAATAGTGATTTAAGGTTCATGAGTTTGACATAGTCACTGGAATATGAAACAGCAGAGAAAAACACTTCTTAGACTGAAGCTCAATCATCAATAAGCCTCATCCAGAAACAAATCATGACTATTAAATCAGAATACATGCAAAAGTGAGCCTCTCTGTAACACCACACATTGTATTAGTATGCTTTCTCCATCCACACTCTCACGAGGGGCAGTCGTAAGACTTCATTAGAGCCAAAGAGGGTTGTCTTCTATGAGAACAGTACATGTTGATCCATATTGGCCTATCCTCTCACATAACTGAATACAGTAATGAGGGGCATCTGCAGGTCACCTCTGCACTCTCTTCTCCAATAGCTCACAGTTCATATGTTTAAGTTATGGCAGTTTCAGTGTTTGGAGCTATGCTTTCTATTCTCTCCCTGCATCACTTTGTGACAACTCACATCGGTGATATGAGTCTCACAGGAACCTGCAGGGTTCAAAGGCAGGGCAAGAAGAGCACTGCAAAACTGCATAAAGATCTGCATAGCAAAATGATTAACAATAGGATAAATCAGTATCCATTAAGAATGTTACATTTAAAAAGACTGGACTTATACTGCTGTCTGTATCTGTATTTTGTTAGGCAAAACTTTTCAGCATTGACTATTTCCGCCTATCGCTCATTCCTGCATGTCCACTAAAGCGGAACATATCCAACAGCCTTAACAAGCCGAGCTGCAGAACAAGTTTTCTCTGTTTTGTGCACTCATTTGGCTGCTGTCAGGCACCTGCAGGGCTTTTCTCTCTTAAAACATCCACATCCCTCGCTATTTAAACTGTTTGCCTTGGGAGGATCAGCTCTGCTGACTGAGTGCACATCTCCATCAGTCTATCTTTTGGACAACAAGAATCTGAGCTCAAGATGGACACACTGGTGGTTACATCAGCTACACTACACCCTGCAGTCATTCTCAACTTTTGAAAACTCGTCCAGTAGCAGTGTTGGATTACCAATCCAGCAGTGATGACACATTATCATCACATTTGGATTCATTTGTAGAGAAACTCAGAGAGGTTCAACATAACATTAACAGCATTTTTTTTTTTTTTTTTTGTTGGCTGCACCGGCATAACTAACTCATACATCATAATTTTATCCAACATTATTTATAACATGGCTTAGAATATTAATGTGGTTTAAATGCAGAGTTAAACAGAAATTCACAAAAGTTCCACACTAAAGCTCATCAGGAGGGAAAAGTAAAACAGCCAGAACAGAAATGTCCCAATAAGCTTGGTAAAACAGAATCCTAAAGTAGCTGAATATTTTAACACACAGACTCAAAAGCAATAATGACATTCACAAAAGCCCCAGTAAATGGCAAAGGTGACTTCTCAAAGCAACTGAAGGCCATATCTAAAAAGACCACAATTTTCAAAATAAAAGCATGTCTGTAAAAAAGTTGTGAGAAAAAAGTAGAAAACAGTTTTCAGACTCCTAAAAATATCAGCAGCTTACAGGGGAAGTCAAATCGGGCTGGAGGTGTCCCTCTAGGCACTTCAAGCTACCTGGGGCGAAACACCAGAGAATAGAAAAGAACCTTAAGCATTTTCTAGAACACACCTTAACCGCTGACAGAGAGTGTTAAAGATGCCCTCTTACATGGCATGTTCTCATCTGCTGATGCTTTTAGTTTTCCAAAAAAAAGAAAAGTAACCAGTGTGGTTTTAAAGTTTCCAAAAGTATAGATGATGTGGCTGAAAAACCAAAACCATCTAGCTGTACTTAACTATTTCAACTTCAACTTTGACACCACGGACAAATCACATGTTGTGCCGTATCAGTCAATGGGGGAGTCTGGTGTCTTAATACAGTTTATTTATTCTTTTTCTTTTTTTTCTTTTACCTCTTTCTGCACATAATGAGGCCAAAAGTTTTCAATGTACAACCCCAATTCCACTGAAGTTAGTGCCCATGGCATGGCTAACTTGACCATCTGTGTAGGCTCCATTAATGCTGAAAGGTACATACAGGTTTTGGAGCAACATATGCTGCCATCCAAGCCACGTCTTTTTCAGGAACGTCCCTGCTTATTCCAGCAAGACAATCCCAAGACACATTCTGCACGTTTCAACAGCGTGGCTTTGTAGTAAAAGAGTGCAGGTACTAGACTGGCCTGCCTGCAGTCCAGACCTGTCTATGAAGTGCAAAATACAACAACGGAGACCCCGGACTGTTGAGCACTGAAGTTGTACATGAAGCAAGAACGGGAAAGAATTCCCCCTCCAAAGCTTCAACAGTTAGTGTCCTCAGCTCACAAACACTTACTGAGTGTTGTTAAAAGGAATGTTTCATTTAAAATGTAAATTAAGAAATGTAAGAGGGCTTAAAGCCTGTTCAAATTTTTAACAATTCTAAACATAATAAAAACATGTTTGACAACCGTCAAGAGGTGACAGGAAGCAAGAGGCAACTTTTGCCTCACCTCCCAAGAGGATTTATGAAACATGTTGGGATTACTTAGTAAAATAGAACACCTTAAACCATGCAACATGCTGCTTTTTTAATTAAAAGTATTTTCAGAATCATCAAAAGGCGCGAAATACGATAACTTCAATGTAACCACCTGGCAGCTTTCTGATGATGAAGTACTATACTATTCCCGTTTTATTAAACAATGGCAAGTGGCAAGGAGCTGATGTGAAATCAGCAGGAGAAAGTCAACAATGCTGTTAGGAAATCTATTTATGAGGTGTTGCTGTAGTTAAATAAAAAAAGACAGAAGAAATCGGTGGTTCTTTACCAGATGATCAATGACAAAACCTCATCCTGTGGATTTTAAAGGAAGGAGAAGTTTTCCACTCGAAGCTTTGAATAGAAACTTTCAGTCCCAAAGTTTTAAATATAGTTTTATGTGCAGCAGATGGAGATCTTAAAATTGAGAATTACACGTTGTAAATTTTTTGATTCCACATTCATGATTAAAATAATCCACTTTGTTACTAGGTGTAGTTGGCATTTATCTTTTATATCATGGCCTTATGAGAATTTATTGTACATCTGCTAGAGGCCTGATTTGGGCATTTGACTGTTTTTTTTTATCACCAGAGCAGTGTCAGCTTTTTCAACAGAAACCCTAGTTTATGACCATCAAACATTGGGCAGTGTTGTGAAGCTTTTACTCAACAGTCTACAGATAAGGACTGTAGAAGGCATAAAAAGACCAGGTTGCACTGCTCTCGCTGTTCTCCGTTTGCAGCAGACATAAACTTAGAATGATTTTGTTTATTGGAAACCAAAGGCACCTAATCAGCTTCAGTTAACAACCTTTAAATGACAAAAGTTGGCTGTGTGATCCAAGACACCGCAGGCAGGAAGAAGTGCAATTTCAGATGTAACCACTTAAACTACTCTAAAAATAACTTGCTTTCTAGTTGTTGTACATTGCATAAACAAAGTCTGACATCTAATTGCCTGTTTGCGCTTTTCAATGATGTCAACTGTAAACCAAAGACTGTATCATATAGAATCACTCGGTATTGAAAAGTTTCAAAGTATGGAAAATGTTGACAGCCTTATAAGACGGAGAGAATATAAACGCAAGGCTTTGTTAGAGACTTCATTATCCAGCAGTGCTGACAGTTGTGTAATTCTGTTCTTACAAAAGTATAACAGATTAAATCACCACTCTAAGAACAGCCAAAGAGGTTATCCTTTAAATAAACTTCTCAAAAATCCCCCCTAGACAAATCTTGACCGTGGAAGCTTCAGTCACTCCTTGTCACAATTAATTTTATCAGCTATTAAAGTCATGATAGTGCTGAGGTCTTGACACGAGAGGGATAATCTGAGTGCTACATGTCTGCATGTCTGCCCTGGAAGAAAGCAGTAACTGGCTGGCAGTGTGGCAGCGAGGAAGGCAGGCGCACAGGCAGCTGGCCTGCAGTCCCTGGAGACACTCTTTCCACAGTAATTATCATCAGCAGTACTCTGGAGACACTCCTGCCCAGTCCTTCTACCCAGCTACTGCTCTGCTTATCCTTAACACACACACACACACACACACACTGAAAGAAGGCAAGAACAGACACACATGGGATGTGCTGTGCACACTGGTGACATGATGGCACAAATTAAGTTGTATGCTCTGACATGGGCTGAAATGGCATAAATATTCAAAAGAAACACACAAAAGTACTCTGGAACTTTCATGAGAATGCACCTGGGTGACAGACAGCCAAGCTGAAATAGCAAGACGGATTCAGAGTGATGGGGACCATCAGAAATATTCTCTATTAATGTACGTAGAAAGACAGAAACAAGAAAAAAATGCCTATGCAACTCTTGTCATTTTGCAAATAAAACAGAGGATTTCTTGGGACTACTTATTCCACATGATAAAGGCAGAAAATAATGCAAGGAAATGCAGGTACTTACATTTCATGCCAGTCCTATAAATTGACAAGAACAGCCTTGTCTCTTTCCCTTCCAGTTTTTGTTCAATCAGCCATTCTGACAAAGCACTTGGCTCACCATCAAAACACCCGGGCAGGTTCCCAAAAAGACCCACGGAACTTTTTACTTGCTCTCCCTTCAAGTCGTACACATCAATTTCTCAGAGGTAAAAATAAGCCTTGACAATACACATGCAGAAATTCAATATTAATGTGACATCCGGCTAATAATAACCCATCTTATTTTCATTATGTCTTACACAGTTGGAACTGCCGTTGGCTCCAGATGCAAAGGCAAAGAAGAAGAAAAAAAAGACAGTTGGTACAAGCTTTAAATGAGGCAGAGGAAAAGGGAAGCTGAAGTCATGTCGAGAAAGCACTTATTCTGTGAAAGAATTTTGCTCTCAGCAGGCTTGCAGCAAGAGTCTTGACATTCAGGCAGTGATCACAAAATGTCACATACGGTGTAGCAGATGAGGTGACTAACTTTTCTTGTCTCTTTCTTTCATTCCTTCCTTTTTAAAAATGACTTCTTGTTTAAAGCCGAAAACAGAAGTTTCACTTTCAGTCCAGCTTTCGACTGATTTTTGATCAAAGAGTCTGACTTGGAAGAAACTCACACAGCAAGGTGCAGCCCTGTCTGACTTTCAACAGAGTTCCATCAATATTAAACCAGTTTGGGGTTTGAAGTGTTCTGAGGTTAAATCTAGTAAACAGAGGATAACTTTTAAAACAAAAATACCATGATGGATTTCAGTACAGCCCTGTGATAAATTTTTAATTTGGGATGTTCTGAAGTGACTTAATTTACCTTTTATTTCCACCTAAACTAAGATTCCAAATTCCATACTCATCTGAAAGTAAGAAACTCAGAAAGAAGCCAAAAATGTTTAAAAAGTTTCTTAATACTCCTGGATCATAGAGTCTGTAGGCAATTGTGGCTTAAGTTAGAAGAGCTAGCACCTACATCCACAGACCTGAACTCGTTTCACATTGCTCTGAATGTTTATCTCTCAGTTTAATGTGATCAAAACACTGCCAAATCTTGTTGTGCTACATGATGCACTCTGTCATCTGAGCTTGTAATATCAAGGTAGTACAGCAGTAAGGCGGTAGCCAGTGACCAGAGCAACAGTTTCAACTACAGTGACAGCGCTACCGCTAACAACATCTGACCAGCCTACACAATAACAAAAAGTAATAGCAAATTGTTCAACCAACTATTGCGCGCTAAGTGTAAGGGTATATATTAAACCTTTTAATAAACCAATCAAGACAAAAACCGTGTGTTTCTGATTTTCTATGGTAGGCTGTGTACAGTTCTTCTATTAAAGAGTGTTGAGGCTTCAAATTCAAAGTGGACCACAGCAGAGAGTTTGTTTTAACCGCTTAAAGAAATTGAGCTAATATAACCCCTGGACAGTTGATGGTATGCAACACAGACTTATTCAAAACAACGAACTACATGAAGTCGGGATAGATCGGGGTAAGGACAGGGATCTGATCAAATAAAAACAGTCTTTGCACTTGAACTGAGGAGGAAAGGAGCACAGGGTGGAAATATAGACTTTAAAAAAAAAAAAAAAAATGGACGCCATCTCACTCGGCTCAAACTGAGGTCACCACGAAAACTGCCCCCTCTGCTGGCTGGCTGCAGTACAAGACAAAATCTCCGCCTCTCTATTCATTCCAGATGGGATGTGGTCAAACTTTAAAAAATTAATACACCTCATAGAAACGTTTCTCGGATTCGTAAATCGTGGTGATAGTAAGATATTATTGGGCTGCATTGTGTTCAGGTCCCCTTTTTCCTGAAATGTTTGTTTTTGATTAGTTATTAGAGGTTAAAAAAGGGGTTTTATGTCTCATTTAACAATTGACAGCTGCCATTCTTGTGTAGTTTTGGCGGGAATAATGAAATACATCGGGATGGACAGTTAAGAAGAGATTAGATGTTATGAATAAAAAAAATAAATTATTTTTGTCACCCGTTTCCACTCAGATTTCCCCAGAGTTCCTCGTAAGTCTCTACAGCACAGACTCTGGCTGCACAATGGCGGCAAATGGCGGCTCCCGTAACGGAGGTTTTTTAGCTTCAAAACCGTACAATGGTAAAAGGCGGAGCCACGCTGTCCATTCTATATACAGTCCATGGGTGGAATAGCATCTACTAATCTACTATACATACATGGCTGTTTGGAGGTGCATCATACCACTGACATCACGTCAAGTAAAAACTGGAACTTGGTATCTTCAATCAGAATGATTTCAATCAAAATGATAAACATCATACATGTCAATCTGACAAATGAGATGATTGGCAAAATTGACAGAATGCTGACCCCCAAAAACAGTTTTAATGATTTAAACCTGCAAATCTTACCTCAGACTATGTGTTGTAAAACTGCACAGATAAAAGAAGCTAAAAGCTGTGACACAAACCTTGAGACAAAAACTCAGAAAGACCTTTCCTTAAACTAAACTGTGTTGACATTCAAAAGTAAAAAAAAAAAAGCACAAAGAAACCCTTGGAACATTGAAATTTGCTGAATAAACTATGTCACCATACGGCAGCACTCTTTACAGAGCACTCAAAGTGGCTTCACCCTCTCACAAAGACACAGGGAGGGCAGACGGTGCTAAAGCAGCAGCTGCATCAGATTGCCAAGTCCTTGTGGCAGCTGTACGAATCCACGAGTGACATTGAAGGACAAATTCCTGGAAAAGTCAACGCTATTCCCAAAACAGTTCTATGGATGGTCCATATGGTATTCAGCACAGCATCTTGCTACATCAGGACTCCTCTTAAGAGGAATGAGATTGTGCAGACTCCTGTTTGGTTGAGAGCAGCATGCACAATGTCAAACCACACTTGTTGTGAGAAGTGTCATCACACTGAGGGGATGTCTGATCCAGACACTTTGCAAAGTCATTTCAAGACACGCTACTACTTTGTCGTTTGCCCTTCTGGTAAACTTAAGGAGTCAATATCCTCAGGCTAATTTGAAGCACTTGTCTTTTTTACTATGAGTGAGAGGGACAAAGTGAAAAAAGTCACCGTCTGACAGAATAGTTCTGGCTCCTTTGCAAATTTATTAGAGCCATAAGCTTTGATTTACAAGGGGAAGGTTACAAAGCAGCCAATCACCTTTGATCAGGCCCATAAACAGCAGCCAGTCAATGCTGAACTGCTCGTTAATCTGTCACTCAAGAATTCAAAGGGTAGACATCACAGGTCAAAAAACACATTTGTTTCTTGAATGGTGGTGAGGTCAGAAAGGATCTGGCCAATAGTAAGTGAGGATGTGATTCTACGCTGGGAGTCACTAAGACTTGAGAAGTACTATCTTCAAACAGGGGCTATTTACCTCAGCAAGTACATTATCACTATGGATACAGTCATTTACAACCCGGCTGTGCTGAATTCTTGATTGTGATGGGTCTAAACTCTGTTTGCAAAAGCAACACCAGGGACAACCTCATCATGCACAGCAGTGGTCGGTAAAAAGGTTTGTTGTAGTGTCAGGCTAGTCAGAAAGGAATGACAGTAAACATGTACAAAGTGTGAGAGCAGCCTGAGAAGCAAATGTGCCCAAACTATCTCTGACGGGGAAAAGAGGGAGGAAGATCCTGTTCTGCAATCTAGGCAGCAGCAGCAGAGCACATCTCAAAGTTTTAGATTGCTCCACAGTAAATAAAAGCACAGGTATAATAATAACAGCAATAATGTCACAAGTTGCCCATCATTTATGTTGAAAAGTGTGTTAACAAGGGATGTCCCGATCCCGATCCCTAGTATCGGATCGGGCCGATCTTGGCATTTTTTAAGCGATCAGAAATATTAGCCGATCCTCTCAACAGATCATTCATGTTAGCCAACATTAAGCAAAAGTTGCGGCCAAACGCTGATGTGTCCATACAACAAGCGCTCTGAGAGCCCCCAACCTCTTAAAGTTGATGGAAGAATAACGGTAAGGTACGGTGATGTGGAACAGCAGCCACACTGAGCTTTATAACAGAACACCCTACAGCACAACACATTACAGCAATAACATCTGCTTTACTACATCCTACGGTAACTCTCCAGGGAAAGACGGTTCAAAAGGCGAAAACAAACAAACACAGGACAGTCTGTTATCGGCTGATGCTTGATATTAAAAAATGGGGATTGGGATCAGGGGGAAAAGTTCTGATCAGGACATCCCTTGTGTTAACCAAGCAGCAGCCTCTACTCTTAAAATATGCAGCCAGAGCCTAAGTGTTAAAACTACAGATCAACTAGTATCTGTTTAAGGCTGGCTGCAGAAACACTGTAAAACACATGCACATCCATCTAAACTTGATCATTACATTAGAAATAAAAAACAAGGCTGACCTGACTGACAGGTGAGCAGACTGTAGCTGTAAGTAAAGAGGCTAAAAGTCCACCTTAACTCCACCTCTTTGCCTCTTGCCAGGCCAAAAAAAAGGATAAATTAAGTCAGCATTTCCAATATGGTTACAGTTGGGAGCAAAATTATTCAACCCCCCACATACCCTAGGTATATTTGGCTAGGTCAGAGCATTACAATTCCTTGATCACACAAACCTGGAAGCATATGAATACTGTTAATTTATTGCAACCTAAGTCTCCTAACATCTCTTCAGATCTCATGACTTAAAACAGCTTAAAAGTAATATGTTTTGCCTGAAACCCCAACACACCAGGGGGGTTGAATAATTTTGCTCCCAACTGTACCACTGACAACAGGCTTTAACATACTCATCAAAACACATGGTTGACAGCACAGAGACAATGTCCACGTAGTACACAGTCTGTGGTGTCGCGTGCAGAGGGAGGAGAGCTGAATGTGGTCGAAAATGTCAACACACACAACCCTGCAAGAGTCCATTCAGTTTGTCCAATTTTACCCTCAATCCTCAGTTACAAATCTGGTGGACTCATGTTGTAACCTTGATCGTGAGTCAAAATGTTCTGCTGCATATTAATTCACACCTCAAAAAGGCAGCTTGCCATGGAATTTAGAGGGACTCATTTTTTAGATTAACAAATTGTTTTTAAATCAATAAAATCATCCTTAAATCAAAATTTGTGTCAGCATGTCATTAGATGAGTAAATAGCAGGATAATGAACAAGGGACTGAAAATTAGCAACTGGCTACGACAAAACTCTCATCAGCTGGAGCCGCCATAACGATCCTGCATTCAAATAAAAAAGCTGTTTGACACTGTAGCCTTCAGCATTCCCATCAATTTGATGATTTTTAGATTGCAAACGATGATTTAATAGTCAAAAAAATATATATTCAGGCAGAATTAGAAATGAAAACTCTTTTCTGCTAATGAAACAAAAGTCATGCAGAAGCTGTACACTAGTTGTGAAATTGTTGCATTTCAGGTGGTGATATTGGAATGTAAACCCAATGTACTCAGATCTGTACTAGCTGAATTTTAGCAGCTGATGTCTTGGAAAAGACTGCTCTGATTGATGATGTGGGAGACGCATGCAAAGTGGTTGCTGTTGCATGAACCAATCAATACCTAATAGGACACCATCACAAGAGCCACCATCACTCACCAGCCTTCACAAGTCAATGAAAAAGTAACAAATGAATCCATGGAGGTTTTTTTTCCACAGCAGCTTATAAATTATGAATACATTTAAAGCACCATGAGGAGCTGCATTAAGGCAGTAAGAACATCAGGGACTCTGAATATACTTAAAGAAAATGATACCATCCCACTCTCACAAAGGCCACCATCATAAGAGGTTAGACAAAGAGCAGCTCCCTTGCAGGAATTTTCAGTACATTAACCCAGGCTTTAAAAGAAAAAGAAGAAGAAGAAAAAAAAGGTTACTGAAGCAACAGTATCATTATGGGCTGGCATATTTATGAGAAAATTACAGATTTTACTGACCTGCCCCAGAGAAACTACTCTGAGTAAACAGGCAGGGAAGAATTTTAATCACACAGGGGCTAAACAGGCCTCTGAGATCATCTCAAGACTTTGTACATCCCCTTAACAACTTGACCTTCTAATGAAGACAGAATGAAAGCATGGAAACTCTGCCTTGATTTTTTTTTTACTCCGTTTACCATAATAAAAATTGTAAAACAGGAAAAAGAAACCATTACACATTTGTAAATCTTGTGTTGGGTTCATTTTACAATAAAAGTATTAGTTAAGAAAAGCATAACACAAACAGCTTCATTCTTGCATGAATGTTAATTGGCCTCAAGGATCAGTGAGTAGATATGTTAGTTTGCTACTTGGGTCAAAACTGAAATATTTTAGAACTACTTGATCCATCAACACAACCCTTTGGCTGCGGCCAACTCCGAATTGCGCCTGTCGCTTTAAATTTGCTGCTCAAGTTGAAGATTCTTTTTATTTTTTTTATTTTTTGGTGTGTAGTATCACAACAAATTTCTTTGTCAGCCTTCATCAAGCACATCGGCTAACTCTCATCCCTCAAAAGCATGTCAAAGAAGCTCTGATTCTAAACTGAAGTTTAAAGAGGAGATTGACATGCTCTGCTGCGTCTTTGTGTGAAACTCTAAAACTCTAATGTGCAGTCATTCAACTGATAAATTTCAGAGTTCTCTCGACAGCTATTCTCTAAAACTGCAGTGGAATTTTGGATTTTTCAGCTGGAAAATTGCAAATTTTGAAGAAACCATTTTTTAAAATTGTGTATGTAATTTCAGAAAGAGGAAGACTTGGTTTTCATAAGCCTGGAATTTCACTGTTTCATTTTTGCCATTTTTTGGGTTTAAGACTGAATTTTTACAATTTACTTTTCCTTTTGTTTGTTAAGCTGGCCATCTAAGCCACAGGTTCACATTTTGTTCAGTGTATAATTGACTGACCAAGGTTTAAAACATACATAGGTCTGTCAGCGTTGCCATTTGAATGAGCACCTCGAAAAAGTGCTACAGCTCAGTACTAAACTCAGTACTCATAAAGTTACTTGGCTCACTAAAAGTAGGATTGATGAGGTTTTGTTCAGGTTTGTAATAAGATTTTCAGCCAACATTCATTCTCAGAATAATACAACGTTTCTGTGGAAAAAGAACTATAATGGAAGCACTAATCTCTTTGTAGAGCAGCAGTCTAATAGAATTCAGTGTAATGTTTACATATCACACACCAAATGTTTGATTAAAGATATAATTTGAAATGAATTATTACACTGAAAACTGGGAGCTGAAAATGGATTATGCGGTACTGCACAACATGGATCTTTTTCCTGTTAAAACAAATTCACTAACTCTGGCTTGTGGGGGGAAAAAAGCACATTAAGTTTTAAAGTGCTAACCACAGCAAGTGGACTTCAGAGTTTCCAGAGCTACTGAATATTACATATTATGCACTGGTATCCCAAGATGTCTGGTGAGGTTAAAATCCTCATTACTTGTTATGGTCAGACTCTAACCCCTTTGAAATGGCACTGGCTTATTAGTGACGACAAATGACTGCAGAGTTAATTAACCAGAATGCTCTTAAGGGGGTTTAATCAAATGTTTAAGAAATTAACAGATTGCCCGTTCAACATTCTCTGTAATTGATTTGTTCCCATTCAGGTTATGAACTCATCTCTTTTCGCCATCCATTTAGCTAACCATCCGGGGAAGAATTTAAAGGGGGGACTTTACAGTGTCCACTCGCATGGGCAGTAAGCTTCATCAGAGGGAGAGAGCAGTGCACAGAGCAGCTCTCAAAATCATTGCACTGCTGATTGCAGGAGAATGTTTCTTTGCTAACGAGGTGGCAGTTTGCTGTTTAGTTGCAACTCATAAATACAGCCTGTAAAGCAATCGGACAAGCACTGTGCAGTAAGGCGTGAGAGAGAGAGACAGTAAAGAGAACAGAGGAGGTAAAGAAGCAGAGTTAATGTGGATTTTCTGCATAAACTGGCCAGCTCTGAATCCCAGTCATGTAGGGAGATCTTGCATCAAAAGGCCAATTTAGTGAGCTAGTTGGTCACCTTTAATTAATAAGTACGAGGAAAATGATGGCAAAAGTTCTTCCCTCTGTTCTCAGCTTGGGCTTTATCTCCTTAGATTTCTACAAAGAGTAATTGCTAAGATAGTGGGTGTGTAATTCCAATGTGACCCAAGTCCACTCTACCATTTAGTTTAATAAAAGCCTGGTGCCTCTTCCTCACAAACACAACACTGCAGGTTAATCGACTGCTTTTACTCGGGCAAGTACACCCAGGCTTTCATCAGCCTTTACTTTCCGCTTAAGCTCTTACGAAAAGGTGTTTTGACCTTAGGTACTTCTCATAATGTCCAGACTGCTCTGTGATTAGATCAGTAATAATGTCTACTATTGAACTATAATGTAAGCCAAGAGATAAATCTTGTAGTATTGCAGAGACACAGCACAAAAGATGTACTTTTGCTCTTATTACTGCTACAGCCCACTCAGGGCTCTTTGCGTCTTTGCCTCTAACGAGATAAGGTCGAGGCCAGACCAATAGAGTGCAGAAAGAGAAATGACATGTGTCTGTTAGAGAGCCGGGAACAGAGCATTAGAGCAGAGACAGAGGCGGGAGCAGCGGTGCATGGCTCCTGGATTTAGATCAGTGAGATTTGCATCATTGGCAGGTCTTTAGGCAGGGCAGGTCTAATCTCCTGCAGACAGGCTTAAGAAAGCAAAACCTCACTGTTGTGTCTCTGCAGATAGGGATTTCAGTAATTAGCATAATTAATAAGAGAAGGTGTACAGGCATATCCAAAGGTGTCAAGTCTAAGGGGAGGATAACATGGTAATGAGGCCGAGGCAATACAAGGATGTGCAACTGTGTCAAAGTTCACCCACAGATCCATTTACATGTATGAACTAAGTTCTAGGTATGAACCCTGAAGGAGGTCAGGGGAGTGTTTTCTTATTTCAATATTGATTCAAGAAGAGAAGAACCACAATTAAATCAGCTTACACCATTCAAAGCATGGCTAAACTGCTTTCATGATGAATCAATGTCTTTACAGCTTGTTACATGGATTCACAGTCATCTCTTATTCTTCAAAACCAACAGACCCAGAAATTAAAACCAGTAAAATACTAAATCAAGCTGTTTCAGGTGAAGAATAAGTGTCAAGTCTGTGCAGCTATGAAGAAAAAGAAATCTATTCTGCTTTTGTTCCCTGATGCAAACATTGTACAGGTAAGCTCTACCCTGGACCACCACCTTTGAACTATTTACATGACAACAGACATGTTTAGATGGACCATTTATAATCAGATTATGCCTGATTACAATAAAAAAAATGCATTCATGTTACCACCTTATTTAGTACAGACAGATCTAAATCTGCCTGTCTGGGGATATCACAATCCAGCTAAGATCATTAGTTTATGCCATTTAAAGTTTGAATCATTCACCATGTAAACATTTGATCAATTTTTCATAACTGAGGTAAAACTGTTCAGATTGTGCATGTCTGTTTCACATGATGGAACAAGTTTCTGCTTTTCTTCTTGTTTGAACACAACAGGAGTTAAGAAAATTTGATCTGTAGCCGTCACAAAGATTTTACTGGAGACTATAAATAAACTCAGGATTGTTGAACGTCAACATGGTCAAAAAATAACAAATCGATAAAATATAAAAATCCAAAACCAGGTGAAGAAAACCTGCACATGTGGCTAAAGTTGCCTATATGAATAGCAATGTAGCCCTCATAAATGCATAGCAGAACTATCAAATCAATAACAACCTTGGTACCTGTGCTTCAACAACAAACTAGTTGAATTTTGACATCCAGCACAAATATGTCTGCTGCTACTGTAAATGCCCAACCACCGATCATTTATCTCCCTTAAAGTTTTTTTTTATTGGAGGTTTTACAGTGTCTGGCAGCTGCCATGTTTAACTGTAGCACAGAGCAAACTGTTCTGTAAAAAAAAAAAAAAGTAGGCACAGAAATCATAAAACCACATTGGTAGCATTCATTTTTCTGAGCATTAATGAATGAAGGTGTTGTTCCTGTATCATAAAAAACTTGAATAAAAGAGCGGCTCAAGGTAAACTAGAGAATGAAATCCTGGTCCCTCTCTCCCAATATGTTTGAAGGTCCAGTTTCAGAGAAGATGGATAAACAAGTCTGACAGTTGAACTTACTCTTGAACATATGGCACTTCTGATGAATTACCGCGGTCAGTGATCACTGACTTTCTCAACTTATTTCCAGCCTCGCTCCCTTTCTTCTTCTCTTCACTACAACAGCAACAGGAATTAAGCTTATCAGAGTGCATTCACTCATTGCATTCCCCATTTCAGTGGCTGCCAACAATTCCTAATGACTGCAGCCCTTTTAAATTATTGAAAAAGCCTAAGCACCTCACCAGCAACAGAAATGGCTATTAACCTTGGTGAAGCGATATTCAAATCCAGTTAGAGCTAACTTCGTCCTCCAGTATCCCTTGCGGGAAGGAAATGTAAATGTGTTCTCGCTGAGACAGATGGGGAAGCCGCCCGCTGTTTGAAGTTCCAGAAAAGAAGTCGGTGCAAGCATCGTGCTCTCCACCCCCCTCTGTAAAATATTCAGGACTGAGTCTCATTGAGCCACCTCTCCTCCCAGTGTTTTCCTTCAAACCATGCTGGGCCTCAACACTGCTGGGTTATTACTGAGCAAGAACACCTCAGAAAAAATAAAAAGTTAGCAAACGTTTACAAATTCACCACTGTGCAGCGACAGTGAAAAACAGCCTGAGGATTATCTCGCTGTGCAGACAAGAATTCAGGAGATTTGATTTATGAGAGAAAGTGAGAAAGAGAGAGAGGGAGAGAGGGAGAAAGGGAGGAAGGTTGCAGGGGGAAAACAACATCCCACTCCCCCTTTTGGAGCATCCTGGAGCTTAACCATCTGAATATTGTGATGTCCTCGGCATTGTTGTTGACAAATCATCGTAAATTGAATTTCTCAGCTCAGCTGACATACTGTCAAAGCTGATTTGATTCTATTGTAGAGATACCAGGCTGTCAATCAGTTTCAGGCTCTGATACTATGCTACGGAGCCAAGAGAATCCCCCATCATTACTCTTATCACCTGACTTAGAGAGAGAAGGAGAAAAGAGGGAGAGACACAAATGGAGGCAGTGGAAGAGCAACTGATACCAACAGTCAGTAAAGGTGAGGAAATGAGTTTAGATATTCTTTTAAAGGGAACACCACTCAGTAAAACCATACAATTTGGGGAAATGCACATTGTTAACATGTTGTGGGTACCACACACACTGAAAAGCCAACGAAAGCTGGGAAATCCATCTGAATTTTGAGAAGTGTGAGAAAAGCTAACATGACAGATATCTAACTGTGTTGATTTTTGTGCCCCTTCATCTCTTTGCTGTTTTGTCTGGTTCATGAAAAGTTCCAGTGTCCTGACAGAAAGGTCTCATCCTGTTTTTCTTAAGGACTATTCAGAGGTGTGTCAATTTAAGTCTGTGTCACAACCAATTAAAAGTTCTTCTTAAGAGCTTTTACATGTAAAACAGCATTATCAGGGCTGATACAAGAGGTAAGAAATATCATAGGCATTAGCATCTGGCATTTGATGATTATTTGTAACATGAATACTGATATTGTAATAAAATTAGAGGTTTCATAATCTATCGTGATTACTCACATTGTTAAATTCATGTTTGACAGAAAAAAAAGAGCAAATAGCTCAACTGAATGATATTATGATACTTACGCATAGATTATAAAGAATTCTGAAATGCAGAAGAGTGGGACTCTATCACTGAGAGCCAATTGCATTAAAACAAGGGATTTACAATAATAGATTGTGATGAAAGAAAAATATCATTCTATAATACACTTTTATATTTAGAATAGAATAGAATAGAATAGAATAGAATATACTTTATTACTTCATTTTTTAGTTAATTTCCAATAAATGAAAGTATACAATTTTTTTAAGTAACACTAACACCCCAATAGGTTTACTTGTTGCTTTCAGGAGTCCTTGTTTCCTGTTTATGTGAGAAAGTACAGAGTCAGTCCTCTGGAAAAAATATCTTCAGTTGCTTGAATTGTGAATTATGGGATGATCTGCATGATGCAAAGGTTGTCACCTTTACAAGATGAGTGAAAAACTTTTGTTTTTTTATTATCATTTTCATGATATTTTGAAACAAGAATTGATCCCTTCTTTTTTTTTTTTTTTTTTTTTGGGGGGGGGGGGGGGTTGAAACAGTCTCTACTTTTCATCAACAAGTTGTAACACCTAAAAACTACATTATATACAACAACATTTATGTTTAAAGCTTTCGTGTTTAACCTGGTAGAGTCACAGCACATGTTTCCAGCAGCATGAGTGATATGTTTACTTGAGAAGTGCATTTTGCAGTCAACTAAACAATTAAGAGTCATCTTCCAGTCAGTACTGGGATCACTAGATGGTATGACAGTGATATTTTCAGTCTGAAATACCAATCCAATCCAATCCAGCTTTATTTGTTAAGCACTTTAAAACATGTTTAAAATGTGCTAGCACTTACAGGTCAAGGCTGTAGCTCTGGTCAATGACCAAGGTTATTCTATTTCACATAAGCTGTTACCTTCAAAACTATTTGTTGATCTTGTGTAAATAACAGAGTATTTCACAATAAAAGAACTAGTTGGACCTTCAGCCTGCACCTTGAAGAACTTTTTGCACAATATAAAAAATAATACATTTCCACTGCTGTATTAAATTTGAACCAGTTTGCTCTATGGTCACAAGTTCTCCATAACTTTCAATTTAAAACTTCTTCCACATGCAAAAACAAAACACCCCATGTGTTTAAAAAGATGGATCAGTTTAGTGAATGCAGAGATGAAAAGTAAATACAACAGTGTATGATAGCCTAACTGAAATGTTTACGCAGCCACAGAAACACAGTGTTCCTGCTTTAGAGGAACAATGTTTACAGTATCAGCTGGATTCTGCTCTGTTCCTTCAGTCAGGACAGCTCAGCTACAGATACAAATATTTACCTAAACACAGCTCCAATATAGCCCAGATATCTGAAACTGACTCAAGCAAACTGATATATTTCTTGGCTCTCCTGAAAATTGAACACTGAAAAAAGAACTCTGCTCTCTGTGAGTATACACAATTCCTTTGATATGTGGACATCATTGTCTTTTTGATTTGTTTCTTATATTGCATTACATTTTTATCGTTTCATTTCAGCTTATGCCTTTGTATAAGTCTTACCATAAAAGCCTATGAACTTGTTTGGTTTCTTTTTTTACAGAGCTCACAAACAGACAGTGGGATCAAAGTACAACAGTTCACCTTTCCTCTTTGGTTTTATCTAACATGAGGCTACAGTTAACTTTAAACTATGTCCTCTAAGCCACACTAAGATAAATCTGCATACGTTAGCTGCAAAAACTTGTGCTGTTAATAATTAACAGTGAGATTTATAAAGCTCTTCAGCGGTAACAAGAGGCTAATAGAAAAACCCTGACAGCTGTTTGAAAACATTCATACTTAAAACGTAAAACCCCTTTTAAATTCATATGCACATTCAAGGACTTATCAAGTTTCAGTGAAGGTTAACAGGGAAAAAACGTTACATATCACTTTGCATCAGAGATTAAAAAGACTGTATAGTTTTGTAATAGTTTAAGTTCATGAGGGTTTATCTTTGTAGAGTTATCCTACTGCAGTAGAGAAAAGCAGTCGTCATGTCATGATAAGGCATGAGTACACCACGGTATATTTTGAAGCGTGGTGTTGCATCAGCAGCGGATTATCTCACTGTTCCAAGTTTGATATGTCAAACCTCCTCTGCTCACACATGCTAACCTGCTAGCCACGTAGCCACACAAACAGACCCCAGAGACGATGAAAGCAGACACGTGACAGCTGAACCAAAGCGTGAGGGGTGGAAATCATATTCTTAGTGTTGTAAGATGCAGAAATACCTTGAGTTTGTCCAGAAGGATGTGCTTTGAGGTTGCTGTCCTCAGTCCTCTTGCAGCAGCCTGAGATGCCATGGATGTCGCCATGTTGCTACGGAAGAGTGACGTAAGGTGACGTTGGTCTACGTGTAAGTTTACGCAGCGCCGTCCATAGGTCAACTGATAAACATAGGCAGGGCTTAAAGCAAACAAGCGCATGGCACCAAACTCAAAGTGCAAGTAAACGCTATGCATGGAAATTCAGTGGTTTCCTTCTCTGACCGTTATTTAAAAGTGAAAAAGTCTCTTGCACGAGTTGATGCTTATGCAGTCATACCTGGGATTTGCAGTTGAACTGTACTGAGGTTTCATTGTGAAGGATGTCTCGATTTTATTTATTTATTTATTTATTTATTTATTTATTTATTTATTTATTTATTTATTTATTTATTTATTTAACATTAATAGTTAAGGTCAAATTGAATTAAGATGCTTTTACATGTATGCCTGCATGTATCAAAGCAGGCCGAATAATGTTTGTGTTGTTGATTTGTTTGTTATTTCCAGATAATTGAATTACATATTCTTGGGTCTGCATGCCATGAAAAAAATATATATTGCATATTTTATATAATAATGAATACGTTTTTTCATGTAAATTTACTAGAGTAATTACTTTTTCTATATCCATTTATTTTTATCTAATGGTCCAAATTAAGTTTAAACTTCAACTATGCATTTGTTTCCATTTTCAAATTGTGTCTAAAATAAAATTGATATTAAAAACATCAGGAAAAGGTTCAGTTTAAAATAAAATACAGTAGAATTGGTCTATGTGTGGGGATGGTAAAGGTTTTGGATGTTTCGGTTGTGCTTCCTTGTGCCCTCATGTTGTTTATATAGTCTTCAAATAAATGCATTGTTCAACAATAATCCATTTGAGTTCATCACTGATATTATTTATTCATATATTCATTCATTCATTCAGTTCAAATCCCTGTTCAGGCATGGTGTGGAGTCTGCATGTTCTCTCCATGCATGCCTGGGTTCTCTACGGCTTCTTCCCACAGTCTAAATACATGCTCACTGGGTCAATTGGTGATTCTAAATTGTCTGTAGGTCTGAGAGTGAGCGCGAAAGGGTGTCTGTCTCTATGTGTGTCAGCCCTGCGATTGACTGGCGACCAGTCCAGGATGTTCTCTGTCTCTCACCTTAAGACAGCTGGGACAGGTTCCAGCCACCCGTAACCTGAACAGGATAAGCGATAGCTGAATGGATGAATGAATGAATGGAAGAATGAAAGAATGAATGAATGAATGAATGAAAACTAACGGGGGAAAATCATTTTAAAAACTGAGTGATATATTTAATGTTGATTTATTTAATGTGTACTTTGATTTTTATTCCAGAGCATAGTCTTTTATAATAGAGGACGTGGCTTTATGACCTGTTCTGCAGCCAGTCACCAGGGGAAACTCTGAGAGATTTCATTTCACTTGGGGGGTTCTGTTGTGTAATCAGTACTTTTACCTACTCTCCTGTGCAGTTTCTGTGTTTTTTGGGTTTTAAATTTGTTAATTGATAAAGTCAGTCCTGCACTGTATTATATGTATTAACATTAAACTTGTTTGTTTTACAATTCTACAACTCTACAGTTTCATTTAGCAGACGTTTTTGTCCAAAGGGACGTACACCACAAGCAGGAATTTAAACAGTAAGGAAAAACCTTAGTAAGTGCGAAGAAATGCTTCAAGTTTATAGTATTCCATCTAAATAATGTAGCCACAACTAAAATTCAATATCGGCAATATCATTCAACATTCAACAACATTCAGCAACATCCAATAATCAGTGCTTTCATTTATTAAGAGCTCAGTCTGAGACCTTCTGATTCACTCGACCCCTGAGGACAAAGAGGAGAGGGGTCAGATTAAGTGCCAAAGTGTTCCCTGAACAGGTGAGTCTTCAGACCTCTCTTAAAAGTAGAAAGGGACTCTGTGGATCGTATGGAGTTGGGTAATTCATTCCATTATTTAGAAGCAACAGAGGAGAAGAATCTGGCAAAAGATTTAGAGCCATGCTGGGCTGGGAGCACCAGGCGTCTTTCACAGGCAGAGTGTAGACCTGAATGAGGGGCTCCAGGTAGGCAGGTGTCATTGTTCATAATTATGGTTGTAAATTGATATCCCCTTGGTCAAAGAATGATCAAATGTTGATAGTATGTATTTTTACTGTCTTCACAGTTGTAGTCACATTCAGTGTTGAAAAATTACCCTGCATAGAAACATGTCAACCTTATTTGATCAAAACTTTCTTGAGTATATAGTGTCTATTTCTTGTTATATAAGATACTGTCCAATGTTCCACACTCAACTTTTTGCCCATTTTGGGTGCGCCAGCTGAGAAATCAAAGTGTGTTTTTCCATACTATCAGCGTGAACACACTTATGTACTCAAAATGGCAAGTGTAAGTGCAGACATACATGATTTGGGACACAGCAATGGTCTCCAGGATGTCACCCGTCTGTTTAAAGCCAGTTGTTGAGGGGGCCATTGGAATCGTTGAACTCGAGAGGCAGGCTTTGAGCCTCCTCACTAACAGCTACGGGGTGCCTGCCTGTCAGTCAGGCGAACTGTGCCTCTGACTGGGAAAACTTAACATCTTCTAAACTTGTGATTTTTTTAAAAATCCACCCCCAACAGAGTGTGCCATTGGATAAATTAGCTATTCAGACTGTCTGGGTTTTTTTCTCAGGCTGTAAAAATGTTTATTTTTGCTCTGAAAAGTTGTCTCTTTTGGCTTTGTGTGTATTTGGTTTTCAGTACTTTCAAGGCTAGCCTCAAATGGACAATCAACAAACTGCAGCTATGCACTTCTGCATAGGCCTCATTCTTCATGGCTGGAGGTTGTCGCTTGGTCAAAAGTCTGTCATGAGACGTTATTCAACAATAAATACTATGTTTTGCAAAATACCTCAGGGAAATTGAATATACAAAAACAGAAAAGGCATTATCAGTTCTCATCTCCCTTTCAATTTCTTTCACACAACACAAAAGCAGGATGAAGAGTCAGACCAATCTGACCTCATTAATGTGTGAAGTGAGGACATGGAAATGGTCCAAGTTGTTTTGCTAAGAATAAATAAATTTTAAAAAATTGACATTGTCAGTGGGGTGGAGTCAAACGATCAATTTGCTCTCATGAATCATGTGGTAGACTTTAACTGATCAGACACTAAACTGACATGGATTTAAATTTCTAAGCCACATGAGCTCCACCCAGTTTGTGACCTTGTGAGCAGGACAAACAATCACTGTGCTCAGCTCGAGGTATTGGTGGGGAGACGAGTTAAAGAGCGTGGGATGTGTGAGCTGATCTTGTCTGAATAGCTAAATAGCCCACTCACACAGTTCTCCAGAGCCCTCATTACATGCCGCATCTTGAAAGGGCAGAGAGGGCAAACCGATCATAAAGAGCAGTGATTATGACATAGGGAGAGAGAGAGAAGGATGAGTTATTCACCTCGAAACAGTCCGCATCAGCAGACTGGGGAGAACGAGACAGCAGGGAGGAGGTGATGATGATGATGATGATGATGATGGTGATGAGCAGCTGCAACCAGGAGGTCTTCTTTAAAGCCCCAGCATGATCAAATATCTGAAATAACTATAAAACCTTGGAAAGCTTTCAGAAAGTTCAGATGTAGACCAGGGAATTTATCTCATGTTTATTTGATATTTGCCCTTAACCCCTTCTTTTGGGTGAGAGTTTCACAGTCAGTGATCCACATTTTACCCAGTGAAACATTTTGACAGTTGCTGGCCTTTTCTAAAGTAACCGTGAGGTCATGAATTAAATAAAAATGTGCCAGACTGGCATAATGTCTAAGAATGTCAACAAATCCAACCAAATGCATAAAATGCCTACTTTGTTTCTATGAGCCAGTGGAGAACGGCACGCTAAGCTTAAAACTGAATATTCACCACAAGCACAAGTCAGGCAGAATGCCTAAAAGATGATGCACTTGAATATTTTCAGGCTTTTGTTTCCTCCTGCACTCTCAAGAGAATTGATATTCAGACAGGACTGTCAGAATATCAATGACCCTTACTAATGCAATTCAGCTTTTCTCATTTGGGATGTTGTCTTGTCTCGCAGAACAAAAACGGTGCTTTTTTCTGCAGTTATGGCGATCATGTCACTATTCTTGTAGAATACCGAACAAATTTTTTCCTGCTTTACCCTTTACTCAAACCATCTTTAGTGTAAGACAAACATTGAGTATGAGTTTATGGGTCACATTAAAGAGATGGAGATTATACAAAGAAGCTTTTTCTGTTGTCTAATCCAAACCTTTATAATCACTTTCACTGGTGTTTTCTTGTTTAAAGAATTAATAATATGTGTAAAAAAAAATAGTAAAAACATGAGTAAAGAAAAATTGCAATAGCAGGCTACTTACTTGGTCTGAGGATTTCATTACAGAAATCAATTCGAGGAATAAAGTCAACATTGTAACAACCGGACTTTAATATTTTCTGGCCAAGTAGATATCAAACAATGCAATAAATCTCACTTAGACACATTTTGATAAATAATAGTTTACAAAAAATATTGATTTTGTGTTGCCTTTCTCTACACCCTAAGTGTTTCATCCAAGCTACGAGAAAACCTTAATTTGTGTGTGTGTGTGTGTGTGTGTGTGTGTGTGTGTGTGTGTGTGTGTGTGTGTGTGTGTGTGTGTGTGTGTGTGTGTGTGTGTGTGTGTGTGTGTACATGTACTAAATGTAAGAGATCTGATCCAAAAAGATCAGCATGTTTTATATGCAGGATTCTTTTTCATCACTGACAGGAAATAATAATAATCACTGCGCAAACACATAACATCAGCCTTTAATCATTCTTTGGCCAAAAATGGATCCTTCAGACATGGATACAATGCTGGATGCCCATATTAAGTTTGCTTCATGTTCATTTGTTGAAATCCCTGTATCTGTTCATTCTAGGTTTTTATTGAACAGCAAAATACGTTCCAGTTTGGGACACTCCAGTTAGGTCACCTAAATAGAGCACGTTGCTCTCAGCTGTGTGCAGGTGACTAGCAAGAGATGCCTGATTTTTAAAAGTCCTGTCTTTGTACATTTGAACTCAAACAAAAAAATAGAAAATCACAAAAAAACCCACACAAAAAACAGCAATTAATATGGATACAATTAATGCTGTACTGACTCCATTCTGTTAAACAAGCAAACAAGCTTTAAAATCTACAGACCTTTTCTTTTAATGGTTTAGGAACTGACCACTCCTCGTTCATGTTTATGTGAGCAACAGGAATAAAACGTTAAACACAGTTTTGGATTCATAACAGCCCCTGTTACTCAGCCATTTGGGACACTCTATAGAAAGCAATGTTATATCACTGATTTTTAATTTCTTTTTATCATTTATTTATGTTTTTACTGACACTTGCTTATGCTGCTTACTGATTAAAAAAAATAACTGCTAGTTCATTGTGTGTTTTGGTTAGTGGAATGGATTTGATGTCAGTCATAGGGCTCCACAAGTCTGATTGTTTCCGTACATCCCATGGCTTCCATGGCTATCACAGCAGTGAAGCACTATTTCAAAGCCCATTGAGGTGGTATTTTGCCTTCACTTCTCACAACGGGGGAGGATGAAGATGTGCCATTCATATTAACACGCAGTCGGAACTATCATTATTATATTTAGAGCTGTACCTTTTATAGTCCTCATGTTCTATTGCAGCATAAAAACATGTAGTATCAAAGTTGGGGTTGTTTTCCCCAGCTGTACACTCCAAGTGACTGTGTTGATAATAATGCAGCATGTCCCATATTGTCTTCCCTCTGCTCCCCTCCCCTGAGGGAAGTGAGCAAATGCGGAGGCAGAGCAATTAATTTGAGGTTTCCCTCAATAATCCATCGTCAGTTTCCACTCAGCGAGCTGCAAGCTGTCAGACTACCAGGGACACAGAGCCACAGCTCCCAGCAGGCTGTGTGGGAAGCTTAGCTAACAACCCACAGGGCTCACAGCGAGGAGCTCACACCCTGAGCCTGCCCAGAGTCTGGACCGCACGCTCGATCTCAGCTTGACTGTCATCACTCTCTCTCTTTTTACTTCCATCTCAGGTGTCTTTCCCTTTTATTTTTTACACTGATCCTGTTGCTTAAACTCTTTCATTTATCATTATTTTTTTGTCTGTGTGTTTCTCACTTCCTGGTCTTGTCATCTCAGGCACGTCTTCTCTCTGACCTTCCTGTTAACCTCACTTCATGTGTACGGGTTCAAAGGAGAGTTCTACACAGTCCTCATTGCTGCAGGGCCTTCCTCAAAGTCAGTTCAACAATGACAGAAACACCCTGCCCATCCCATTAACGTGACTGACCAAACAGCAGCGCAGATCACCAGAGAGGGGAAGCAGAGGGTTTTCTTCTCTGTCTGTCTTACATGCACAGATACTGGACTCATTAATGACCCCCTTCTTTGGCTGAATGCAGATGGGTCCTTTTCATTCCATTCAATCTGTACTCTGTCTCTCAGCCTTTAAGAAAAGCAGACTGTCCCAAGCACTGCCTTACTTGGTTTGACCTCCTTGAATATGATGCATTAAAGCCATTAGAATAGCCGGAGCTCACAAGAACAAGGAAAAATGAGTGCATACAAGTTTTCTAAGTAGCCTTTTCAGCTTTGTAACACTGCTGTGATTCTAGTCAAAGCTTTGGAGTTTTACTCTGTATTTTATGATATGTTTACATATAGATTTGTGTGGTATTAGCTCGCCTGAGAACAGTTTTGTTTTCCATCTGACAGAATACCAAATGAGTGAGAGAGGTGGAGAATTAATGTACTTAACTGCTGAGTCAACAAGCAAGAAATCCGGGAGCTTAGTCACACAGACAGTGCGCAGACTGCCTGACAGGAAAATTAAAACAGAAGAGAAAGACTTTATGAAGTCCTGAGAGTAACAGTGATCGGAAGGGGGACAAAGTAAAAGGGATGGGCATATGAGGGGCTGGTCATCTGCTCCCTGTGCTCAGCACATCTTTTGATACGACAGGCGGCAAATATAATTAGTCATCATTTTCTGTGCTAACCCTTTAGGTTCACAAAGTCAAACACATGCATATGTATGAGCTCGAGCCCTTTCCTTTCATCCTTCCATTTGCTCCCTGAGCGTTCGGATAGATTACGATCCAAAATATGTTTAGCCCCAACAGGAGAGCAAAGTAGAGTTTCTCCCAGTGTTTCTGCCCATGCCTCAGCATCATCCACAGTATCTTTCACTTTTCCACAGTAAAATCCATAGCAGCTCAGGAACATAAGATTGTCAAAGCTCAGTTTGTGTCTGCTCTGAATGTCAGTACTGCAGAGTGAATCAATACAGCAACAGAAGCTGCCACATCTCAGCTATCTCTCTTGACCAGATGTCTGTCAGCCATACTCGGCTGGAGGCCCTCGATTACTTCACTGTGCAACAATGTAGTCAGTGGGTCTACATGCCTGTGGAAAAAAATCATCAAATAAATCTTGTAAAGTGTTGGGTCTACATTGTTTGATCTTGCTGCATTTTTTAATTATTTATTTTTTGCAGCAGTTCTCTTGCTGGGAGTAACCAGCTTGGATCAAAGCAGGGGAGACAAAATGTTGTGATATCACTTGAGAGAGGCACTCATGGTGGTGACTGATCACTCAATCATGCAGGCTTGTTAGAAAATGTATGTCAGAAAATTGGTGGCCTTTTCAGAGCTCCTGTTTAGCGAAGATGCAGTGGAGATTGAATTCATTTCAGTGTTTAAATGGGAAGGTGCATTTTTTCCCATGATGGAAAAGTAGTTCTGAAAGACTCACAATTTCAACCACATGAAGAGGCCACATCTGAAAAGCTGGTTTCAATACATAGCCTTGTTTTCTTTCAGGCCTCAGTATCACACAGAGTTTGGCTCACTGCATCGGGGTGCACTAAATTCATAACCTGAACAAAAACACACACTGCACATTATAAACACACAAGGACACCCATGAACGCACACATCCCAGTGCACACCAACACAAACAATCACAAACTCAGTGGCAAGGCCAGCAGAGACTGCAAAAATGCTTAGATGTGCATATAAGGGAGTAAGAGGAGCCAGATTCCTTCACAAGCCTCTCAACACATGCTGTGTCACCTTCGTCACCAAAGGGGGGGGGGCTGGGTCATGCTTGAAACTTTTTAGCCGCTCCACCGCTGCCTTTTATTCCCCTCACAGACCTTCCAGCATATCAGCCCCCTCCCTGCCTGTGACCTCGAGAAGGCAGCAGGATGCCTCTCATCCCTCTCCCTCTGAAGGCAAATCTTCACACAGACAGGAAGATGTGCAGAGACAGTCGGGGCTATATCAGCAGCTTCTGAACTCACAGAACACAAAGTAAACATGATTGTTGCACATAAAGCTTCAGGCACACTGTGAGAGAAAAGGTGTGTGTGTGTGTGTGTGTGTGTGTGTGTGTGTGTGTGTGTGTGTGTGTGTGTGTGTGTGTGTGTGTGTGTGTGTGCGTGTGCGTGTGTGTGTTTTCATGACTGTCAAGTGTCAATGCATGCTCAACATTGCAGGTCAACCATGAAAAATGCATGCAGGTGGGACGGTTGGAAATGTCAATAGAAAAATCAAAGCAATCAGGATGCTGCTGAAGGGGATGGTGGTGTGATAAATCATGTTGGGGTCACAGGTGGGTGGAGCAGAGAAGTGCGTGTGGCAATGTGCAGTTTGCTCAACTGTGCGCCGTAGGGAATGGCTCGCAGACACACTTTATTCAAGGGTGTGATTCAGAGTGTGACTCTTGATGCAAAGTCATTTGTGACACAGTGACCTTTGCAGGGCCCTGCGCTTTCTCTGAGTTATTTCTTTGATTTAGGCCTTGTGCCACTGCTTCTCTCCTTTGGGAAATGATGACAGATACACCCATGGGCTCCAGATTAGCTCTATGGGACATTATTGCCAACATCAGAAAAGCTGCTGCACTGCAAGATCGCTGATGGATGATAGTTGCTAAAATGGTTTTCCAAGCGAAATGATATCCAAATGCATTTTTTAGTAGGGAAAATGTTTTCTGCTGTTGCAGTTTCTGCATCCTGACACATGATGATTAAACCTGTTGGTTTTCATCACATTATATAGCAGGAAATAGCAGTTTGTTGTTTACTGTAGTGCCGTTTCCCATCAGCAACTGAAGTATTACTTAAATAATGCAATGACCGCAAGCAGATGTGAATGTCATCTCAATAGCTAATACCTATACAGTTCAAAGTCCCCAGGCAGTCAGCCCTGTTACTTTACAGGCTGATGAATATCTGAGGCACTGTAACTCTCTGTGTGGATACATATGGACGAAAGAAGGAGGGAGTTATCTGAGGCTCCATTAACCTTGTTTGTGTAGGCACCTCCACCATCCTAAACCCACATTGTGTGGGGAACCTCAGGGGACCCTCCACTAATTAACCTTGTGAAGACACCCTCAGTTCAGGGAGGCTAGGGCTGGAATAATAAGGAGGCCTTTGCCAGGCCATTAGCGGGAGGATTAACACATCCAACTTTAAAGTAGCTTTTTGACACAAAACCAATATTTGTCTGCTCCAGCTTCATCCTAGCTGTGACACAACTGAATTCTAAGTGACAAGGGTACTTCAGCCCAGCCATCCCACAGCCCTCTTCTCGGTAGCTCTGTCATGAGAGGATAGTTTTTTATTTGTAATATATGTAAATAAAATGGGGTGTTTTTTAAATTTATTTATTTCTATTTATTTATTTTTTTTTACAAAGGTTTTATGTTTAATGGTCAGAATGTTAGAGAGAAAAGAAACAGACAGGATGGTTCAGATTCTAAGCTTCGACTTAAAGTATTGACATGAAAGAGTGGGTTTCTTGGACTGCACTGTGGTGCAGTGGTTGTCACTATAACCTCACAGGCTCCTGGTTCAGCCCCCATTCAGGCAGGAGCCTTGTATCCCCTGTGCATGTGTGTGTTCTCTCTGGGCAGCCCAGCTTTCTTTCACTGTCAGATGACTTCCTTAACGGTTATTTGGAAAGTCTGACCTGCCTGTCGATGTGAGTGTGAATGTTTTGGTTTTTCTTTTTTTATCTCTTTATGGCAGCCCTGTGACTGACCAGCAACATATCCTGTGTGTAACCTGCCTGACACCTCAGGCTTTGATTTGAATGATGAAGGGTCAGATCAGTGTTGAATATGAGTGGAGAGTGAGTTTCAGAGGGTGAGGGTGGTTATGGAGAATGCTCTGTCTCTATGAGGGGACGACAGGAGGTTGGTGTGTGATGGTGGAGGAGGTCAGTGAGGTAGGAAGAGGCCTAGTGGTGGATGACTTTGTGAGAGAAAAGGAGAGTTTTAAACTGTATGTGGTAAGTGACGGGGAGCCAATAAAGATGTTGGAGGATGGGGGTGCTGTGATCACAGGAGCAGGGGAAAGGTGAGGAGGTGTGCAGCAGAGTTCTGGATGTATTGTAGTTTATGGAGGACTTTGGAAGATGTGCCACAGAGTTGAAGTAGTCCAAACAGGATGAGATAAATACATGGATAAGTGTCTCAGCGGCAGAGGAATGTAATGTAATTAAGAACTATTATTTTTTTCATATCATCTAACAAACCCTTTGTGACATTATTTTAAAGACAGACTACAAGTCAAAAGAGCCCCGCAGTCTTTGATTAATAAAAGTAGGACAGTAAAACGGTGCCCTTTAGGTGTCTGAGACAACAGGTTCATGTAACTGATGTTAGCATGCAGTGAGTGAAGCAGGGGGAATCCTTGATCAATTACAGATCAGTACAAGACCAACACAGAAGGAAAAAATAACATCCAACCCCCTCGCCCTGCAGCAATTTCGATTCATTAATTCTTCTGACCTGCAAGTCTGGTCTGTGGGAGGAAGCAGTGTGAACACAGGGGAGACATGTTATCATGAACCAAGGGGAAAAAAAAACGATTAATTTGTTTCTGTGAGATGTCATGGCTCAGTACTACTGACTGTTTGTATGGGTCTCACTTCATTTCAAAGATTAATTTGTTGGCTGTTATTCAGAGAAGCAACAGTGGAAATAAACGCAAACTGGGAGGAGAGAGTGGAGCATGAAATGTTTGACTGGTTCAGTGTTTAAATCAAAATGCTCTTTCAGGACTAGCCTCTGTTTATGTGGTGCTCTATTGTATTAGTGATGCCTCACACTGGACCTTTATCATCTGAAATCATCATCGTTTGCTCCACTCAGGCTATCCATTACACTTACTATTTAACACTTTATTACTCTTTATCCTTCGGGGGGCTCGGGCGGCATGCCGGCTGACATACTAAATATACATCTTGATATACCTTGTAGTGTTTCCCCTCCCTAATAGCTGTGGGAACATTATAGCTACTCATGGGCTGCGGGTGTGTTTGCTGAGATTGATGTGAGGAAGCATCTTGATACATCTGGTTTCTAGTTAAACTGAGGTCAGATTTAACTTATTCAAACACATGCACGCTTCCTACGTACACTTTGACGTATATGTTTTTCTAAGTCAATAACAATATTTCATGAAATCAGATGTGTTACACATCCAAACATCTGGTTTCTAGTAACTGAGGTCAAATTGAACTCATTCACATAAATGCGCACTTTGCGCGCACACTTTCACGTACACTTTTTAAACTCCAACTCAAGTCAAATTTATTTTATTCACCTCACTCACAAAGTCTCACACAGGCCCATAGCCCACACTTAATTGGTGGCCTTTTTGTGTGAACTGAGGTCCATTTTGCTGATAGAGAGAGGGGGACATGCGAGCTTTGCGCACTTAGATGTGGTAGGGGTTTTATGCGAACTGAGGTCACATAAACACTATCATCAACACACACAAACACATACATATATGTGCCTTTTTTGCACACTTTCAGGGAACAGAACACCTCTGTGTATAAGCTTTGTCATGATAATACATTATTTAACACATTGTTTGACGGTTGGCCCTTTCCTGACTACGAGCTCCATCCTTTGACTTCAAAAGCTACAGACTCACAACAAGATAACCTACGTTTTGATGAGTTTTTTTTATGTCTGTGGAGTGAAGTTTGTGGATTTGAGAGCAGGTTGTTCGGGAAATTTCATGAAACATTGTGCAGCCATGCTTTGAACACATCGACTCACTCCTCCTGCAGGCAATCAAAGAGGCAAAGGCAACAACAATGTCCTGAACAGTGGTGGAACATGTGAGTCAGGCTTCAAGGAGCCCGGGAACCTCTACCACAAGCGTCGTCAATTTTATCTGGAAATATTCTGGAAAGTTAATATTTGCAGTCTATGGAGTACTTTAATTTGAATGAGAGACATCCTGGTGCAGCTAGAGGAACAGTTAATGTTAAGAGCCTTTATCCAGAAATCTTCAGAAAGGTTGGTTTGTAGTTTGATTTCCCAATCAGCCTTGATCTTATTTACCACAGACTTTTTAGTTGTTAACAGGAGGTCATAAAGGAAACCTGACCTTTGAGCAAAACTTTTGCCTTGAGTGCCAGATCAATACTACTGGGGTTTGGAACTTGAGGGGATGCTGGGGAATGGGTCCTTGCAAAATCATGGAGCTGAAAATATCAAATAAAGTCTGAGCTATTTAAAATGAATGCAGAACAAAAGTGTTAGAAACAAACACATCATTAACTTAAAAATCACTCAGACAGTGAAGGCCATTCCTCTCCAAAGATGTAATTCGTGGATCAATCCTAGCTGGTATAAAAAAGATGATTATTACAGATGGGTGTTGTTTTTTAAGTAGGGAAAGCCACCCAAAGTGCCATCTAATTTGTAACCATATTTTAAGTGTGTTTATTACCACAGTATTAAACATGAAGTTAGAGAGAGAGAGGGTAAGGGTGCCACACACCAAAGATGGGAGAGAAGAAGAGCAGGACTCAACCTCTAATCGGCACCAGCTGCACTAGGGTGAGATAAAACAAAGTACAATTTTGTAGTTTGAGATTTTTTCGTAGTCCCTGTTTGACCTCATTAATCAGCACTCTACATCCATTCCTGAAATGTTTAAAGGTTAAGCTTTGAATAACGGAAATGAGAGAGACTCAATGATAAAATGTAATTCAGGTAATATCGTCCAGCCTTTTAATGAATGATGGTATCAGAAAAGGGTTGGACCTGAAAATGAATGGAACTGAAACAACTTCCTATTATAAGCAGTGGACCAGACAAGCATAAGAAAGAGGCGAAAAAATATTTCTCTCGAAGATTTGACAACTGTCAGCTTCCACATGCATGTCTGGAAGAAGGTGATAGTTAAGATCTCTGACTGGTTTTATCTCAGATTTCCTGACATGCTGGGATTTGTGCCAGCAGTTGAGTCATAAAAAATGCATACGCAGGTGAATGTGGCTCTGTCTCACCTGCTTTTTATCGAGACGCGCCATCACATAGCTTGTTCTGTGTATGATCTGATTCAGCCTTTATCTTTTGCTGCACTTCTCCTCCCTACAGTGTTATTTTTTTTACTCTAACTTTATCTGAAAAACACACCTGCACAATGCTTAGATTGGTTGCTGAAGCCCTATCTTGCATCCTTTTACTAAACTTTGCAGCAGAATAAGGAAGTTTTGCTTTTTTACCCGAGAGAAAAATCCACAGAAATCTGAAAAAATCCAAGACAGCACTTTGAGACTTCAAAAGAAAAGGACACACTGCATTTGAATATCTTCTATAACTCCCTCCTACTATTTTTTTCAACCTCCGCCCACAGGGAAGGAGATGTCATATCTAAAAGGTGACTGGCTGTTAGTCAAGCTTCAATAGGAGCACTGAGGAGGTGGTCAAGGCTGAAAGCAGTAAGAATTATCACCTTTAACCCCTCACTGATTTGGACATATTGTATTGTGTTAAGCTGCATTGTGAAGTCCTAGAGAAACGGTGTCAGGGTGACTTTGTACAGTGGAGCCGGGCGACAGCATGGAGCGTGCTTGGAGACCTTCTGGGGCTCATGCATAATGCTCTTTGTATTTCCTGGGAAGGATGGACGAGTGACAGAGAGGACTGAGTCCCTTCCAGAATCTCAAATGGATCACACTTACTTTCCCTTTTCTCCGCACACTCTCTCTCTCTGTCTCTCTTTTTCCCCTCACTTTCATGTTATTCACTGGGAACAGCCAGCATCATTGATGTGGCCTTTTCCTGCGTGTGGCATGAGAACAAAGACACCATGCTTCCTCAGCATGCTATAGCTGTTTCATTTTTTCCCATTCATTCACTGTTTATCCAGCTTTTTCGTCATCAGTCTGTCATTCTACCTTTCTTTCATCTCCCTGTTTTAATGATCTATATGTAAGAATGTCTGGCCTGTGCTCTCACAGAGTCTTAAGTGTGTCTTCCACAGAGAGTCTGTTCTTTCCATCTTCAGCAGTAATATTATAAAACAGGAAAGACTGGGTATTTTGCAATCACTGTAAGTTTGGCTGTTTTTATTTCTAAAGCCACTAATTTCTTGCCGCTGTTGAGTACCTCACCTTTAACAGAAAGGTGTTTATAATTCACTTTAATGAAGTTCAGTTAGCTTTAGATGAAAACAAGAATTTCAATTTGATCAGTCAATCAGTCCATCATTGAATCAATCAATCAATCAATCAATCAATCAATCAATCAATCAATCAATCAATCAATCAATCAATCAATCAATCAATCAATCAATCAGTCAATAAAAGCCATGGTTGTCATTGGGATTGGTTCATACAATATCTCTTAATTTTTGTGCTTTTTTTTTAATATAACAGCATAGAGCCCAGGATCCCCCTTACTAGTCCATGACATGTTGGAAGGGTGGGCCTCAAACACTAAGGATGATTAATGGAAGGACTAGAGGCAAGAGAAAGAAATCTGTGATCAGTCACTATTTGGACAGTGTGCTTATTCAAGGCTTTAAGTTACACAGTACAGTTTACAGAAATAACACTCCTCTCAACAATGACATTCTTGGGAGAGAGAAAAGGTGCTCTTGCTCTCATGTTTTATGGAAATGAGGGTGTCAGCTCTGAGCTGTCAATGCTGTGCAGTCCTGTGAAGAGAGACTCTCCACAGATTATGCAGCTTTATATTGACAGTTTTGGTTGCAGAACCTCCCACTTTCCTTGTCATTGCTTTTTGTGCCTGTGTTCAGTCTCACAGTAAAAAAAACAACAAAAACGTTATTTTCATTTGGATTGTGTTATCTGTACTTTTTGGATATATTTTGATTGGAAACGGGAGTGGGTATGACTGCGTTTCTTGGCACCACACAACCACTAAGGATCAATAATAATTAATGTTTGCTTATATATACTAACACTAGATGCACATGATAAGGACAAAGGCACAGCTTGGGGCTTGTTCACACTTTTTGACTGGAGTGGCTCAGTAGGGTCACTAACATAAGCAGGGCTGTTCTGTTGTGTGTGTGCACAATATAAAAGAATTCATCTAAAGTGTGGCTTGCAGTAGCAACATGCAACTGTGGGCTCATCTTCTTTTTTAAAGTAGGTCTTCTTCATCCAAACAACATTTAAGAGGGAAAAAAAAAAAACTTTTTTTTCTCTCAGCCAGTTAAGATGCCTATGCAAAAAAAAGATAATTGTGATCAGGTAGGCAGCTTACAGCCCACTGCAATTTACAAGGAGCTCCCTTTTTGAGGCAGGAATTACACAGCCCTACTTAATGTTGCATACTCCCACCTGCCTCAATAAAAGGCTTCAATATCTACTTTATTTTGATTGTGTTTACAATGTGCAACCCCCAGTTCAATGTATTGGATTATTTTAGGTGTGGCCCATAAGTAAAAATGGCTCTGAATCTTTGAATCTGTATTCATGTGATAATGATGAAAATAGTATTGGAAAAGGACAAAGCACACATTAAATTGAGTGTTTTCATTCAGTCATTTCATCATACCACTTATCCTGTTCAGGATAGCAGATGGATGCAGCCTATCCCAGCTGTCTTAGTGCGAGAGGCGGGGTACACCCTGGACTGGTCGCCAGTCAATCACAGTGCTGAGACAGAAATAGAGAAGCTTTCACACACACACTCACGGCTATGGACAATTTAGAATCACCAATTAAGCTGATGAGCTAAAATTTGATATTAATCTGATACCGAGTAAATAGAGGGCTAGTATCGTTAATATTGATACCAATACTTTTTACATAGAAAAGCAGCTTGTTGACATTAATCAAGAATAACAAACAACCACTAATGTTTCTGGTCATGAATGAAAGTAAATGATTAATTTGTAAATCAGAAAATATTAATGTGCTTTGATTTTTTCCCTCCTTGTTGTAAAATAGAGCAGGTGAGGGTGGAGGGGTAGAGTGAGAGGAACTGAAACTTAAGTATTGATATTATAACACAAATAATGATCAATACTGATACCAACATTGGTATTGAAATATCAATATTACAGATCTGTATGCTAACTCCGAACATGCAGAAAACGTGCAAACTCCACACAGAACAGCCCAACTTGCCTGAACCAGGATTTGAACAGGTGACCTTCTTGCTATGAGGCAATAGTGCTAGCTGTTGCACCAGCCCTGGATTTGAGTCATAAAATACAATGAGAAATTGTTAATAGAAAGGTGCTACCATGTGATGAGCAACCATACACACCATTAGGAATTAAGGCTTCATGCACTTTACACCACATGGAATCTTAAGGGTAAATTCTTACAACTGATCCACTAACAACTTACCCACTAAACCATGATAGATTTTATGTTACAAAAATAAATTAGTTATGTTTAGTATTTCTTTTTGTAAAGAGCATTACTCCAAAAGACCTGAGAGAGAGAATTCACTGCAAAAAACTGAAATCTTAGGACGTGCTTTTGTATTATTTTTAGTTAAAATGTCTTTTAAGACTTAATGTGAGCCTCATTCCCCAGACCAGTCCTGAAACATGTCTCTTTAAAGATATTTAAAGACAAAAATCAGCTCTGAATTGTTTGTAACAAGTAAAAAAAAACATGCGGAGTATGTACCAGTGGAGTAAGTGAACGTTTCTTGTATTTAGAAATTATTCTAAACTTGACAAGTAAATTTTTCTTACCCCACTGGCAGATTTTTTTTACTTGTTGCAGGTAATTCAGACCTTATTTTTGTCTTTTAATATCTTGAAATAAGACACGTTCCTGGACTTGTCTGTTAAATGTGACTCATATCAAGTTTAATAAGGCAGTTCTTAGTTTAAATAAGACAAAAACACACTTGCTTAGATGTCAGTTTTTTCAGTGTTGATGTTTAAATGCTGAAGAGACTGGGTTTAGTGAAATGTCACAAATGACAGCCAGCCTTCCGATTCTTTCTTCTGGGCCGTTTTTTGCATCCCCTGATTTATCAAAGACCCTTCTTCGCTGAAACTCTTGAAATTATTTATCTTAAAAATATAAAAGCGTATTGTCACACAGAAGATGAATAAATGACTGTACCTCTCTGATGCTTGATAACTGGTAATTTCAAGAATGATCATTTCTCTTTGTGCTTTGCAAAACATTTCTATGTATTTTCACACATTTGAACTTTGTGTTGGAAATATAACTGGTGTTTCATGATGTCCACTTCAATGGCAGTGCAGACTGGTAGAATAATACTATTACTTAGTTGTTACTGTATGATTATATTTTTTCCATGTGGGGCTTTCCAGCTGTCTTATTATAGTCAGAGAATCCTTACTTGGAGCAACTGACCACTGAATGAACTTCAAAGGAGTGGAACAGCAGAGAGCACACTAGAGGCGGTTGTGCAGTTCCACCATAGAGACCACTGCATTTAGTATAAAATTACTTTTGAATAGCTGCCCACTGCAGTGACCATTATGCACCAGAGGGTGGAAAACTCAAAGACTTACGGACATCTGTGTTAATGTCCTCTCCTCCTCTGAAGACGACTATTAGTATTTAATTTAAATTTGGGATGTTTGAAGTATGCTGTCATCACATAATAAATATGTTTGAATTTAAAATCAAGAGCTGAACACATTATAAAACAAACAAAAAACTGAATACAAGTAATCTGACTTTACACTTTTTTGAACATTTTTTTAACTCCCACAAAAAGGCAATGTCATTCAACCCACCAACTTACATTTTCAGCATTTCAAGCACAACTGAGGGTAGCACTAACTTTACCCTTCCTCGCTAAAGCCAAGAGCCCTACATTTCCTACAGGCTACCTAATTTAAATAGGAAGTATTTTACTGAATCTGCTTGAAATGTTTCTTAACCCCCTCACCATGGTATGTATTTTGTAGTAAACTTGAGACACAATCCTGTGTTAAAACATTATGCCTTGCTCCTTCACTGACAATAAGTTGCTGCTAATAGATAACCGCAGCCCAGCACATGCCCCTGGAGGTGTCCCTCAGGGCAAAGGACATATTAACAATGGATGTACACGCACAGATCTGCCCTGTTCACACCATTTCTCAAAGCCTGAGACTCCCTGTAGTGCTCTGTACTACTCTCAGATATCCAGGTCAGCCACTAGCTTCATCCATACGAGCCCAGGAGCAGAGATTAGTAAAACATAAATCAGAGAAGTGAGAGAAGAATGGGCCCCTGGCGTAATGCAGAGCCGATTATGAACTCAAATGCGCACTCTTTTCAATAAAAACATGAAATACGATCAGGCTCCAGGAGAGCTGAAAGACACTTACAAGAACATTAATGAGAGGTTAGGGCAAGGCTATGAGACCAGTTCTGACTCATCCTACTGTGGTGTCAAGACCATATTTATAAGAGCACCATGAAAGTGCTGTGAGTAATTCAGCATCTTTTTACTGCTGTGACCCGGTGGCAACGATGAGACTGATGAGAAGGATATTTTAAAAGAAGGCAAACTTATTGAAACATTTACATCAGTGATTTTTTTTTTTAACGACAGTGACAGCAAGAGCAGCATTTTACTTCATGTGAAACAAACCCACAATTCATTGCTTTATATATGTAAAGACAATGAACAGTTTTTCTAATGGGCTCACCAGTTGTATAATAAAGTTCTAAACAGTTCTAATAAAGCCACACATTATCTGAAAACAGATGGGATTCCTTTCTGTGCTGTAAATACATTTGTCAGTGATGCACCATAAGAGGCATGTAATGGCCTTCTTCAGACCCAGATGCATACCCTTTTATCCATTGTGCAGGAACAAAGCAGCTTTGATGGTTGAAAGCATGTTATCTCTGAACATTTTCCGGATGAACTAAAGGTACAGTTAGTGCAGCCCCTGGAAAAGTATTGATCCCACAGCCTACAACATGCTGGGTTACAAGGCTCTCACCCATCATCACAGGAGTTCAACTCCAGGCAGTAGTGCTAATGGTTTGACCTCTTGCAACTCCTACAGAGTAAGTAAGCAAGTAAGTAAGTATCTTGAGAAACTTTACTCAAAGAGCAAGTCCATGTCTACTTTTTGCTATATTTTTTCACAAGGACCCAAATTTAAGATAAAACTGGTTCTGTCTATGGCAGCATGATTAAGACAGGATCTAAACCTGAGAGGGCCCTGATGTTACTTTAAAAATGAACAATTTTAAGCCTTTAAGTAAAGAGAGTTCCTGCCTCCTGGACCTTGACTGGTAGATGATTCCAAGTGAGAGACTAAGAGAAGGCTGTGCCTCCAATACCACTTTTAGAAAAAAACATCCCTCCATTCTCTGGGCTAAAATGCTTTGGGGGCCAAGAGAGAGGGCAGTGACAAGTGGAGGACTCTGCAAAACTCTAAATAGGTTCTGTTTAGGACTTGGAGATACAATCACTTGGTTAGTTTGTTTACCTGAAATGTATGTGTAGAGTATCAGCAGTGGAAACTGTGGTGCCATATGTGTGGTGGGGCCAAGAGCTGGGAGTGTCTTAACACTAGAAATGTTTTTCCTTAAATAAAAGATGGAGTATTCTGTGTATGCAAAGATTTGGACTAGTGATGTTGTTATCATGTGTATGATGATTAATGTTGCAGGAAACACTTTGATGCTTTTTTATATCTGTAGAGTGAAGTTTGTGGGTTTTGTGGCAGTTTGTTTGGGAGATTTCATTGGTCTCATCAGCTGCTGCACCTTGACTGATGATGTCATGCACTGTGACCAGACTTTTTTTGTGTAAAACCCCAAAACTTCATGTTGCTTAAAAAGTGAAATCTCAAAAAAAAAAACCTGAAAAATATTTAAAAGTTAAATCATGTATAAATAGTAGAAAGATTAGTGAACATTTTAAAGCAAAAATAAAGTCTGAAAAAAGGAAATATACTGAGGTTAAAACATCTAAAAACTCAAGGAGTCTTAGGCAGAAGTTTTAGACAGAAATGTTAATGTTTTCCATTCATTTCAATGGGAAAAAAATAGTCAAAAAAAGTTAAATAAGTCAAATAGTTCAAGGGTTGGAGTTGCAAAAAGTCATTGCAATCGTCTCGGGAATAAGCTGAATAGTTTGAAATTGAATGGTGAAAACTGGACAAAATTTGAAGGAGAAGAAGAGTGCCAAATACATACAGATGAATAAGTAAAACTTGAGTAACAATGTATTGTAACGCTAACTCAGCATCTCAACATAATTATTTACAATGTGAATTTGTTCTCCATGCATTTTGTTCTCACATCAGACTTTACTTGCATCAAAACAGGCAAAATTCTGAACCTGATTTTTTGGTACTTTTTTCTGTTAAACTTTTTGTTAAAATGCTATCAGCATTATGTTTTACTATGACCCTGATGAAAACACGAGCCAAAACAGTGATAAGGTCACTCTCTTTACTACAAGTGTTGCTGGAGTTTTGACTCCTGAAGTCACATTAAAATTACCCTTAAAGAAAAAATTGTGACAGACAAGTTTTATGCAAGCTGCCATAGCCTTTTGCAGCAAATACCTGATGGATAGTTCATTCCAACTTAGGTCCCATCATTGGCAAGTTAAATAGCAAAACCATATATGCCTGCAGCAACAGTTCAGTCAACAATATGGAGAAGTAGCGCCTTACCATAAACCGAGACACTGTGTGTGTGTGTGTGTGTGTGTGTGTGTGTGTGTGTGTGTATACATATATATATATATATATATATATATATATATATATATATATATATATATATATATATATATATATATATATATATACTGCCTGGCCAAAAAAAAGTCGCCACCTTGATTTAACTAAGCAAATAGGTATGAGCCTCCTATTGGATAATTACTGCATGAGCGATTATCTTTCAGCGGGCAACAAGTTATTTAACCCCAACTGGTGCATTGAGTTGCTTCTCATGTCCTAAACAACCATGTCGAAAGACACATCCCGTGGTCATGGAAAAGATGTTAGTCTGTTTGAGAGCGGTCAAATCATTGGCATGCATCAAGCAGAGAAAACATCTAAGGAGATTACAGAAACTACTAAAATTGGGTTAAAAACTGTCCAACGCATTATTTAAAACTGGAAGGATAGTGGGGACCCATCGTCTTCAAGGAAGAAATGTGGCCTGAAAAAAATCCTGAATGATCGTGATCGGCGATCACTTAAACGTGTGGTGAGATCAAATCGAAAAAAAACAAAAAATAGTAGAACTCAGGGCTATGTTTAATAGTGAAAGTAAGAGCATTTCCACATGCACAATGTGAAGGGAACTCAAGGGACTGGAATGAACAGCTGTGTAGCCTTAAGAAAACCACTAATCAGTGAGGCTAACCAGAAAAAAAGGCTTCAATTTGCTAGGGAGCATAAAAATTGGACTCTGGAGCAATGGAAGAAGGTCATGTGGTCTGATGAGTCCAGATTTACCCTGTTCCAGAGTGATGGGCGCATCAGGGTAAGGAGAGGCAGATGAAGTGATGCACCCATCATGCCTAGTGCCTACTGTGCAAGCCTGTGGGGGCAGTGTTATGATCTGGGGTTGCTGCAGTTGGTCAGGTCTAGGTTCAGCAACATTATGTGCTCAAAGAATGAGGTCAGCTGACTACCTGAATATAGTGAATGACCAGGTTATTCCATCAATGGATTTTTTCTTCCCTGATGGCACAGGCATATTCCAAGATGACAATGCCAGGATTCATCGGGCTCAAATTGTGAAAGACTGGTTCAGGGAGCATGAGACATCATTTTCACACATGGATTGGCCACCACAGAGTCCAGACCTTAACCCCATTGAGAATCTTTGGGATGTGCTGGAGAAGGCTTTGCACAGTGGTCAGACTCTACCATCATCAATGCAAGATCTTGGGGAAAAATTAATGCAACACTGGATGGAAATAAATCTTGTGACATTGCAGAAGCTTATCGAAACAATGCCACAGTGAATGCGTGCCGTAATCAAAGCTAAAGGCGGTCCAACGAAATATTAGAGTGTATGACCTTTTTTTTTTGGTGGCGACTTTTTATTTGGCCAGGCAGTATATATATATATATATATATATATATATATATATATATATATATATATATATATATATATATATATTGTGGCAAACCAGGGGAAACTGCCCCCCCTACCTCCCGGAGGGAGCACTGCCACACAATCAGGTTGGGAGAAGTGGTAGAGGGAGTGTATCTCCCAGTGAGTGTGCTGCAACCAATGGGTGCCTGGAGCTGGACCCACCTGCAGCTCATCAGGTAATCAAAGCAGGGCTGACTTGAGGAGCTCCTCTGCAGCATGGGGCTCAGTCTTCACAGCAGAGTCGGACAGACGGATGAAACACTGGTCTTCCAAAAAGACCACCGGCAGCTGGAAACCAGACGCTCTAAAACAAGTAAGAAGGCTCACAGCTCTCTCTCTGCTCTGCCAACAGGAGCCTTCAAGGAGGAGAATTTTAGTTGAACACCCTGGAAAGGAAGAAACCTGAGTTGGAGTTTTGACCCACGCCCCTCCCCCCAACGGTTATAATAAAACTTTGGATTTTTTGTTGACATATAGCCTCCTGCTTCCTGTTTTATTGTGAGTTTTTGCATGTGGCAGCCCCTGGTTGGTCACATTTGGTGGAGAATGCGGGCAGTTTGATCCGGCGCTGAAAAAGGGAAAAAAAAAAAAAAAAAAAAAACTCACAATAAAATAAGGGTTTGCACCCAGATAGTGTGGTAAAGCCCAATGGAGGACGCTTTAGCCCGCCTCATCCACACTCAGACCCAACAGGCCCAGAGTCTCCAGGCCTTACAGGAGACCATGACCGCGTTGGGCCAACACTTAATGAAGACAGAGAGAGCTACAGACCCCGGGAAGGTGCTCACCAAGCAGACTCATGAGGATGACATTGAAGCCTACCTGGAAGTGTTCGAGAGAACAGCAGAGAGAGAGCGGTGGCCCAGGGCAGAATGGGCTGGAATACTCGCTCCTTTTCTAACAGGGGAAGCCCAAAAGGCATGTCGGGACCTCCCCTATGCTGATGCCAGTAATTATGAGGCCTTAAAGGTGTCCATTTTAGCCCACTATGGACACAACCTTCAAACCAGGGCCCAACAGTTCCATGCTTGGGCCTATGACCACGCAGCCCCTGTCCGGCCCCAGGTTGCAGCCCTGATGCGCCTAGCCCGCAACTGGCTCACAACTGGAGAGGGTCCCTCGGCTCTGGACAGACTCGTAATGGACCGCTGCATCAGGGCCTTGCCAATGGACGCTAAGCGATATGCGTCCCAGAGTAGCCCGGAAAATATAGATGCCCTAATAGCTTTGTTGGAGAATCATCAAGTCAGCTCCGAATTGATGAAGAGCAGTAGAAACGACGGCCCACGGCCAAGTCGGCCGGATCCCAGGGGGGACAAAGCACGGTTAAGGAGGGGTGACCCGGAAGCCTCAGCTCAACCCCTGCAGGGAAAACCCCAGTCTCCTCCCCGGCGCCGCCCACTGGTGAACCCCGATCGTCGAAGGTGCTTCAGCTGTGGACAAGAGGGACACGTGTCCTGGAATTGCCCTGGTAACGAGGAACCCATGCCCTCTGGTGGGTCGTCCGAGGCTCGGATGAAGGCAGGCAGCTACCTCACCACCTGTTGGGCCCATCAGGGTAAAGCCCCCAAGCTCCCTGTAAGAGTCGGAGGCAAGGATGCAGAAGCCCTACTGGACTCTGGCAGCTATGTCACCCTCCTGAGGCCCGAACTGTCCTCTGGACCCCGGGGCCCCACTATCCCTGTGTCCTGTGTCCATGGGGACTCTAGAGATTACCCTACCACCCACATCAAGGTACAGACCACTAGGGGCAACTTTGAGGTCATGGCTGGAGTGGTAGAAAATTTGCCAGTGCCTCTCCTGATTGGGCGAGACTGTCCCATTTTTTGGAGGTTGTGGGCCCAGACCGAGCGACCCCACACTCAAACGAAAAGGCGCAGCGGCCGCCGAACAAAACCGGTCCCGGCCTGTGCAGCCCCCTCGGATCCCCCTCCGTCTGGGGGAGAGACAAGTGAAGGCAGCGTCAGCCCAATAGGGGTTGGGGCAAGAAGGGGCTCGGAGTCAGAAGAATCCTCCGCTGACAAGGCGCATTCAGAGGTTATTTCTGAATTCCCTGAGGCCGAAGGGTTAAGAGAAGACCGGCAGGGAAGGTTTGGGACTGCACAGTGGGAGGACCCGAACCTGGAGCAAGCTAGACGGGACCTGAAGATGGTGGAAGGGAGGCCTGTTGAGGGGGTGAGTGTTACCACTTTTCCGTATTTCGCAGTAAGGAATGGTCTGTTGTATAGAGTAATTCAGAAGGGAGAAACTACTGTTGAACAGTTACTAGTTCCTAAATGTTATATTCCCAAAGTCCTGTATTTGGCCCACTCACATCTGTTAGGAGCCCATTTAGGAGCCGAGAAGACCTATGAAAGGATCCTTGGCCGTTTCTACTGGCCAGGAGTGAAAAGAGCAGTCCAGGACTATTGCAAGAGTTGCAAGGAATGCCAGCAGACGGCCCCAAAGGTAACCTACCGCAACCCTCTGATTCCTCTGCCTATAATTGAGGTCCCCTTCCACAGAGTGGCCATGGATGTTGTTGGTCCACTGCCTAAGTCCTGCAGGGGACATCGATACATCCTGGTTATCATGGACTATGCTACTCGATACCCCGAGGCAGTCCCCTTGCGGACTGCTAATGCCAAGGCAGTGGCAAGAGAGCTCTTTCTCCTCTTCAGTCGAGTGGGCATTGCCACGGAGGTCCTAACGGATCAAGGGAGTTGTTTCATGTCCCAGGTAATAAAGGAGATGTGCAAGTTGCTAAAGGTGAGACAGATCAGAACATCCGTTTACCACCCTCAAACAGATGGGCTAGTTGAACGGTTTAACAAGACTTTGAAACAAATGCTAAGGAAAATTATTGATGTGGACGGGAAAAACTGGGACCAGCTAATCCCCTTTGTGTTGTTTGCCATCCGAGAGGTGCCCCAGGCTTCTACAGGATTCTCGCCGTTCGAGCTGCTCTATGGACGAAGACCCCGGGGCATGTTGGACTTAGCCAAAGAGGCCTGGGAACAACAGCCCTCCCCCTACCGATCAGTTATTGAATACGTTGACCAGATGCAAGGGAGGATGGCTAAAGTTTGGCCCCTTGTGCGGGAGCACATGCAGCAGGCCCAACGGGCCCAGGCCCAGATCTACAATCGGAAAACACAGGTACGAGAATTCCGGCCTGGTGAGTGGGTCCTTGTCTTAATCCCAACTGCCGAATGCAAATTCCTGGCCAAATGGCATGGGCCTTATGAGGTAGTTGAAAGAGTGAATGAAGTCAACTATAAAGTAAGACAACCGGGAAGGAGAAAGTCCTCTCAGATCTACCATGTAAACCTCCTTAAGAAATGGTATGCCCCTAACAGTGTTCCAGAACCCTGCCTTACTGTGCAAGGCTTAGAGCCCCGCCCCTCAGGAGTACCTCTGGGTCCCCAGTTGGCCCCTGAACATCAGCAAGACTTACTCGAGCTGATAGACCAGTTCAAGGATGTGTTCTCTGACCTGCCCGGATGTACTGATGTCATCCAACATGACATCGTCACAGAGCCAGGCAAGAAGGTGAGACTTCGGCCGTACCGCATTCCAGAGGCAAAGAGGGAGGCCATCAGACGGGAAGTAAAGAAAATGTTGGAGTTGGGAGTTATTGAAGAATCGCACAGTGCCTGGTCCAGCCCAATTGTTCTAGCCCCAAAGCCAGATGGCACTGATAGGTTTTGTAATGATTTTAGAAAGCTAAATGAGATCTCCAAATTTGATGCATACCCAATGCCAAGGGTTGATGAGTTGATCGAACAGCTAGGCCACTGTCGCTTTGTGTCTACACTGGATCTTACTAAAGGATACTGGCAGGTCCCTCTCACAGAAGCCGCAAAGGAAAAGACAGCATTTTCAACCCCAGATGGACTCTACCACTACAGAGTCTTACCCTTTGGGGTTCATGGGGCGCCGGCCAGGTTCCAACGGATGATGGACCAGATACTCCGACCTCATTGTGAGTATGCAGCAGCATATCTGGATGATATTATAATTTACAGCCCTGACTGGTCTTCCCATAGGCTCCACCTAAGAGCAGTCCTAAGAGCACTACGACAGGCTGGCCTGACAGCCAACCCCAAAAAGTGTCGCCTTGGCCTGGAAGAGGCAGAGTATCTCGGCTACATTATTGGAAGAGGCAGTGTAAGACCCCAACTCCGAAAGGTGGAGGCCATAACCACCTGGCCAAAACCAGCAACCAAACGCCAGGTAAAGACATTTTTGGGACTTGTTGGGTACTATCAGTGGTTTATTCCACACTTTGCCACCATCGCAGGGCCTCTTCATGAGATGACAAAGCAGAAAAACCCCCGTCATGTCACCTGGACTGCAGAGGCGGAACAGGCATTTACCGCCCTCCAAACGGCTCTGTGCACAGAGCCGGTCCTAAGTACACCAAACTTTAAGGACCATTTTCTTGTGCAAGCAGATGCATCTGGAACAGGGATTGGAGCTGTCCTGTCGCAGGTGAAAGGGGGAGAGGAACATCCGATAACGTACATCAGCCGTAAGTTGCTTAAACATGAACTGAACTATTCCACCATAGAGAAGGAGTGCTTAGCCATTAAATGGGCCTTGACCAAACTGAAATACTATCTCCTGGGCAGGAAATTCACCCTCATTACAGACCATGCCCCACTTAAGTGGATGTCAAAGGCCAAAGACACAAACGCACGAATTACTCGCTGGTTTCTCGAACTACAAAATTTTAATTTCACTGTTGAGCATAGGTCTGGCCGTACGCATGGAAACGCTGATGCTCTGTCCAGGAGGGAGGCATGCGGGTTCGTGGACGCTCCTAGCCCCGGCTTGGAGCTGGAGGGGGGGGTGTGTGGCAAACCAGGGGAAACTGCCCCCCCTACCTCCCGGAGGGAGCACTGCCACACAATCAGGTTGGGAGAAGTGGTAGAGGGAGTGTATCTCCCAGTGAGTGTGCTGCAACCAATGGGTGCCTGGAGCTGGACCCACCTGCAGCTCATCAGGTAATCAAAGCAGGGCTGACTTGAGGAGCTCCTCTGCAGCATGGGGCTCAGTCTTCACAGCAGAGTCGGACAGACGGATGAAACACTGGTCTTCCAAAAAGACCACCGGCAGCTGGAAACCAGACGCTCTAAAACAAGTAAGAAGGCTCACAGCTCTCTCTCTGCTCTGCCAACAGGAGCCTTCAAGGAGGAGAATTTTAGTTGAACACCCTGGAAAGGAAGAAACCTGAGTTGGAGTTTTGACCCACGCCCCTCCCCCCAACGGTTATAATAAAACTTTGGATTTTTTGTTGACATATAGCCTCCTGCTTCCTGTTTTATTGTGAGTTTTTGCATGTGGCAGCCCCTGGTTGGTCACAATATATATATATATCTACAGTGCTTAATTTGTGCCGGAGCGTGCTCCGGCACCTCTTTGATCTGCTCCGTCACCTTTCCTGTCAATAAATAAACTGTGTTTTTAGCTGTGTTTTCTCTGCGCTTTAATCCTCTCTGAAGTGATGCCTGTTGGCTTATTTCTTATGCATTTTACTCAGAAATTAGGTAAAACGGGGGGGGGGGGGGGGGGTGATTCATGCCGTCACTTGTCACAACGCAATGCGCATTGCGAAGGTATTGTTTCCGCACCGGCACCACGCGCAAACGACACTTAACAGCCAGGTGATGGACAACGCTGTTACACTTGGCCTGCTAAAATGTCAAAGCGACAATCAAAACTCTCAAGTTTCTTTAAACCAGTCGGTCAGCCAGACCCCAAACTGGCCAAAGTTGTTCCGGAGGCAGAGCCCGGCGCCTCAGATACGGGTGGTGACAGCATGATAGCCGCTGAAGATGTGGTCTGTGCAGTCAGGAGCACAGACAAGGATGAGGGAGCAGTGACGTCAGTTCACAAGAAACTGTAGTCACCACTGTTGACTACAGTTTACAAGAGAAGACAATCGGTTAACAAGCATAAAGTTATTTGTGGGCAAAGCAAACAACAACGTGGAAAATAGACATGAAATTTAATCAGACTGTGTCTGCTGCCTGTCAAGTTTGGTTGGATACATTATTACTGTGCAGAGTGCACAACACATCATTCTAGTGATGTTTGGTCATTTATCCTTCCAAATACAGACCTTTTTTCTAATTCTTTCTTGATTTGTGATTCTCAGGCTTTTGTTAAATTTATTGTATTTATTTTTTTCTGGCGTGGTGCTTACATGACAGTGACACAAAAAATCCCATTAGCAATAAAATATGTTTATTTGCAATATGTCAGTTATTTAAATTGCTCATTCCAAATTGATTCCAAGTGTTCTGATGGGCCACATGGTGTGCCAAATGTTGATGCAAATGTTATACTAGGTAAGTGCAGAAATTAAGGTGAAAAAGAAGATAAAAACGCGTTAAAACCCGAGAAAAAAGGTTTCTTTCAGCGCATAATTTCGAAGGGGGACCCGGCACCTGATTGGGGACAAATTAAGCACTGTATATATATATATATATATATATATATATATATATATATATATATATATATATATATATATATATATATATATATATATGTATATATATATATTGGCCAGGCAGTATATAAATGTCTTCATATGACCCATACAAGTGCAAAGCCTCTGTTTAACTTAATCTAGGTTTGCACAAATAGAAAAAGATGAACATTGAGTTAGATGGAATGAGAGCTTGCGTAAGGGGGAAGGGGATGGTGCGTAAACACAAAATAACATAAAAATGATAGAGCCACACAGAAATCCAATGTAGAGCCCCTAATCAGAGCAATGCTTAAAGACAGAGAGATTAGAGAACACAAGTGAGGTGGAACAATGTTCTGACTAGATTTTATGAACACACGAGCATCCATCTCACCTGAAATCACGGATAAAAAAGAGACTGTAGGCACAGCTTTATAAATCTTTGATGGTGGCAACAGTGACATGGTTTTTCATTACAAAGGGTCCATTGATATGATCAGGGTTTGGACTATCAGACAAAAGGTATGGCACAATTTTACCTTAAGGGCTACAGAGGCAAATTATTGAACAGCATTGTACATAAGAGAGCTGCTCCAGATGTCTCTTTTGTAACCCTGTTTTATTCCCTCAATAGAACAATTTTGTGCGCAAATGACCAATATGTTCCTTCAAACAGAACATGTGACATTAGCCAACATTGAAAGAAAAATTGCTTCACCTTTTTCCATTAACTCGTCAAATACAAAAGCCAGTTTCCAACACACTCTCTCACCCCTTTCAGTAATGAAACAGGCCTCACTCACTGATATATTTTGCACGATTTATCTAAAAATTGTTCTCAGAAAGTTTCAAAATCTCTGTCAGATTTAGAACTTTGTTGTTGTATAGTGCAGTCTTGTAATTTAGCAGAGGTAATTGGACCTTAGGTAAAATGCAGGAATTGCAGGCCGTTTTGCACATACAGAGTTTATACAGAGATTGCACACACACACACACACACACACACACACACACACACACACACACACACATAAATATATATATTTTATTCTTATTTCGGGAGGTTGACATTGAAAAAAATTGGAAAGCAAAGGATTTTCTAAAACCCTAACTCAATGACAGAATATAAAAATTTGCAATATCTTGATAAATGCACTACAAAGACAATAGATTTATTGTTCAAACTGAAAAAATTCGCTGCTTCTCTGGGCCCGAGCTCATCTGAGATGTACTGACACAAAGTGGAAAAGTGTGCTGTGTTCTGATGAGTCCACATTTCAATTTTTTTTGGGAATCATGGACGTTTTGTGCTCCAGGCCAAAGAAGAAAAAGACAATCTGGATTGTTGTCAGCACAAAGTTCAAAAGCCATCCTCAGGACTCTGTTTAGCCTTTGACCTCCCACACTTGGAGCTCCTCCAAAACAACACCCCCGCTCACATGCATTAGTACCACTAATTTGCAACCATGTGATTGTGACTTATTCAAAACCACAGACTCAAACTGGTCCTCAGCACATCATTTTTGTTTGCACTATGTTACCAGTAATCGGGGTATAGGTAGTTTTTTTGCCATTCCCGTGCATACTTTGATCCCTCTTGGTTATGCGCGTTGAATCAGGTCTGGTGCACATTGGCAAACACGCAGGAGGTGGGCAGAACCAATGCTAGGATTGGTTGGTGTTTTCCCAGGTTCCCAAGTTTTGCTCTTTTTTAAGAACACATCATGCATTGATTGTCATCGGGATATAAAGATAATTTTTTCCAATATAACAAAAAGTGTATCTAAATCTGATTACCAACACTGCCTTTAATGCTGAAAGGTACATACAGGTTTCGGAGCTACACATTTGGAGCCACGTCTTTTTTAGGGAGGTCCCTGCTTATTTCAGCAAGACAATGCCAAGACACATTCTGCATGTGTTACAACAGCATGACTTCATAGTAAAAGAGTGCAGGTACTAGACTGACCTGCCTGCAGTCTCGACCTGTCTCCCACTGAAAATGTATGGGGCATTATGAGGCACAAAATATGACAATGGAGACCCTGGACTATTGAGCAACTGAAGTTGTACATCAAGCAAGAATATGAAAGAATTCCACCTCCAAAGCTTCAACAATTAGTGCCCTCAGTTCACAAACGCTTATTGAGTGTTGTCAAAAGGAAAGGTGATGTAACACAGTGGGAAACATGACCCTGTCCCAGCATTTTTTGGAATGTATTGCAGCCATCATATTCAAATGAGTGAATAATTGCAGAAAAACTTTAAATTTTACCATCATCACAATTGAACAGTAAATATCATCTTTGTAGTGTATTCAAATCATTTTATTCTGTTTTTATGTACGTTTCACACAATGTTCCAACTTCATTGGAATTGGGGTTGTACAAACAGAAGAGAGCTGCTGACCACTGAGAGAATAAGAGGCTTGATGATATGAACCCAGCTTTTGAAAGCAGACATACCTGTTTCTTATCTTCAATGTCCTCTCTGATTAAAGAAGCAAGATCTGAGCTAGTTCTTTAGATGTAACACATTTACAGGGTACTCTATTCATAAAGGAGTGACCAGCTTATGGCTTGCAAGGTGGCACAGTGGTCAGCACTGCTGCCTCCCAGCAAGAAGGTCACCACTTCAAATCAAGTGGGCAAGGTGGGCCCCTCTGTGTGAAGTCTGCATGCATTCCCTGTGCATGTGTGAGCCCTCTCCGGGCACTCCAGCTTCCTTTCACAGTCCAAAAACATGCTCACAAAGTTAATTGGTCCTTCTAAATTGCCCGTAGGTGTGAGTGTGAGTGTGAAAGGTTGTCTGTCTCTATGTGTCAGCCCTGTGATTGACTGGTGACCAGTCCAAGGCCCTAAGATAGCTGGGATAAGCTCCAGCTGCCCACTACCCTGAACAGGGTACAGCTGAATGTACAGCAGAGCTGCCATAAAATACAGTAATTAAAAAAAAAAAACACTTTTGAACTGTTGCCTTCTTTGAGTGCATGCAAATACACACATTGGCTGACCCTCATTTATAATACTCTTTTAGGCTTGATTCCTCCTTATTTGTGTGCTTTACAGTTGCTATGCCTTGCGTTCTTGCACAACACTTATTCCATCTGTTTCTCAGGTCAGGACTGAATCAGGGGAAAGAGCTAAGTTATTCCACTTGAAACCTTCTGTTCTATCCTGGGGACAGACAGTGTGAGACTACTGAACAGTGTTGGTGTTTTTAAATGTTAAATTGTTGATGTATTATAGCTCCTGAACTTCTTATTGAAAAACACTATTGCAACTCTAAAATTTAATCTAGACTGTCACTTCCTTTTAACTGTTTTTATGATGTGCTACTGTCCTCTTGATTATTGTGAAATATCTTCTGATTTCAATGGGTTTTATCTGGTTTATCAAAAAGTGTAATTTTAAGTAGATTCTGAGTCATTCACAAATCAAAGTACCGTATAACATTAATATTTTGCGTTGATTTCAGCTTTTACATTGAAATACTTGTAGAACCTTGGATTCTGTCATACATCAATACAAAATATAGAGTAACTGACAATATTCACCATTTCCCTCAAAGAATTTATCAATTGACTACTGAATTGCTTGATCCCATCAATAAAATACAAACTTATAAGACTGAAAAGCACACCCTACCATGAAAATTCCCCATCTCTTGTTCCAAGTTCACCAAATCCAGCAGATTTAAACTCTTAAAAGGTGCAAAATCAAGCACTCAATGCCTTTAATTTTGCCATATGCTCTGGGTCTCTTCCATATGAATACTTTATTGAACTTGGCTTTCTTTGGGTCGCTGTTAATCTACAGCCCACTGCACAGAGAGGCAGAGTTAAAGATTCTTTTGTTTTTTGAGGAGGAAGAGCCTGAAGGTAGGTGATGAGCAGGGTCACCAGAAGAACAAGCCAAGCGTGCTGTCCTCGCCTACATCACTCTGCTTCCAATGCACGTTTCTGCTGCTCTGGCACTGAGCACACATAAATATAAACACAGCCACAAAAAGCTGCATTTATGAATTCACATACAGCATACTGGATGCCTCACCCAGAATAGCACCCATTGAATAAATAATAAGAAAAAAATGAAATAAATTAATTAATAGATAAATAAATAGAAGGGCCATTTAGTATATCCAAGGAAACTGATTTTGTTTGCCTTGTGTTATGTTGAAAATAATAGAGGTAAGGCTTTGAAAAAGTGAGAGGAGTACATGCACTTCAAGGAACATTTGCTATAAAAGTACATTATTGTACAAGACATTCTTATTTCTTGACCACACTTCTCGTTCTCAAGACCCGCCAAAGTGTGGAGCACTTGGAGGATTTAAGTAGAACAGGATTTTTTTCTGCTCCCACCTGGTCTTCAAGTGTAGGTTTCATTGCCTTACATACTTCATGCAGTTCTGTACTGCCTCCTTTAAAGTTAGTCCCTTGATCTGATAGACGCTCAAAGGGTCTTCCTCTGTGATCAATGAAGCCTTGAAGCGACATCAGGAAAGAATCTGCATCCATATTAACCAAAATATCTACATGCACCGCCCGAGTAGTAACACACTTGTATAGGATGCTCCACCTCTTTTCAGTTCACCTTCCTACTTTAACGAGCACTGGTACAAAGCAACCCATTTCGGTAGAATAGAAGGCTGGTTTGAACTTGAAGGAGGCAAATTTGCCATTTTCTGGACCTCTGGTTGGCCTCTCCATCTCTGTGGGTCAGTGGTACAGTTGTCGTCTCTTAATCGGACGGTCGAGGGTTCGATTCCCAGCTCCTGCAGTCACATGTCGAAGTGTCCTTGAGCAAGACACTGAACCCCAAATTGCTCCCACTGTTGTTCAGTGGTGTATGAATGAGTATGAATGGTTTAGATAAAACTGATGGTTTCTAGCCTCCTCCTCCCAGTGTGTGAATGTGGTGTGGATGGGTGAATGACACCAGCTGAGTCCAGTGTAACCACCAGTGTAAAGCGCTTTGAGTGGTCAGAAAGACTAGAAAAGCGCTATATAAGTACTGGTCCATTTACCAGTACTGGTCCATCTCCTGCATTCAGGACAGTTGTGTCGGTGTCTTCGTATGGTCTCTCTCCCTTGTAATATCCAATATTTCCCGTGAAGCTCAGCGAGGACTCATTCACCTCTAGGGTGTTTCAACTGATTGTCAAAGTGCTGAATTAGCAGCTTTGTGACAGGGTGAGACACTCCAGATTCAGGCTTTTACATTTTCGAAGTCATGCTTGCCAGGCCTTGAGCAAGTCTTCTGGTAGTTGTGGATCATCCCAGACCCTTTTCTTATCCCAAAGCCATTGCACATTGATCTTTGCTCTTGTGGTGTGTGGTATAATAAATCTAAGAGAATCATACTGTTGAGCAAGCAGCCTATAGATGCTATGCATTGTAGGTTCCAGACTCTCGCTCTGTTGGGTTTTGTCTCGCAGAGTATCGGACTTGCACTGCCACACTAGTCCGAGGATGCGCTCTTGAGGGTCCAACTTTTTTTAAGTGAACCAAAGTTCACTGCTTTCAGAACATAGTTCTTTAATGAGGTGTTTTATGATAGACGGAATGTTGGTAGCCCACTGTCTCAATTTGAATCCAACTTCCTTTAGGAGTGATTACAACCGGTCCACCAGTGCCTTAGCTTGCTTTGCAGAAGGCAGGCTCTGTAAACAGTTGCTGACATAGAAGCAGAGATCCACAGACAGGCGAGCCTCTTCTCCTGACTCTGTGTGGCACTGAACATGAGTTTGTAATGCAAAGATGGCACAGCATGGACTGCATGTTGTTCCAAATGGGAGTACCTGCCACTCGTAGACGGCCGACTGCATGTCATGCCACAAGAAACGGAGGGATTGTTAATCTTCTTCCAACAGGCAGACCTGGTGGAACATGCCTTTAATATCACTGCTGATGGCGAGTGGATGTTCCCTGAACCATAGAAGGACTCCTAGCAGGCTTGATCCCAGTGTGGGACCAGGAAGGAGGTGGTCATTCAAATTCTGGCTCTTGAATGTAAAGGAGCAGTTGAAGGCTATCCTGTCCTTTTCATTGGGGTGTACCATGTGGTGGGGTATGAAATGGGTGTAATATAACCAGCATCAAGGGGTTTGTGAATCTCCTTTGAATAGGTTGCAAGCCTTATCAAGTGCTCTTGCTCGCCTTCTTTCCATTCCACGTAGCAAATTCAACACTGCCTCCTCTAGTGCATGGAGTGGAGGAAGATTTTCTGTCCAGAGACGTGGAGTAGCATAGTGACTAACCCCATCCACCCCATCCTCACATCCCCTACTCTAGTTATCTTCTCCTCAAGTTGTCGGACCACCTTCTCTGTTGTCTGTGGACTCACAGAGAGGAGGACTCACCTGATGTTGCTGGGGAATGTGTTACTTGCGGACTGTTCAATCCAGCTCTCTGATCTCCACCATAAGGTCACATTGGCTACTTTGTGAGGTTGAACACTCATCACTGAACTTCACCTGCAGAGCACTGTCACGTTGATGTGGATCCCACTGACCACTTAATGGCGTCAACTTATCTGTGAATGCTAATGTGGATGTTGCCTCATCCTTATCCTCATCATTTCTTGAATGATCAAACATGCCTTGGTACATAGAGTATGTGTGTGGTTCTATAATAAAGAAAAGAAATGACAATTAGGAATGGAACTTGTACACAGATCATTCCAGAATACACTGCTGAAAACACTTAGCACACAATGCACTCACACTTTAAAAAAAACTGTATTACCCTGGGGATTAACTAGTGATTAGCATGTATACACAGTGTTTCATTTATTTATTGTATTGTATGTTGTTTTTATCTTGTCTTTTATATTTACCTTCTGTACTGTGACCTTGGGTGTCCTGAAAGGCTCTTTTAAATAAAATGTATTATTATTATTATTGAACCGACATCACACTTATGAATTTAACAAAGGCAACATTGCTATAAACAATACAAAAACGTTAATTTCCAGTGATATTCAACTTACTTGTCTCACTTACGCACACATTAATAATCAAAATTCATTAGAAATACGCATGTCCCTTTGATTGAATCCAAACTGGTCTGGGCATGTCTCTCACTGCCGTAACTTTGGATCTGCTCTGTGCATGCTGCGTTCAGGGGCACTCGAACAAGAGAGACACATTCAGGTGCACTCAGAAACATGAGATGCAGAACAAACAGCAACCTAAATATGCTGTTTTTACAATTACAGAAGGTGAACTTACAGAGGTGTTACTACGAGAGGCACATTTTGTATCAGAGGAGATTTGAGAAAATAGTTGAAGAATTTCTTTGACAAAAAAAAACCTTGAGGGAAATTCCCGACAGTCTGGTTCATTCTGATCCTTAAGTCCTCTGATTGTCTGGCCTGTGAGACGCTTCCATAGATTTTCTGGTTGGGGGAAGCTTTTCAGATCAGTTTGAAAATCTTCCTCTATAAAGTAAAGTACATGGATAACGTCTACACAGCAACAAGAGACAGCAACATGAATTGTGTGCCTGTTAGCAGGTAACCCCTCTCTCTCTCTGCAGAACAATAATGGTTTGCTGCAGGTATTAGAGGAGTTGTTTGGCTCACAAAACAGACCAAACCACTGGTGTGTCTTGGTCTTGGACCATTGTCAGGACAAGACCGCCATGATTGAAAACAACTTCCCTATAGACGAGACAGAGTCTATCTGCTTTCCTCTCCATCTGCTTCTGTGGCCTGTTTGGATTTGTGCCACTCAGTGTGTTTTTTGAACAGGGGGCTGGGCCCGATTCTGCAACATTTGCAATATCTTGTTCACACTGACTATTTGAGCTCTCCCTCTTTGTCAGCAAGAGCACAAAGTTAATGATTTCATGGAGGAGTTTCAAGGATGAAAACAACCTGACGCACAAAAGGTAAAGGTGAATGACTTGTCTCCATGTGACTGCAATTCCAAATCATGTTGCCACCATCATGTTTTCTCTTAATCTGTCAAGTGGTCTTGGAAGAAATATTTACCAGCAGAAAAAGAAAGGACCTGTTTAGTCTCGCCTCTCTCTGGCCTTGTGGAGAGAGCAAGCCTCTTAAATGCCTGGAAGCCATTACGATGTCAAAAGAAGAGCTGATAACTAAAACAAAAACAAACTTCCCCACCAGGAGGGTTCTGAGCACTATGCTTTGTGCAGATGTTTTTCCTGTTTCCTGCACCTTCAGTTGACTTCAGTTGTCACTTTTTGTTGCTCTGAGCAGAAGCACATTCACCAATAGATTTTGGCATAAAAGTGTACTTGTTCTTTATATTTGCCTCCATTCCTCTTGCACTTGAGTGCTATTTTGTTGTGCAGCAGTTAAATGACAAATCATAGATGTTTTCATAGATTCAGAGTGCTATTTGGACCATGAGAACTTTCATTCATTCGTCATTTTTTGCAAACTCAATATTGGCACATAAACAATTGCATTTGGCTACAACATCATGTTTCTGTATCCATTCCATTTTCCAGATAAAAAAGTGTGGTCACTTCTGCACTTTAAATGGACTTAAATTCATATACGGTATCTTCTGGGCATAAATGTTTCACAGTAACTTGTAAATACCTTTATCTTTTCAACCAACTTTTTAACGTTTGCCTTTGTGAATTTATGCATCTTAACTTTATAGATTTAATACAGTAACTGTTTTACAACAGATTTTAAACATACACAAAATCTATACACAAACACATCTTAACATATACTTTGACTTAAATTGGAGACGTTAGTATGCAGAAAGAAAATTGCGTGCGTATCAAACTGGTTTCGGTTCACCCAAAGAGAAAACAACATTCTAAGGACAATGGCTGTGATGAATTCGTGTTTTTATTTGTATATGTGCCATGGTGTTTGTTCGTTGTATTGGAGCCACTGACTATATGACCGTAGTGACTCTATTCATTATTGCAGTCTACTTCCTCTTCCGGCTGATAACCGAGGCTTACCGAGACTTGCTGAGACTTGCCGAGTCCTGCTGAATCCAACTGCAGTCCCATAGCAACTGCATTGTCTAGATGTGTTAATAAAGCTACGGGGAGTCCGTATTCAGTCTGGCTAAGCTATTTGCATACATTTCAATAGTCCGATCTCACACTGACTAAGCTCATAGTCCAATTTCTAGAGCTGCATGTAAACATACTGACTGAAATCATCTGATGTTGACTCAATCACATAATTTCTGAAACTGTTTCAGTAACTTTTACCACTACTAGAATACATCAGTATGGGATAACTACTACAAAATGTAGGCCAAAGGGCCCTCACTTACTGTCATTTCATTTTGGGTTAAAATATTTTTGCTATTTGAGAAAGACAGTACACCAATGACTTGACTTTTTTTTCCTTCCAGTGCAGACTTATGTTCTTCATTAGTACCATGCCTACGCTTCCATGTGAAGCACATCAGCAAGTTTATTTTTACACCTTTCAGATATATCTTGTGAAATCCCAATTCCAATGAAGTTTGGACATTAAAAAAAAAAACAAAAAAACAACAACAACAACAAAAACAGAATACAATGATTTTCCAATTACTGTATTATTCATTTGAATACACTATAAATACAAGATATTTATTGTTCAAAACTTTATTATTTATTTATTTATTGCAAATATTCACTCAGTTTGAATTTGATGCCTGCAACACGTTCCAAAAAAACTAGGACAGGGTCATGTTCACCACTGTGTTACATCACCTTTCCTTTTAACAAAACTCAATAAGTGTTTGTGAACTGAGGACACTAATTGTTGAAGCTTTGGAGATGGAATTCTTCACATTCTTGTTTGATGTACAACTTAACTTGCTCAACAGTCCGGAGTCTGTGATGTCTTATTTTGTGCTTCATAGACAGGTCTGGACTGCAGGCAGGCCAGTCTAGTACCAGCACTCTTTTACTACAAAGACATGCTGTTATAACACGTGCAGAATGTGTTTTGTCATTGTCTTGCTGGAATAAGCAGGGACGTCCCTGAAAAAGACGTGGCTTGGATGGCAGCATATGTTGCTCCAAAACCTGTATGTACCTTTCAGCATTAATGGAGCCTTCACAGATGGTCAAGTTAGCCATGCCATGGGCACTAACACACCCCCATACCATCACAGATGCTGGCTTTTCAACTTTGCATTGATAAAAATTCAGATTGCCCTTTTCCTCTTTGGCTTGGACGACATGATGTCCACGATTTCCCAAAAATTTTGAAATGTGGACTCGTCAGACCACATTGTTCCAAACAGCATTCCTGTTAGAGCATTCCTTTTTTGGAATGTGTTGCAGACATCAAATTCAAAGTGAGTGAATATTTAGAAAAAACAAAGTTTTTCAGTTTAAATGATAAATATCTTGTCTTTGTAGTGTATTTAATTGAATATAGGTTAAACAGGATTTGCAATATCATATATAATATCATATCATATATATATTATATATAATTTATCATTGTATACTGTTTTTATTTTTGTTTTACAGCATCCCAACTTCATTGGAATTAGGGATGTATATCAAAAGTAGCAGTTGCAACTTGTCAATGGGAAAAGTTTGGCTAATGGACCAATATGACTGCAGGATCTGGACCTCGAACTTCCATTTCAAAATGGCTGACTTTGTCACTGAACCACAGCCACCTGACCTCTCTCTCTCTGCTGGCTCATTTCATCTTGCCAACTGTTTTGTCCGTTTCCAGCTGGTTATGTCAATCTTAAAGGATAGAAAACACTAACAGTTCATCATTAAACATTCAAAAAATTTAAAAAGGTAGCAAATGGTGTGTCCACCACCTTTATGCTCTCAGAATCTGCATGGTGAGGAGAAAGACAGAGGAAGCTAACCCTTATTGGTTGTTTCACATTTAGACAAGAGGCCTTGAATAAATACATAACTGAATGAACAAAAGAATAAATAAATAAAAACAATAATTAAACATGTGTAAGTTGTGGCAGGGTGAGCATCACCCTGGTGCATAAGTCTCTTTCCCAAGTTTTCACACCCTAAACAAACTGACAGCATATTACTTGGATCTGAGATTCTTAGGTTGACAGTCTTTTAGGTAATTCTATTGGGATGAGTTTTGTTCAAGGGTCTAAAAATAAGCTATGCTGATAATTGATGTTGATCAGTTTTTGTGTTAATAAAATCATTGTTTCATACCCACTTTACTCAGATATGGACATCTTGTTGTTTAAACAGGCCCCTTGTATCAACTATAATAGGGGCTGAAGTGGAGCAAATGAAATCAAAATGGTAATGTAACAATAAAATGAAATGTTTAAAGTCTTGGAGATTACAAAGCAATGAATTCCACCCCAGAGGAGCTTCCAAAATTAAGATTCATGGCAGAAATCCTGATATTTAATGTTTTTTAATCATGTTTACTGATGCCGCTGCGGAATTCTCCAGGTGTGTAATTGTAATTCTGTGGCTCTTCCAGGTCCTGAAGGAGGAAGCATTCAAGTCTGAACAGAATCTATTTCATGTCTAATAAACACCTGCCACGACATTTGATAAAAACCCTCTCAGCTAAACCTTTCTAATTAAGAAAACCAATGCCTTTTTGCTGCTCCAGTTCTGACTCGTGCTTTTTTCCTCCATGCACTGGGTTTCAGACGTTGGTCAATGGTTGTGAAAACTGTGCCTTTCTCCTCCTCCCCGAGCACATTTTCTGCCCATGACAGCTTTTCTCAGGGGAGTGACACTCATTCTAGTCTGGTGAAGTGAGAGTGGCGCCCAGAATACACTTCTCACACAGCAGCACAGCAGACTATACACCAGGGCCAAAGAGACTCATGCGTCACCTTTACTTGACCTAGTATGGACTAAGTCACTCTCAGCAGGAAGTGGCCAAATGCCCCTACTCCAAAGAAAAGCAAAAAAAAAAAAAAAAAAAAAATAGGGCTCAGAGTCAGCTACAGCACAGCCACAACATCCCTTCGGCAGCAGAAAGCCTCTAGTGGACAGCTCTGATACAGACAATGACACACTCACACACATCCCTCCTGGCAGCTGAATGATATTACATGTTGGGTTCAGACACAGGTGACAGGCTGTTATAAATAACTAAATGATTATAGCACAGCGGTTGTGTAAGCACTGAGCTGTGAATAAATGTAAACGTCATCAAAGTACAGCAATTATGAGAGTCATTAATCCCTGTCAGAGATCTCCCACTGTACCCCAACCTGAAAAATAAATAGTGAATTACACATGGATCAAAAGGGTTTATGCTTTTATTTCTTGGTAGAAATGTGATTCCGCTGAGGAGTTTCTGAACGCCCTTTTTGACTTTCAAAAGACAGGGCTCCAGGCAAAGGTAATTCAAGGCACACAAGAAAAGAAAAAAGAAAGCTTTGTGCAGGCAGGAGAAGGTATTCTGTGACTCACTGCCTACTTTACCCTCTTGTCACACACAAAAAAGGCTTTTTCTTCCTTTTTTACTGGGGCACAAATCAGTCCTGGATGATTTTATTTCTTCATGAGTGCATCCGAACGTTCTTTCTGGGTACAAGCATGTAATTAATTGGCTGAGAAAAAAAAAAACTACTTTATATATTTATTTAATTTTAATTAATTTATTTGTTGTTTTTATTACCAAGTATTTCTCTTATTCAGTTTTCAGCAAAGCTATTCATCTCAAAGCTCAAGGCAAATATGCAGATTGAAAAGGTTGCTAGACTGCCAGAGAGCACATATATTTCATACCTGTAGCTACACAAATACAGAAGGTGTATCGCAGCTCTCCAGCATTTGTACTCTGGGGCAACGGTGCTCAGTCTCTGCAAAACATCCTGCTCAAATGAAAAACCCTTTATCTTGAATAATAATACAGTAATGTTGGTGGTTCATGGAATGCTTGTTGTTGCTTGGTTACAACTATAGAAGATACAAGTTTCCATATAATGTAGTAATGTATCGAAAAAAAGTTACTATACAGATTTAATGTGATGGATTGTGACAACTTGTAAACAAGCTATGTATGAAATGTATTATCTATGTATAATACAACCTGTGAATATTTACATGTATTAAACTTGAGAGGGAAAATAAATATCCATACACATGGCCTTTTTTTCTTTTTGTCTAAACCTCTTTGTGTGCCTGAGGTGTAGAACCGGGAATTTAAACATTCAGTGAGAAAATATTTAGAGGAAGTACACTTTGTTGTAAGGTTGAAGACAGTCAGGGTCCTCAGGCACTCTGTAGTGTTCTAACTCCGGTATAAATCCATCAGTGCCATTCTGTTAATGAACTGATCTATGATTTACACTGTCAGAGAAGCTCGTTTCCTGTCGCCACCACTCCCATACTGCTGACGGCACCTCTCTGTATTCAGCAGACCTTTTGTGTTATTGTGAGAAAGCTGAATTGTGTTATTCATCTTAAATTCCTGATCCAGTCTGGTTCTTAGTTGATAACTGTGGGTCACTGCGTTCACAAGGAGAGGAAATACTTAGGGAGGGAAGTTTTATTACATAAAACCAATCACGGTGCTGCTGTGAGTGTGTGCTGTTTGCATACAGATCTTGTACTTTTGTGCATAATTCATGGAGCATAATGGAGGCGCCTCATGCAGCACATATTTATATAATAACGTGCAAACAGAGCTTTTTCAAAACTATAACAACAGAATTATTACAGCTGATTGAGTGACTATTAGAGCTAAATACAATACTAGAATACATAATGGCAAAACCATTTTCTTCACATCCATATTTCGAAAAGCAGAATAAACCCCTGAATATTTTGGTAACATGGTGTGATGGGAGGAGATAAGAGCTGGGAGACTTCTGTGAACATCCTGTGGAGTAATGAGGCTTAATGTTACAGATGTGTGCATTCAGCAGAGTGCCAAACTCACTTAATGTGGCATCCATGTGATGTGTTTTATTATTATTTTTTCTGTAGCTAAATCCAAAGAAATTATACACTTCACAAATCCAACTCTACTGAGATACAAAGGTCTGACCTCAGTCACAAAATACGATGAATGTATATGTAAAAATACTGTTGGGACAACATGTTCTGAACACACAGCTTCAATCACAGCCTGGTTCCCGCTTTTATTTAAGTTTCTTCCAGTCTCAAGCCCAATTCACCTCTGCTCTAACCACCTGGCCCTACCTTTTTCATTCATTCATTCATTCATTCATTCATTCATTCATTCATTCATACCACTTATCCTGTTCAGGGTTGTAGGTGGCTGGAGCCTGTCCCAACTGGCTTGGGGCGAGAGGCGGTGTTCACCCTGGACTGGTCGCCAGTCAATCACAGTCACTCTAACACATAGAGACCGACAACCTTTCACATTCACACTCACACTCACACCTATGGGCAATTTAGAATCACCAGTTTGGACTGTGGGAGGAACCCATTCATGCATGGGGTGAACATGCAAACTCCTTACAGAAATTCGGGATTCAAACCGGCGACCTTAATGCTGTAAGGCAACATCACGAACAGCTGCGCCACCGTGCAGCCCTACCTCTTTGCTTATTTATGTGTACATTCTTGTCCTGATTCTTGGACACACTAGACAGAGGGTTAGGGCAAATTGTTCCAATTACATGGCCTTTCAAGAAAGATTTGTCAGAGACACACTCAAATTATCCAGTATCTCTTGTGAGATATTTCCAAAATGCTTTTGGAATCAGCAGCAAGATTGCTTTTTGACAAAAAATATGCCAAACATGTTTTTTGATATTTAAAAACTGGGGTGCAGGTATGGCACAGTGGTGATACCACATGCCTCATGTACAGAGGCTATAGTCCTTGTGTGCTCAACTGGGGTTTGATTCCAACCCGTGGCTCCCTGCCAGCATCTCAGTCTCCTCTCTCTCTTTGTTTCCTGCTAAATTTATAAATAAGAAAACTTTATTTATATTTTTAGGGTCTTTACATGTTTTTACTTAGATAGGAGGGGACAGTGGATAGAGTAGGAAACAGGGAAAGAGTGGGGACTGACGTGGAAAACAGGCCACAGCTCAAGGGTGAAACTCATAGGGCATGATCTAGACCACTAGGTCATCTGCAAATCTAATGTTGTGTCAATGTTTCATATTCCTCTTCTCTAAAACAGGCATTTAAAATTATGCCAATGTTACTGTTTAACTAGCCAGCAAGCTAATGTTGCACCTGTTTATATGAATATTTTTGGTGACCTTTAAGGTTTTGAATGGTTGTCCCATTTCACATTGGGAAATATTTCAACTATCGCCTATATCACCATACGAAGAAGCAGAGGAGCACTTCAAACCAACAGGTAAAGGTAAGAGTGAGAAAAGATATTGAGCCTTGATCTTTTCAACAATGGCAATAGTTTCAAACACAAATCAAAGGCAGATATGATCTTGAACTAAAGAGTGAAACTCCCCTCTGGACCTATTTCACCCACACAAGTAAGTGATGAAGAAACCACAAGACAGATTAAAGAGACAGGGGTGCATTGAAAGCCCTTGTGCCCTTGGCTATTTTGAGTGTTATTCAAGCAACTTTGGTGATGTAATAAGAATAAAAGGACCAAAACAGGTAACTGTTGAGTTCTGAATATCTGTGTCTGTCCTTCAAAGTTCTGGTCTGAAATATCACCTCAGTTCAATTATTGAAAACAAGCGGAATTTTTAAAGACTAAAAACTGTAAAAATCAATTAAAACAGAGTTTTGTTAGAGTGAATCAAAGAGAAAATAAATTTAAAAATGAAACAATTATTGGAGTTTGCATGTTCTCCCCGTGCACGCATGGGTTCTCTCCAGGCATTTCAGCTTCCTCCCACAGTCCCAAAACATGCTCATCAGGTCAACTGGTGATTCTAAATGCCCGTAGGTGTGAGTGTGAGCGTCAAAGGTTGTTCGTCCCTATGTGTCAGTCCTGTGATTGACTGCTGACCAGTCCAGGGTGTACCCCATCTCTCGCCTTATGACAGCTGGGATAGGCTCCAGCCACCTGTGACCCCCTAACAGGATAAGTGGTGTAGAAGATGAATGAATGAATAAAACAAATATTTTCATCTTTGTCTAAGTGATTGTTCTTTCTTTTTGGCTATGAAAAGTGTAAACCCCAGGTTCCTGCTTCATCTTTTTTCATAGAGATGAAAGAAGTCATGCCCAAAAGATTGTTCCACAATCTTCTGTAACTGAGTGCAGAGGGCAGCCTTAACATGCTATTATGACAAAAAAAAAAAAAAAAAACAAACAAACAAACAAACAAAAAAAAAACTCTTTATGGGAACTCGAGACTAAACTGAAAAAACACCATGGTTTGGGCAAGCAGGAATCAAACTTGAAGTATGACAAGTGGTTGTCTTTTCACTCAACTATTTGTTTTATTAGAGCTGGCCTGCCTCCCACATGTTGGTTGGATTTTCTCATGCTCTTAGCAATTAAACTTAACTTATTTTTGAATTGCAAGAATATGCTGGTGGCTAACATCAATAAATCTCATTCCACCACTCTCCCTTGCAGACAGAGAGAGAACTTTTTTTTCCCACTTGATATTGTGCTGTGATCATATTTTATGAGGCATTTCTCATTGATTTTTACCAAGAGAAACATTGCAATGATGGTTAATGATCTGAGCCTGGCCTTCCCACGACACTATTAATTATTTTTAGACTGTGGGTGGCGAGGTCAGGATGTGAAATGGCACCACTCCAGTTTGTGTGAGTGATTTTCCAGACAGGCAGTGGTATAAATTGTAATTCACATGTGTGGCAATTGAATACTACAAACAGAGGGATCAGTGGTGTGAGAGAAAACGGAATTCTAACTACATTTGGGGTGAATGGCAGATGCTTTGGCGTCTGCTAAATGACTCCACAGAGATAGAAAGGGTGAGCAATGTGACCATGACTCTGGAGGCATGTCTTTTGTGTGCTGTAAAAGTCACTGAAATTTCACCCCTCACTCGTTCTGTGCTCTTATTTCCTATCATTTTCCACATCACCTATAGCCACCACACCTTCACACACTCATGGGCAGACACAGCTCGACACGGCTCCATGTTGCTCGTCACAGAGCCTCAGGGATAAACGGTCCTGAGTGTCGACAATGGCTGTAATTTTATGAAGAGGGTGAGGATCTGTGTCTCTTTTATTCAGCTAACATGATTACAGACCTTCTCTTTGCCTGTGTGAGCACACAGTGTAATCTAAAAGCAACACCTGGGCCACTAGACGCTGCAAAGACGGCGTGCCAAAGTACTGGCACACCCCCAAAATGAATTAAGGTAGGCTATTCAGGTCCGTTCTGACCTTGGGGGAGATGTGCAAACTGGTTTCTGCTCTCAGCAAAACAAGCTGAATACAGTCTTTTATTGCAGAGCCACTGTGGAAATGTGTAATGTATGTTAATCCAGCTGGGATTGGGAGGAGGAGAGTCAGATTTTGAAGGGACAAAAGATGGTGTTAAAAGAGAAGAAGAAGAGAAGAAGAAGAGAAGAAGAAGAGAAGAAGAAGAGAAGAAGAAGAGAAGAAGAAGAGGAGGTAGAGAGAGAGAGGAGGTGGAGAGAGCAACAGGGAGAGGAAATTGATTCAAACAGGACAGTGAAGGAGAGCAGTCGAGGGAAATAGAGACATTGAGAAAATGATAGAAAGGTGACAGGCATGGGCAGAAACAGGCAGACAGACAGACAGCCAGATAGAGGCACATCCAGAGCAGACAGATGAAAATACAAGGGTGCATTCACACAGGACCTGGAAACCTCCTGATTCTGATTTTTGCCATGTGTCATGTGCAACACAGATTTGACATTTCTTGCCATGTAATGCAAAGAACAGCATCTCATGGTCTGAAAATTCAGTGGACTGCAGAAAACTAGTTTTTTTTGCATGTGACAGGCAAGTACCTTGACAGCACATCAGTCTAACAGTGTGTAATTCACCTCAGGCAGCTGACTTAATATTGTTTTCCATGCCTGCTTGAAAGTAGTGTCATGTGAGTCATGAACAAATCCTTCAATACTCGAGGATCACTTTGATGAGTCGTGAATCATGTCCCTACCAATTCATTCACTGACTCAGTACAAAGCTCCCAGTCGCCCAGCCACACACAACACAAGAGACTCACTCAGTAGCTCACAGTACGTAGCATGGCTCCACTCACAGAACATACGAGTCACTCTCTCAGCCCCTCCTTTCCTGTGAGCTATGAATCACTCACTAGCTCACAGTACGACTCATAGCATGAACAATTCATTCACTAGTTCACAGGGAGTGGCATGGCGTGACCGAAGAGCAACGTCTGTTTGAAAAAATGAAGCCTATGCTAAGTGCTCAAAGTAACTGTTCATCGAGAATCTGCTAGAGGCTGGCTGCTGAAAGACCAGAAGTCACAAACACATCAAGCAAAAAGAAAGAAAAGAAAAAAGAAAAAAAGAGACTTTTAAGCATTAAAAGCATCTTTACAGCCTGGTTCAAAAACAGCTTGGGTCTGAAACACTAATTTTGCTATCTGCACACACCATACGGGGGATGAATGTATTTCTAAATCAGCGGTTTAGAAGATATTAGGATCACGAGTTTGTCCAATCAGAGGCTCAGCTCACATGACTGACAGGCGCCATATAGCTGTTAGAAAGGAAGCTCAAAGTCTGCTTCATATCCAAGATGGTCCTGTCCAACAATCGGCTTCATTTGACTGTATCAGGAATAGACGGGTGACGTCATGGAGACCGTGTCCATATTTTTTCCGGTTACTGGGCTTGACTCACACATCCACTCACTCACTCACTCACTCACTCACTCACTCACTCACTCACTCACTCACTCACTCACTCACTCACTCACTCACTTCCTCCTGGCTCTCAGCTGCAGCAATGTGGAAAAAAAGGAGAGACTAAAGAAAGTCAGTTCCTCTACTGTTTATTCTGAAGATAAACTTTAGTGTCTGACATGCGGTAAAGTTGCCACAGGACAGACTTGAACCGAGGCTGCCTGCTCAAAGGCATTATGCTATATAGAGTGCAACCTAAACCACAAGGCCACCTGTGCACCCCCTACTCTTCTTTTAAGAAAATGAAATTCTGGATGAACGATGGTCAAGTGCATTACCATTTGCTCTGAAACTGTAATTTATTTGCATTTTACTGCCTGTGTTGTAATGTATTTTATAAGGGGATACAGTGCTGTTTTTTTTAATGCATCTTAGTTATTGTAGTGCTCATGTCACCTGCCCCAGAGTCTATGGTTCAAAATTAGCCAACTTGGCTAAACAGGCACATGCACAGGAATGTTTATTTAGGTGGATTGTCTCTGTATCGTTAAACCAATAAACTAAACTAAACTAAACTAAACTAATGTCCTTGCCCTTTCGTAACATTATAAACTGAGATAAGAAAACATTTTTTTTTCTATATTTGGGAAAAATCTAAATGATCAATAAATGATAATAATAATGATGAAGTATTATTTACATTTTTTTTCATTTCAATTAATCAATTAATCTCATTTTTTTGCCCATACTTCACTTTTATCAGTACGGGGCAGGATAAAGAGGTGTTAAAATGTGTTAAGCTTGTGGCACGTGTAGATTTCTATGCACTCTCTGGGTAACTGACTCAATGACTCAAATTACTTAAAAAAAAAAAAAAAAAAAAAAAAAAAAGATTCACTTTGATGAGTGACTCACTTAAACTCAATTCAGTATAAGGAATCGAGTTTAAATCACCACTTCACTGAGTCGAAGTAAGATGTAAATCTCTGAAAAATATGAAAAGTCCATTACACTTGAAGAAACCCTTAGTAAAGAACATTACAGGCCAGCCTTGGCCATTTACAAGATTTCAGCAACTGTTAGACTTTGGGTATATTAAGTTATTTCCTGTTAACAACTAAAAAGTGTCATCATGAAGACACTTTTAAAGATTGATGACCATCTCGCTCCTGACTGGCTTGCTGGAAAGTGTTAGCAATCAGCTACAGTTGCTCAACTTAGACGAGTTCCCAGCACACAACAGGAGTGATATTCAGCAGCTTAAAGTGAGATTTGCAGATGAGAGGTGGACAGAACCATTGATGGACTTCATTGATCCTGAAATCAATTTCCTCTCCCTGGTTTGCATCCTGGAGTGCTACTTGTTCAAATAGTTTTGAAAAGCTTTCAGGGAAAAAAAAAAATAACAGTAATTTCAGCACAGGATTATAATAATCAGCTTTTAGTTTTAAAAGTCTGCCAAGCAGCAACAACATGTAAAAAAATTAATCAGTCAATATTCTTAAATGACACTAAGAAAATATTTGTCCAAAGCCACCTTTCAAAGTACCAACAAAAGAAAATGTTTGACACTGATGGGCAAACTAGCTGGTCTGTCAACCCAAATAGTTGATTTCAGTGTAAGTGCTGTCTCAGTAATCGTTAAGGATTCCAGTTTCCAGTTTAACTCTCCCTTGTTCCTCTCCTGACAGCCTCAGGAAAGTTAGTCACCAAAACAATACATGTACAGAGCAAAGCCAAAGAATTTTTCGATAAAAAGATAGGGTCTGTAAATGAACAGGAGATATGGCTGTCATCACTGTAAATATGGTTGTTCACAATGTATTTCTTGATAGCATAAGTTTTAGAGGGTAAGAATATATCTTTAGATATAAGAATATATCTTTAGATATATTCTTAGACGTAACTGATGTTGTAATGCCAATCAAATGTGGCGATCTGTGGAGTACATTAAATAAAGATATCTGTCTCCGTCCTGTTGTTTCTTGTCATCCATCCATGATCCAGAAACCACACAGTGAACCTTCAAGTTACATCATTCAGTGGCAGCAGAGGCTCCTCATTTAACCTCACTTCCAAGGCATACAGTGAGTTGGTCCAGAAGCAATAAGCACAAACTGAACAATAACAGGCCTGAAATGACTGAAGGAGATCACCATACTGGGTTAATTAAAAGAAAGAAAACTTTGTCCCCACCAACCATCAAAATTTTCTTCTTTCAAGATAAAATTCAGTGTTATGCTGACCTAGATGAGCAAAACCCCCTTTGAGTTTCAACATGCAAAGGATCATGTCTGAAAGTGTTTATTGCACTGCTTTTTGAATATCTGAGTAGATAGTAAGTGCACAAACAACAAAATGTGTTTGTTCAGGACATTTCCTGGCTCAATAAGTGCAATGGCATTAAAAAAATGATGGGGAGTGAGAAATATAGAGTGTAAGATAAGTTGTTAAAAACGTGCTTGTTCAGTGGGTGTAGCAAAATTATTCTCACTGACATTTTAGAATAATACTTTTTTCTACTTACTCTAATGACTGTCGTATCCTTAGCTAAACTTTCTTTTTGCTTCCTCCACCCTGCTGCTTCTGTGTGGATGTGTGGAGGAGTACAACACCGACACAGAGAGTAGAGAGGAGAGGCCATCATAAATGATATCAAAACTATACTCACCATATCTCATAACTGCACTGCTTTCTTTAAATACTGAGAAACTGTCTCAAAAGTCTTGGAAAGTACTGTTTCAAAGTTAGAACAGTGGCTCGGAGCATATTTAAGAACTCATTCGCAGTATTTTTTGGAGTTATGGACATCCATAAGGAAATGAAGGGATGTAAACTTGTGGAATTTAATTAACCTTCTGGGCACTTTCCAATCTCTATACCATCTGGGTCATGGCTTTTCAACTATGCACTGAAAACATGCTGAGTGATTCCTCCCCTCTTTCAAGCAGATGTTACAGTGTCCACGGTTTCCAAGAGAGTGTCAAATTTCAATTTTTCAGCCCACAAGGAAGTTTAACACTTCTCTCCACTCCATCTTAGACTGCAGAGTCAAATCTGTTCTGCAGTGATGCCTGAAGGCCCAATGATTTTGGCTATCCAGTTATCAGGCTTTTGTCATTTTTACATTTAGAGACTCAGCCCCTTTTGGAGCACCTTTTTGAACCCAGTCATGTTACTAACCTGTTGAAAATTAATGTAACTAGCTGAGAGATGTTCCGCCAAGAGATTTTTCTTAAACATTACAGAACTAAAATGAGCATTTGTTTTGAATGAAACAGCATGTGAGTTGTGGTCTTCACACCATTTTCAGTTGAAAAAAATGTAAACCATCAGATTGTCTTTCTCAGTATTTCACACATCAAAGTAACTCTTGTAGAACTGAGATTGTAGTGATGCTTTAAAGGGGTGAAATCTGACAGCAGTTATTCCATAAAAGAAAAAAAAGAGGTACTTAAGTGTGAACTAGACATGAAGAGCTGCTGGAAACACAGCTTCGACTCCAGTCATATCACTCAGCCTGTGCCAAACCTTCCTGTCTCCACCTATTGAGTAGGGAAGTGAGAGGCGCCTTGGCTGCACCGGCAGCTGCAGGGATCAGGTGGCTATTCTTCCCAGGTCTCAAGCCATACGATCCTGTCCCGCTGTCCTTCCTCCTTCATCTCTCCCACAACTGATCAGCACCCATACTGTTGCATGCAACCCAGTGTCCGCCCTGCCAAGAAGAATGGGGGAGACGATGATCTGTAATCTTCAGCTGCCATGATGACTTTGAGGAGCCTGTTTGTTACCCCCCATTCCTTCGCACCTCCCTCTGCTTCCACACAGTCGTAATCCAGGAGCTGACAGCGGGCGAAGAGTTATGCTCTGACCACAGAGAGGGCATTTTGTCACCGAGATGAAAAGTGGGGGTAAAGAATGTGAGCAGCAAAGGCCTATAAACTTGTTTTATTGCATGGCAGAGAGGTGCTTCCAACAAGCACATGCTTTTAATTAATTATACCCTCATCTGACCCGGCAATACTGTGCGCTGTACAACATGGTGCGATGTGGGCCTCCAGCATAGATCTGCCTTGGCACTAAAAGTACTTAGTGCACCCAGGCTTGAACTGAACAAATGAAGCACAATTAATGGCTTCAATATTGCCCATTAATCTCAGCATGATTATAAATTTATCAATTATAAGTTAAGAAATGTTAAGTTTTGAAGCATATCAATGCTGAGAAAATAGCTTTTAATTCTAGCTTTAAAGTCAACTTTCTGATCTTAATTTATCTGATTCGCTTCCTGTTTGAATCCTATTAAATCATACTCATCATGAACAATACCTAACAATCAAAAACCTAATTCTTTTTACAATACAATATGAATTGCATTGTGAATACATTGTTGTTTGTTGGAGAGGATATGAACAATACATAGGATTCAGGTAGGAAGAGTGGAGGCTAACATCAAAGGCATCACACAAAAGACAGGAAGACCAGCCGCATGAAAGATTGATGAGGCACTTAAAACCAAGATTAAAAAAGTATGGAGCAAAACAAAAAAGGAATCTTTTATAACTCATCATAAACAACAGACGTGCTTCTCTTTCACAAGAGAACTCTTGAAATATAGATTACTGGGTTGTGCGACCTGGAATGACCGGCGTGCTGTAGCATGTCTATCACTCCCAGCTATGATGGTTTTTGATAGAGGGTCATGTATTATGGATGCTACAGCACAAGAAGGCTGTGAGAGTTCTTTGCCCTCTTCTGTTTTATTAATCCTTTTACATTTAATCGTAGACCCTTGACCTGGGATCTTTTTGTGAGGTGATTTCAGAGACTGTGCGTTAACAGAAGTTGCATAAAGTTTAGAGTAGATTTTCTTTCTATTAATGTCAGAGGCAGTCGTTCTCTCCTTCACAGCGGTGCAGCAAAAGCCTTTCAAACAATTAGAAAAGTCAGTCATTGATTGAAACGTATGAGTCCCTGTTGGCATAAGACTGAGGCTTTATTGCTGCCGGGGGCTTCTTTTAAAGTGTTCAGACAGTTTGGTGCCTGCTGTGTGAAATCTCTGATATCAATACTGAAATCTGAGTGTCTCGCTCTCCCTCTTTCTTCTCTCTCTCTCTCTCTCTCTCTCTCTCTCTCTCTCCTCCCCTTCTCTCTCTCCTCCCCTTCTCTCTCTCTCTCTTTCTCCCACAGACACACACAAACAGATGTATGCTGGCCTTTATCTGCAGCTTGAACTTGAATTGTTTGCACATTAGGCTCACCACTTCCAGTCTGTTTAAAGCTTGTCTTAGCCATGAAATACAGAGGTAACTTCCAGAGGTTATCCATTCTTTTCAGCCACTGTAGTGAAATGGCTCCAGGGATGGCAATGGAGTCTGCCAGCCAGTCTGTTGATTCACAGAGACATCTGAATGGATTGCTGATATGTTTTTCAGATATTGTATTTCTTTCATTATTCTATGTCTTTTCTTTACTTGTGACCAAAGCAGATCCAACTATTTAGTTAAGCATACCACAAAGAGTTGTTTGTGACTGCTATTGTGATGATAAATTGACATTATCTTGGGGATCTCTTTACTTGTCATTTCATTGCACCCTGAAAGCACAACTTAGTTTAACACTGAGGGCTCCAAATTTACAGGGTTTTGAAGAAATCTGCCAGCCAAACAAGGTTTTCATTGATGAACTACTAATACCTCACCTCCAAAATGCAAAATGACAGTAATAGACTGTGAAGTGAAGCATTAAGGGAGCTATACAACACCATTTGCTCACTGCAGACCAGGAACCCAGAGAAATTCTGTGTGGTTGCAGGAGACTTCAACTACATAAATTAACAGCGTCTCAGATTCAACCAGTTTGTCAACAACACACTGGACTGGGTGTACACATACATACGCAGACCATACAGAGCACTCCCCTGCCCCCTACCAGACCACATCTCCATTATAATGGCCCCAGCTTACCATCATCTGGGGAAACAGTCTAGACCAATGAGGACTGTGCTTGTTTGGTCCAGCCATGCAGCCTTTACACTACAGGGCTGCTTCCAGAGCACAGACTGGCTGGTTTTCAGGGAGGCAGCTACACAGGAAGGAGAGGTAAACCTGGAGACCCTCTGAAATGGGTTTCATCTCTAATTGTGTTGATGATGTCACCATCAGCAGGTCAATAATTGTCTACCTGAACCAGAAACCCTGGCTGAATACAGTTGTGAGAACACTGCTAAAGCCTAAGGATGGTGCATCCGGGGCAGGGGTAGCATTGGCACTCTTGGCAGCAAGGAGAGAGCTGACCACGGGAATCAGGACCAAAGCCACATATTCCCAAAGAATCTTTGGTCATTTTACCTCAAATGACCCTGGACCACGTGGAAGGGCACAAAATGTATTACACACTGTAACACCAAGGATACAAAGGACCCCTCCTGCCTGATGCCTTCAACAGGTTCTATGCCTGCTTCAAGGACCACAACACCCCTTCCGGCACCAGACTCACACCACCACCAGATGACGCATGACCAACGCAGATGAGAGCAGGACCCTTCTTAGGATTAACCCTATCAAAGCTACAAGTCTTGTCAATGTCCCAAGATGGGTACTGAGGGCTGCGCCCACCAGCTGAATGGGCCTGTAGCCCTCACTACAATAGTCATGAACTGTTTGAGAAGCTTGTCATGGCCCACATTAAAGACTCTGCAAACATCACTGTGGATCCACACCAGTACACATACAGGGAGTACCGCTCCACTGATTACACTATCACATCAATGGTCCACAGAGAAAAAACTTATATGTCTGCCTGCTTTTTCTGGACTTCACCTCCACTTTCAGCACCATCATCCCACAGAGCCTGATGCAGAAACTGACAGCCCAAGGGTTGAGTCCCTCACTGGGGAACTGGGTCCTGGACTTCCTGGTCAATAGACTGCAGACCATCAGGACCCAGGTCTCCTCTCCCATCACCCTCAGCACTGGCTCCCCCCAGGGCTGTGCGCTGAGCCCCCTCGTGTTCCCTCTGCTAACATATGCTCGGCCAAACACCAGAGTCCAAATACAGAGGGGAGGTGGAACACCAGGTGGATTGGTGAAGAAAGAACAACCTCTGCATCATCTTGAAGAAAACCAAGAAGATGGGCTTTGACTTCAGGAGGAGTAGAGAACCCGTCTTCCCCCGCACATTTGGTGTACACCTGACTGCTATATAAAGCACCTGTTTGCATCAACTAATCACATTCCAACACAGATGGCAAAGGACCAGGGGGCTATTTGGGTTAAGCCTCTTGCTCAAGAAAACTCTGGCTTGTGGGCAATGGAACCTGTAGGTCCTGAGCCTCTCACATCCTGATTAAAAGATGACTGACTCTACCACTGAGCCACAGCAGTGGATGAATCTAGTGGAGAAGGGGAAGAAAACTAAAGCTGCAAAGCTTCAGGTGGCTAATGTAGTGCAATGAAGCACATAACAAGAGTTAACTCTATGTCTTATAATTTCTGAATAATAATGAGCATATTTAGATTCCATATCCTTTTCATTATTCATACCTATCTTTCTTTGGCTCCACCAAACAACACCAAACAAGAGTCACTGGCAAAATATGCTGTTTGGCATTGTCAATGAGAAGATTTAGCATTTTTTTTAATGAAAACAGTCCAAATACTGCTCTGCTTTTTTATTTAAGTGATTTATTTTTCTAAAAATATTCACTCATTTTGATTTTGATGCCTGCAACACAGCCCAAAAAAGCTGGGACAGGGGCAGGTATACCACTCTGTTACATCACCTTTCCTTTTAACAACACTCGATAAGTGTTTGTGAACTGAGGACACTAATTGTTGAAGCTTTGGAGGTGGTATTCTCTGGGGTCCTCATTGCTGTACTTTGTGCCTTAATTTTCAATGAGAGACAGGTCTGGATTGAAGGCAGGCCAGTCTGGTACCAGCACACTTTCATTACAAAGCCACACTGTTGTAACACGTGCAGAATGTGTCTTGTCATTGTCTTGCTGAAATAAGCAGGGACGTCCCTGAAAAAGACGTGGCTTGGATGGCAGCATACGTTGCTCCAACACCTGTATGTACCTTTCAGCATTAATGGAGCCTTCACAGATGGTCAAGTTGGCCATGCCATGGGCACTAACACACCACCATACCTTTACAGATGCTGGCTTTTCAGCTTTGCGCTGATAACAATCTGGATTGTCCTTTTCCTCATGGAAGTTGTTGCTCAGAGGACACGATGTCCATGATTTCCAAAATGTGGTGATCCTGGTATGTTGTGGGGAGCTCAGCTCCTCTCCTCCCCTCCCTGTTCTCTCCTTCCTACAGTGGTGGCCTGTACACCTGAGGTTCATGTGTAATCAGCAGAGCCAACTCATAAGCTTTGCCTCGAGTGAGGATCGGTGCCTGTGGATTCCTGCCTGTATAGCAGTACTACAGCCTCTTGAGTATTGAGTATCTCTCTTTGTAAATTTATGATTATCGTGAGCTTCCCTGTGGCTAATTCCTGTGTCTCTACCCCTTTTTTTCCAAAGCCTCCATGAGCTCCTGCTCCCAGCCAAACAAACAATCACACAGCCGCAAGTCTCTCTGGATTCTTTCAGTAACTCACCTGCTCTCTGTGGATCTCATCCTCACTGGATTTTGGTCATTCATTCATTCCCTCTGTTGTAAATAAAAACTCTCAAACTGCCTTCTCATCTCCGCCTCGATTCTGGATCCAGTGAGAACAGCTGGTTTTCTTACAAACTGTCACACAAAAATTGTGGACTTGTCAGACCACAGCACACTTTTCCACTTTATGTCAGTCCATCTCAAATGAGCCCAGAGAAGTCAGCGGTGTTTCTGGGTGTTGTTGATTTGTCTTTATCTTTGCATGGTAGAGTTTTAACTTGTACCTTTAGATGTAATGATGACCTGTGTTAACTGACAATGGTTTTCTGAAGTGTTCCTGAGCCCACATGTTAATATTCTTTATACAATGATGTCAGTTTTTAGTGCAGTGCATTTCAACATTTAAAACAATGTCCCAACTTCATTGGAATTCAGGTTGTACTTGACAGATTTCTGAAGTTTCCATCAGCTGAACTTTATGTTTAGTGCCAAAGGGAAAAACATTTGTTTCCTGTCATTCTGAATCAACTGTATATTAGCATCATGTTTTTAAGCACATTTTAAAGTTTATGTTAGCATTTAACTCCAGGCATTGCTGTGTTTGATTACAGCTTCACAGACGTGCTGGCAGCTGTCTATGGCTGGTCTGCTCTATTACTGCCCACAATTTACATCTCATTGTTTTGAGTCCTCACAATTAACCTGACTACATAATTGCCTCTTTCAATTTTACTATTTTTGATGTCAGTTATATAAAGTTATGTTTAATATCTCTGAAGAGCTTTTTAGCTGTGTTCAGCTGAGCCCTATGAATAAATGAACAGCTGAATGTCAAAGTAAAATTAATATTTTAATAAATTTCAGTGATTTATTAGGGTACAACTGGAAAAGAAGATCTGTAATCATGCATGTGCTCTGTGGGAAGTAGATTAATGTTATTGTCCTGATTTATACTCATGGTACATTTCACATGACATCATACTGCTGCAAACACACTGTACATGCACAGTATATATTTAGTATACATTGATTGATATGTACTGACAAGTTCCCTTCAGACTGTGCACATGTAAATCTCCTTGGGGCTGGAATTAGTCGTGTTAATAACAACATTTTAATTCCATCAGATGAAAGAAAGAAGGGGATATAAATGTAGTTATGAAACAGCCAAGCTGGAATGCAGATCATGTATTTTTAATAAGCTCCCATGGTCATCTGAAAAAAAAGGAATGAACATCTCTGGGATACTTGGATCCTCCAAAGGCCACAAATGAAATCAACAAATTGGTTTTTCTTTTTTTCTTTCTGGGGTAAATACAGACGATGGCAACATTGGCGACACTAGGTTGGAGAGAGAGTGGAGGAAGAGGAGGGGAACTGGATGGCTGTAACCTTTCAACAGTTTTTATATCACCCAGCAGGGATTCTGCTCATGTCTGGCTGTTTCCAAAGGCAGTGTTCAACAAAAGAAAGTGTTTAAAACAAATTAAACAGACATCAAACTTGCATGTTTTTAATCTTGTTCTTCAGGCACTGTGCCCACAAATGCATTACACACTCACTCACACAGATCCTGAGGGTAATTCTTTTTGTTTTCATTTTAAACACCATTTTGAACCCACTATATGTATTGAGAAAACGTGGGAAATATAGAGGCTTTACCCAGTGGGGCGTAGTTCTTTTGCTTGATAGCTTCATAGACAAAAAAAAAAAAAAAACCCTTTCCCTGTACGTCTGAAATGAAATGTACAACCATTTTCTTTCACTCACGTTCCTTTTAAATGTCACCGTGTGTATGTCATTGTGTTTTTGTGTGTGCTTGAAAGACCAAGGAACAGTGTCCCCAAGATTAAAAGTGAAATATCCATCTATACATTCATCATCACTTTTTTCCTTTCAGTGTTGCGCGGCCAATGCATAGAGACTGACAACCACTCATGCACACAGTAAATATTTTAAACTTTTAAAACTAGGTCTGCACACTTTATGGGACAGTAAAGAAGCAGATAATAATGTTTTCCTTGTTAAAACACTTTTGTTGAGATGTACGAGTCTTGTTAGTTCTCCGATAGCATCGAAAATATGAAGCATAAGGTGCATTTGAGCTTTGTAATCTATTCAAAAAGTTCTTTTTCAATCAATTAATTAAAGGTTTTAACTTACATAATTTGAACTGCATCAAATTCTCCTACCTTTTGAATCTTAAATTACATCAAATGAAAAAGTTAATCATGATATCATGAGGATTGTATGCCTTTGCAGCTGTGGGTTATGTATTGTGTATATGCACATGCATGGACAGGTATGAAGCCGATGATGGACACATATTTGCACATTGTTTGCACAGAAATTTTGATTGCCATATAATTTAAAGACTTTTGATTTTATTTTAAAATCTTTTTATAATGAGTAATTTCAGTAATTAAGTGAATCTTAAGCTGACAGTACAGAAAATCTGTACTCTATAATTTAATCCTTTCTACACCACACTTAGATGAATAATGTAATCATTCTGTCCTGGATGAAACAATTTAAAACAGTCACAAAGCCACTGGGCTCCTGAGTTCTCTGTCAGCATGAGTGCAAATACATAACCTTTTAAACAAAGGCTCACTTGCTCCACCTCAGGCTACACTTGACAGTTTGCTTTCTTGTCAAGGCAGAGATGAAACGCTCATAAGAGAGAAGTATACATATACATAGATGAAGAAGGGGAACACTGGTGACAAGTCAAATCTGTAACAGACAGACGCTGACAAGATGATAGCATTTTATTTACATGTCTAGAATACACATTTACACATCAAACACTTGCTTGTTTTATTTAAAATCCATATGCTTTCCTAAGATGTCTGTTGTTGCCAGCAGTTAAGGGAAATAAAGACAGATCTTGTCTTAAAAGCATATTTGCCCATGCAACGTGCAAAAATAAACACAGTAACTCAATGGCAGGTCCACACAAACATGAACAAGTATGAACCCAAAATGCACAAGAAGCACGCACACGCACACGCACAAACACACCAATCTTGGCATGACACAATGGCAAAACAAATACTTAGCTTTGATAGCAAATATTCACACCAGCACCGAGCCAAAGTCATTGCATCTCATTGCTTGCTTGGCTGCTTGGCTTCAGTACTGATTTAAAAAGGATGCTGGTTAGCTGCATAAAAACCAACACTAATATCAGAAAGTGTATTTTTCTTCATAATTGATGGACAAAAAAAAAAAAATGAATAGATGAAATGAATAGATTTCATTTGAGGACACAGATGTCATTTTGCTTATTTTATGAACCTTTTCCTGTTTTATTTTTAAAATGATGACACACATGATTACTTAATTACACTGATGTTATTATGTTTCTTGAAGGGATAGATATTTTTCTTGTGTTAAAGTAAAGTTGTCTGAGGCAATAACTAAGTGTATTGCCTGCAGGTGATATGAGCGAGTTCAGTCACTTTGTAAAGAAAGCTATTAACCACGGCAGACAGGGTAAGCCCTGTCACAAACTTTTTTAAAGAATTTTAAGAAAGTCTGACCGAACACTCATGTCTACATCTATGAATTAAAGAAAGTCTGTTGAACAGGGCCTTGTCACTTCTCGCCTTGACTATTGTAACTAATGGGCCTTCCTCAAAAGTCCCTACATAAACTTCAGCTGGTCCAGAACTCTGCTGCCCGGATCATCACTAAAACCTCCTCATCCCACCACATCACCCCCGTACTTCAGCAACTTCACTGGCTTCCGGTTAATCAGAGAATCATGAACAAAATCCTTCTGTACACCTACAAGTCTATCCACAACCTCGCCCCTCCTTACCTCTCCGATCTCCTGCAAATTAATACTCCATCTCGTTCCCTCAGATCGTCCTCTTCCCTCCATCTCAATGTGCCCACTGCCGGTCTTTGCACTATGGGGAGCAGAGCTTTCAGCTGCTCTGCTCCCCAACTCTGGAACTCTCTCCCACCGGACCTCCGTAACTCCTCCACCCTGCCCATCTTTAAATCCAAACTCAAAACTCATCTGTTCAGACTTGCTTACTCTTTATAAACTGTTTCACATGGACCTCCTTCCTCATTTTTTATTGTACTGTATGTTGTCTTTTATCTTGTATCTTTTTTATACTTTCTGTACAGCGACCTTGGGTGTCCTGAAAGGCCCTTTTAAATAAAATGTATTATTATTATATTGTTAAAAAAGAAAAAAATCTGTAGTGTAGCTACTTAAAGTTTGTGAACTCTGATGTCATATTTTCAACAATAACATACTCACAGAAAAGAAGAGGTAAGTCATGTGGAAAATCTGTCTTTGCTATGGACACAAGGGTGTGACCGCTACACTGTGACATTGCTGTTGGACTTGGAAACGTGACACACCCTTTAGGGAGATGTGACCCAAACTTAAAAGCATAAACCAGAGAGGGTGATGAAACTTTGTGCAGAGTTACTGCCACACTCATGGACACACAGGAATTTGCTAACTATGTATGGCAATGATCGCATGCTCCTTTTTGTCAACTTACTCATATTAGCTTGCCAGATTAGATACTTGATTCTGATTGGCCAAAGCCTCTCAAGTCCAGAGATTGATGCTCAAGTGATGAAAGTGATGTCAGGGCCGACTGATCACACAGTTCTTTTTAAATCAGTTTACAGAAATGATCCTGTATGTTTCACCTCAGCCTGTTCACACTGGTTCAGACTCTTGGCCCCCAGACTCAAGTTAAGAAGTGTGTAAGCTTGTTTGGTAGCATAATGTTTTTTGTTTTCCTTTTTCCTTAAACCAGAGTTCATGCTCCGCAGTGTCTGAATTGCCTGGGTTTTTTTTTCAACAAACACATCATATGACACATCATACCTCTGTGAATTCAAGTCACGCTGAATCCAAAGCTGACAACAACAAATATATGTTTCAAAGCCTAAATACTTCTTCAGACGGAAGAAATAATGACTGTCTCATATTGTTTGTGTGCAAGAGCTTCTATTTAAAGATGGATCGATACCTTCCCCATAAAGCTAAGCAGCAGATATTATTGCACTGACTCTCAAAGCAAGCTAAAATAATCCAGTGTAAAGTGTGTTTCAGCATAACAACTCACCTGTTATATTTAGCAGATGCTTCTAATAGCGGTGTGCAGATCGATCAGAAATATGCTGTTTATGCTAAAATGTAATAATAGTGGATAATCCATGTATAATCAAATGTACTGTTTACAATAAAGCAGAAACAAATGGAAGCATTTTCCTATTTTCTGATTGAGAAATTAGTTATTTACTTTCATATCGGATTAATACCAAATTTTGCAGTATCGCACAACACTAGCTTCCAATCCCCAGGTTCAGCTGTACGGAGCACAACGAAATGCAGAGGAAACATTCTCCTCGTGCATGACTGGACTCAAATTGTGGGAGGAAAATCTTTGTGACTAACTACACATCCACCCACTGGTAGTATTCCTGTATGTTAGTTACAGGAAAACATCCCTGTCGGCCATTGATCCCTTGAGCAAAAGCGCCTGAAGGCTGAAATGTCTTTATTGTATTTCACCTAAGCAGCCCTTCTGTCTTACTTACAGTATTGACAGCACATAAAGAGAGAATGAGACTCAAAGACAGAGACAAAGAACCACTTACCCTAGCTTAATTCCACTGATGACTTTATCTGAATTCTCCTAAAACATATCAGTACTTAAGAGGATATTAAAACAGAACGTTCTGGAATCTGCTGTATTCTGTATTGTCTTAATATCTAAAAAAAATAAAAAATAAAAAATGTTAGACTTATATACATAAACAAACAAACGGAGGAGTGGAGGAAGAGATAATAGAGATTTTATAGCAACCCATCCAAATATATCCAGGCGATGTGTTTCCAAATATGAAGGACCTATTTATGTCAGTGAGCATCAGTTCATCCCACTTACAGACAGAAAGTGCTGCTTCCACTCCCTGGCACAGCCAGGCTCACAGCACATGTCACACACAAACAGGAGGCTCCTTACTGTTACGGTAGCTGCAGCCACCTTTTAACCCTGATTATATGGTCAGATTACAGCCCTAAATAGGATCTCCATTTCCAAGGCCAGAGGACAGTAATGTGTAATGACCATCTGAAACGACCCGTGACCGAGCAAGCGGGAAACAAGCCCCTCGAGGAGGCAAGGATCTCCCAAATGGTCCTTATAGTGTGAGGTTTTCAATTATTTTCCACTTTGTATAGTGATGACTACGGGAAAGTGACACCAAAGTTTAACAAGTAGCTGGGAGAAGTTTCGTGTTATCACTTTACACTTAAAGATAGTGAGTTGTTTGCAAGAGGAGAGGGGTGGAGGCACTCTAGAGATAGGGAGACAAAGAGATAGTGGATGGTGCAGCATGCAAACTCCTCACAGGTGTAAAAGAGAACAGTAGCAGGAGCAGAGACCCAGAGACGTCAGGCTGTGCTGTGCGATGTTAACCACTGTTGGCAATGAGGGGGCTTGACTCCTCCCACCCAAGCTCCAGGGCCAGGAGCCTCCCGGGAGGCTGCAGCTGATTGAAATGGAAATTCAGGAAGTAATGCTTCAGAGGAGAGGAAATGTCTCGCTCTCTCCCTGCTAGTCGGTCTGTCTGTTCATCCTGTGGTGCTTTATTACTGTCACTTTCGGTTCATATTAAGGCATAATCATTCATGACACATAATCACTTTCACTATGTTCAGGTAAGAAATCCATGTGCAGGCTCTAAAGTTTAGAAAGGTTACAGCACTTTTTCAGATCCTTTTTTAAAAGGGGAAGCCGGATTTCTCATTTCATTTGCAAAACTTAGAACGAGACTGAAATAATGTGTTGTATCCATCCACACTCATTACATGGGTCCAATCCACTTAAATGATGTTAAATAAGAGAAGAGTAAGAAGTTTTTCCTGTTGCTTTAAAATGCAACCACATCCTTCAGCCAGGCTCACCGAAAGCTTATAAATATTACAACCCTCTATTAAGATATTCATTGAAGACTATAAACCAGGAAATATATTGTTAGCTGAATGATGTTGCTCATAAATAATGACTAATCTCCTCTCAAGTTACTCCAGACAAAAATCTGTTTATATATTTATCTTTATGTTAATTCATAGGCACGGGTAATTTATACGTCCTAAATGTCAGAACCAGCTCAGCAGCTCTTTTACTATTCATGCCCGCTTCTGTCGTTTCTGTGTTGTTGTTAAAAAGAAAGATATCAAAATCTTTAAATCTTTGATTTATGCAGCTCTAACACTTGAGAGAACAAAGCAGCCCTCGGGTTGAAAATGCCTTGACAGTGCAGCCTCGATACGATGTATTCTGTCTCTGTGTTTGAAAAGGTCATTAATGATGGGCCCGGACCCCTCCGGTCAAAATGCCGATATCTCTTTATAGGGCAAACAAGCCAGAGCTGTGCCTGCTGTGCCTCTCTGTCAAACCCTGGTGTGTGTCACTTTCCAAACAATACCAAAACAAATTCACTCACGTCAGCCCTCATCTATTCCGTTATAAAAGACCAAAGACCCGGCAGTGCTCAAGAGGGAGGAAAAGGGTAAATTGTATGCAAAGTGAGAAGAGTAGGGGGCGCTCAGCAGCTCTGTTTCCATAGTGAACAATGTGACTTCCTGTTTTTAGTGAAGTGGGAAATCAGAATGTCAGGAAAGAAAGAGAGAGCAGGCTCCTTCAGGAGAGAGAACTGGTCTTTAGAAGTGCTAATGGCTGAGTGGTGCTATACATGGTGGACAACATCTATTTATAAGATGTTTACACCAGAGTATCAGTTTTAACACCATAACTGTTTGTCAGCTTTCTTTCTTTTTCTTTCTTTCTTTCTTTCTTTCTTTCTTTCTTTCTTTCTTTCTTTCTTTCTTTCTTTCTTTCTTTCTTTCTTTCTTTCTTTCTTTCTTTCTTTCCCTGAACTGCTTTGATCATAAATAAGGTCCATACACGTCTCGAAATTCAGCTTCACTGTCATCAGATCAATGTGTTTTTGGTAAACCAGGGGGAGCTCTCCAAGTCCAACTACCAATGAGAAAAGCAGAAGAGTTATTTATCTTTTACTTTGTTCTTTGTTGCTTCCAAAATAGTTAACAGTTTCATGTTGGCATCAAGTTTTGTGAACATCCCTAACCCTTAACAAGATGTTTCTTGGACAACACCCAAAAGAAAAAGTTAAGTGATTAACCAGAGTTTATAAGAATTATCTCACAGGGACTTCAACACATGTACTAAACGTTCAGATCAATCTGTAAGATGTTGTGACATTTCCAGGGATGTATAAATACTCAAGCTAATGGCAGCACCTGGTTATGAGATCACTGGGACGCATCCAAAGGGGATTTTGAAGGATTCTTCAAAATGTTTTTCCAGTCCATCTCTTACACTTTTGAGATGTCAGGAAATATAATCTTTGACCTGCGCTAAAAGAAAAGTTGCAGCATCACTGATGTCCATGAAATAAACCTTATGAGACCAAAAACATCCAAATCTTCAAGGCAATGTGTTTTATGAAAACATGTTTTCACCAGAACTGAACTCTCTGTGGAGGGTACATCTCATTTTAACATGTGTCCACTAAAACATCTATCGACAATTCATCTGCTGTTCTAAACTCAGGTAGAAATTCGCAGATTCAGGTCAATAATAACTTTGATACATGGTATGCTGATGTCTCAAAGCAGACCTCTCAGACAACTTCTTACTGTTGGAAGCCTTGATGAGGAAAGAGTTACTGAAAGAGTAAGAAAATCATGAAGTGTTGAAATGTAAAAGAGCAGCAGGAACAAGACAGCTGCTGAGTAATGTGATAATGAAGGTGGAGTGATGTGAAATCAGAGCAACTTTTTCACCATGAAAAGAGGGTGTCTCTTTCTGTGCCCTTGAATACAGCATCAGTAGCAGCAAGAGTCCTCAATGAGAACTTTCCAGTATGTCTTTTTTTCAAGTGTTTTAAACGTGGGGCTGAACAATTAAACAAATTTAACCCTTGTATTGTGTTCGAAAGCTGCCGACATCTTTTTTCATCCAATACTGCTTTTCACCTCATTGCTGATTCAGTCTGTATTTATATCCATGTAAAGTGTTTAAAATGTTACTTTTTGGGCTCCATAAACCCCTTACCTAACAATATACCACTTGTTTTCAATTAAAAAAACAGTTTAAATTTACTTACTTCCTAAAGTGAAAATAATGGGCAATTATATCATAAAAGTCTAATAGACTAACATTAAAAAATTGCTTGTATTTTTTAAAACTTGAAATTATGAACAATAGTAACATCTGTGGTGTTGCGGGTCAAAACTGACCCATATAGATTTGTGCCCAACAGGTGTGTGTGTGAAAACCATAAAATGAACATTGAAAAACAATGTGTGTGTGTGTGTGTGTGTGTGTGTGTGTGTGTGTGTGTGTGTGTGTGTGTGTGTGTGTGTGTGTGTGTGTGTGTGCGTGCGTGCGTGCGTGCGTGCGTGCGTGCGTGTAAGAGAGAGAGGTGTTTGTGTTGTTTACATGCATCAATCATAATCTGTTCCTTGCATATATATTTCACCCATGTAGGGCTGTTTTTTTCTGTCCATGTTGGAGGGGCAGGATTGGTACCTCCACCTCTTGCCTCCCTGGCCTCTCCCGTCTGTTTTTTTGTGCAGGAGGCTGGTGTGGGTGTAGCCTGAAGCTTTCTCACCAAACTGACAGAGGCTTGGGTTCAGGGTAGCCACTGTTGTCATTCAATGATTCTTTGCTCTCTGTCTCCAGTGTCTCTCTCATAAGCAGTGGTGTGCATGTGGTGGGTGATGGGGGAGTAGTTGTTGAAAACACACTCTAAAGTGCCTGCTTGGGGGCCAAAATGCACACTAAAGTGTCTGCTTGGGGTTGGGAGCCAAAACGCACACTAAAGTGCGCTCTTGGGATGCCTAAAGGCACTCTATGCTGCCCTCTTGGCTGGTTAAAACATGATAAACTGCCCTCTTGGGAGACAAAAACTATTTTTTTCACCCCTGCCCTCCAAAAAGTCTGTGCACGCCACTGCTCATGATGAAAGATATGACCATCAGCCTCATAGACAGTAATTCTCTTTTTCATGTAGACTGATTCTCCTGCAGAATGAAAGTGATAACATCTCACCCAAACCTAATTTTATGATACCAGTGTTTATTTTTATTCATTATGTTTCAAAATTCTACAAGAAAAATTGTTATCTTGTAGGAGAGAGTTGTCATAGGTTGCCTTTGCTTGTGTGTGTGTGTGTGTGTGTGTGTGTGTGTGTGTGTGTGTGTGTGTGTGTGTGTGTGTGTGGGTGTGTGTGTGTGTGTGGGTGTGTGTGTTTAGATTAGATGAAGTCTCATTCCAGTAGAAAATGCAAATGGTGCTTTTTACATACCTCAACGGGTCAAATTTGACCCAAACATACAGAAAAGAAATGCAGACTAAATTGCAATTGCAAAATTGTTCCAAAAAAATTACATTATTTCCCAAAATTGTTCAGCCTTAGTTAAAAGTCATAGACACTCTATTCATGCTGTCATATTATATTCTCATCTGACTAAAGACACTGGATTATCTAGTGAATGTAAATTGACTTTTCATTATAATGAGACCAGCGGTTCACATCTTTTTTGATGTTCTTACTGTTTGAGTTATTGCTGCATAGAAACTTTTAACAATATTGCTGATTATGATGGCAAAAATAGGAATGATGCTAATTACTGATCGAGATTCTGTCTGTGGTGAAATAATTACATTTGATAGATTAATGTGAGAAACTGAAAAAAAAAAAAAACAGTTCCTTTAATAACCAGTCTACCATTTTATGTAATGATGTCTGTCTGCTGCTCCATTCTGAAGTGATGAATGGAAATGTAATTGAAAATGAAAAACTGTAATTAAAAATGATAGAAGGAGACAGCATTATTAAGCAGATGTTAAATAAAAATATCGCTTCAAAACTTTCTCTTACTTTTATTAAAGAAAAAAATATAAGCCCATGAATCACCAGATAAAGACTTCAGATTAGATTTTCTATCAGCATCAGACTGTAAGTAAGGCTTTTTGGGTTTGTGCATCCCTTGTAATTACCAGAAGTTCTTCTCTGAGCTTACTTTCTTTTGCTGTTGTTAAAAACCACACAGTGTTGAAACTTGAGTAGAGTCTGAGTCTCCAAAGAGGAATACAAGTTCAGTTCTCATCATTAAGATTATTAAAGAAAGATTGCTGTTTATAAATCTGGACTGACTTTGTCGGATCATTTGAATGCACAGAACACACAGTTTACATGTCAATAATCTGACTGATCCTGCTGTCATGTCTGGAGATTAAAATTATCAATGCAGAGCCGTGTGACATACATAAAGGCTCACTGTCTTTTAGACGTGCGTCTAAGGCCATGTTTAATAAATCCAGACCCCCTCCAGCCCAATCAAGCATCAAAACTTAACTTATGAAAGATCTTAGCCACAAGGAGTGAGTGTCTGTAGGGGAGTCAATCAGAGTTGAGCCGGAGCCCAAGACCTGAGTACTTCCACATGACTATAACCCTCCTATATTTCCAGGAGAGTACCAACAGACTTGATTTAATGCATGAGTCACTATCAATGAATCAATGTATGATTAATGACAAATCATCATCATCATCATCATCATCATCATCATCATCATCAGGGCAGACATTCAGATGGTACAAAGCCAGTATACGCCCTAGACTTCTTAGACTGATCATTTTAGCTGAATTAACTGAACTACACTGAAATGTTAGTGATGCTCAAGAAAATATAGTCCAAGCTAAGCACAAGCTAAGCCTGTATATTTTCTAAATTACTAAGTGATGAAAAGAATTACCCATGCAAAGAGAAGTTGTTTAGATCAACATCGCTCTCCTGGCTGTCAACATCCTTACTTTGACTCTTAAACTGAGCGGTTTGATTTGAAGGTTAAAAAGGACTGACTCATTTCTTCGACTTGCTTTGAATGACCTAGTAAAGAACTGTAGTCTTGGGGGTACCTGCTTGCTTGGTTTCTCTTCCAACAAGGCTACTTACAAACTGATATGTAACTGTTAAGATCACCAAATACAACTTTGATAAACAAACAGTTTTACAGGAGATCAAAAAGGATAAAATGATGATTTATTTAAAAAAAATAATAATCAGCATTAAGGCAGGGCATTGAGTGATGGTGAGTTTTGAGGGGTAGAGGTAGGGCTAGGTTAAGATGTTGAATCTATGGACAAATCAGACATGGCAGCAGTGAGGGGAGAGCTGAGGGATAGGAAAATCAGCATTTCAATTACATGAAAGCAATTGTTTTTTATCTTGAGTGCAAGTTAATGAAACTAATTAGTCTTTGCAGCATGAACCCTCTGGCAAGTCAGATAATCGCCAGAGGCTTAGATAGTGCCAGTCAATTTTTAGCTTACTGCAGTAGTGGGGGAAAAACAAACAGGGCTTTATCGCTTCAGCAGGCATTACACCTGGGGTTTACATCAACTTCAAGACCTGCTTTCACCTTTCCAGGTTACTTACTAGCCATTTACATGAGGTATCCACAGCACAACACTTCTGTCAGCTACAAGCCTTTGGGTCTCTACAACAGCTTAATTAGCATTTGATGGAGGACTCCACCAGGCAATTTGAATACCTAGGTGGAATAGTATTTAGCAGCCCAGGAAGCTGAGGCTCCTATTTGTTTTAAAGAAATGGCAAGCATGTGATGCATTTCTATGCAGCCCTGGTAGGCAAGGACCTGCACATTGCTTTATCACATAAAGTATATTAAGTGTTCCATTTAAAGCATGAACTACCCAAGGGTAGAGGGTAAAGACACTTGCCATGGTCTAACTGTATGTACAAAGCCGAATTGCTGTTAAGGAGACATGAATTCAAGACCCACTTTAGAATATGTTAAAGCTTAATCTTGAATTTTTCCCGAATAGAGCACTACCCTACTAGGTATTGGTATTATTTTGTGTGTGATGCACCTGTCAGTACAAAGTAACAGTGTGTCCTGCCACAAAAACGAATCATAAAAGCAGTGAAATGCTGTGCATAAGTTACAAAAGAAGCAATTTTTTATACAATTAAAAAAACAGCCTGAAAAGCAAGTGGCAACTGAAGAAAGAGAAGTTATTTAAAATTAGGCTACAGGGCAGTTCCACAGCAAGAGGCCCATGGAATTGTGTATGTGTTGCAGTTTTTAAATGTTTTGCTTGCAGAAACCAGCATAATTTTTGTTCAAATAGTCCTGTGGAGATAAAGGCTTAGACATCCATCTTTGAATCTTAAGATAAAAAGGGAAATCTAAGCTTGGTTACATGACTCAGTTAGCAGATGCAAAGGCTGTCTCATTTTAAGGCTTTTTCTTGCAAGACCATCTCAGAGGACTTTTGAGTAGCTATGAGAAAGCTTTTTAATTTGCAGGTGAAAGGTCACAATAATTGAGATGTAAAGATTGAACACAAGGCCAAAGTGTTTAGATTTTGCTGCAGGACACAAGGATGAATCTAAAGGTTAGCTACAAGGTCAAAGAAAATATTGTTATGGGTCATAAGAGCAACATAGCAAAGAGAAAGTGCTGCCTGTTTTTGACATTAGACATTTTGAGATGTGAAAATGATCCATGGTCCTGAACCCACACTACAATGTAAAAAGCAGCAGCTGCAATGGAACTATCCATGGTGCTGAACTCAGACCACAGAATAAAGCAGATGGAATGCTGTCCAAGGTTCAGGGCTCAGATCCCTACCTAAAGCAGAAGTGGATATGGAGCTGTTCATGGTGCTGAACTCACAGCAAGCATAGTGCAGCAGCAAATGGAGAGCTGTCCGTGGTGCTGAACTCTTTTCACAACCCAATGCCTCTGGGGTGCTGTCCCTGGAGCTGAATTCAGACCACAGCATAAAGCAGAAGTTAAGAACCGCTGTCTGTGGTGCTGAAATACAATGCACAGAGGCTCACTGAACTAGCAAAATACAGACATACAATATGAAACAGTCCCCTTTTTTGACATCAAAAATCAAACTTTAAAACCAAACTCAAATATTTATGTTGCAGCTACACTGAATTCTCAATGTATGAATCATACTCCATTGCCTCCTTTTTTGAAACCTTGGTTCATCCAAATAGTCGTTTTTTTTGTTTGTCCCCCCCCCCCACAGTAATATAATATAATATAAATAATATAAATATTTAAGGATATTTTGTAATCACATTTCATGCATTTAGAAACAATTTAAACTGATTTTTGCAGTGAAAAGGCTAAAAACAGGAGCGAGAGAAAAAGTCACTGAGTGATCCTTGTAGATTTAGAATTGAAGTGGAAAGGTCAGATCTTTCTGGAGCTACAGCAATAGATTGCTTGTACATTGATCTGACAAAGCATCACCTTGTGTTTCTTGTTTTAATACCAAGTATTGATTGACTGACCTTCATTTATATAAATGGACTCCTCCCTCAATGTTGCCAGCATGGATTATTTCCACTTCTGTCTTTTTGTCAAAGCTCTTAGAACCCCTGCCTGTCAGTCAATAGTCAGAACTGCATGGGGATGTTTCGATCCTCAACAGTATGTAATGAAAACATTAGCTGAATATTGTTAAATGGAAGTTACCCTTATGATTCATTTTATAAAAATAATCATTACTTCTGTGATAAAAGAGTTACATAGTAGAATCTTAGCACACCTATCTGGCTTTATTACCTTCTGCACAACCTGAGACCAAAGGGGTAAAAAAGTTTGATGTGGGAGTGCAGAAGCTCCAACTAGGTCAGAACTATTCTTGGTCTCCCACCATATGCTAAAAGATGCCCCAGTATACTGGCAGTTGTGAGTGGAGGAATATCAGTGCAGCTGCAAATTCATCAGCTGGCACTTTGGGTGTACACACCTCAGGCTGTTTGCTGCAGTGCAGGCAGTGTCCAGCAGCTGGTCAGCCACCCAGCACTCTTATACTGGACCTGGCTGAAATCCAGGTGTACAAAGAGGGTAAGGCCAGTTTGCAAATATTAGAGGCTACCTGAACCATAGGTGATAGCTTACCTTCATTTAATATTTATGAAGAAGGTGTTGTGTAAATGTAAAATGTTCTGATCTGGGCCTCCATCTCTCCCAGTCCCTAACACACAGAAACCGAAGGGAGAAGGGACTAAAACAGTCTGTAAAGGATGCTCCAGAGCATGGATTGTTAAAAAAAAATTAAAAAAAATAAAAGAAAGAAAAAGAAATTGGTGGTGGTGGTGTGTGTGTGGGGGGGGTGTCTTTGGGCTCTTGATGGCAGAGTACCTGTGGCTTAACTAACTTGAAGCATTTCTTCGCACTTACTAAGGTTTTTTTTTCTGTTTAAGTTCTTGCTTGTGTTGTACGTCACTTCAGACAAAAGCATCTGCTAAATAAAACTGTAGAATAGTAAAATTAGCTATCATCAACAACATTTGTCCAATGGCTAAAATTCTTTTCACCAGGCACTGTGAGGGCCAGAGGCTCTTGTAAAATAAATTAATTAATATTGTCTCCTCAGAATTATAATATCATCTGATAACTCAATTTTCATGTTTTCTTATTGTGCAATATTTGTCAGCGTTAACAGACTCATATTATATGGACTGCAGCAAGCCACCAGGGGGCGATTGCAAATTTTAGGTTTTATATTTGTGAGGCTGCCAAGCTGTCCATCACCGTCAAATGAAGTATCATAGGTTGTGGAGAACACTGACAGGAAAAAGGCCTTCTGGATATATTTAAAGCATATAAAATGGCTCTCTCAAAGAGTCTGAAGCAGACCATTGATGCAGAACAGCTCAGCTTTAATGGAGAATGGACTGATAAGTATTGTAACGGACTGGGTGGATTGATGTTATAAAGTGGTGTTTTACTGTGAGATGAGTTACTGTGAGCATTGATATTTACAGAGCTCAAATGAATGCCTTACAGTTCAGCAGCCAATGTCTGTGGGTTGTGTGGGGATAGGGTTCGCTGATTGGATGGGATTAAGTTGGGTTCATATTAGGTTGCAGGATCGAGAAGTGTGTTTGTGTGTGTGTGTGTGTGTGTATACATAAGGTTTGGACACATCTGTCCAGGAGGTATTTAGAGCTGAATTTATTATTTTTGGTGTTGGTTATGGCCCACAGTACCCTGTGTACAGTTCCCAATAAATCTAAAGGCAGGCTAAAGTAGTAAAAGTTTGTTCTGCTCACTGGGGTATTTTTCAGTAATATTCTGGGGGCGGGATGGAAAACTCTGGTGGACTTCAGATTTGGCCCGTGGGCTGCCAGTTGATGTTCACTGCTCTAGAGCATGGGGCCATGATGTGCAACACAACCAGGGATTGTAGAGACAGCAAAAGGGGTTGCACATACATTTTATCTATTTAATACCCCATAGAAACTTTAACTTGCAACTAAGCAACTCATGAGTACAATTTGTTAATGAAAAAGTATTCATAGTGTTTCACAACTATGTGACGTTGCCGGAAAAGGAAGTGTTTGGCATATTCTCACCAAGAGTTAGAGGACAATTCAACACTCTCCTCTTTGCATTGTTAATATGCGACAAGCAGATGACTAACATAGAATTGTAACAAGTTGCTTCATCTTAGCCTCCAAGAAAGAATACAATGTGTCTTAATGACCATCTGCCTGGAAACCAGTACATACTCCAGGCTAAATTCATCTGGCATAACCATCTGTACAGTGGGGCTTTGGTTTTGTTTGACAATGAGATATTATGTTCTGAAAGTAACACTTTGGAGGTGGTACTGGAGTGTCTTGGATCAAGATTTTGTGTGCTCTGAACAGTATGCAGACTATAATCAGTCCCTTTGCTGAACTGAGTTAACAGGAAACATGAATCCTCCAGCCATTTTGACCAGACAATGAATAATCATTTTTCTAAATGTGACACTTTTCTTTTCTTGCATGACACCAGAAACAGCTAAATTAACTAAAGCTTTTCAGGCCTACAGACAACAGGTGTGGGAAAAACCCCCCCACAAAGCTGGCATAGTGTCCCTGTAATACACAATGGGGCCTCCACAACTACCATGTGACAGAAGAACATGCCACCATCACAGAAACTTAACATCTCCATCAACCTATTGTGCTTTCTCTTGGCATCTCTGAGATGTGACCGGAATTTTTAATTAAGTCTGCACTGTCAGGAGGGGGTGTCCATATTACTCCTCTGACATTTCAGCTCCACTGATATGGAAACCAGAAGTGCAGAGATTCCATTAAGTGTGCAGGGTGTGTAGTGGCAGAACACGGGACACCCCGGGGACTCCTAAAGTGGCATTTTCACGGCCTGTCATATCCTCTCGCATAGAAAAAATATCAGTTAAGTCCCTTTTCTAGCAGCTAAGCTGTGTTGGATCAACTCTAGAGTTTAAGAGAAAAAAAAAACACGCCAGCTTGTAAAATGAGAGAGATTAAATTTTGATTTCTAGTGTTGTTTTTGGTACACCTACTTTAAGCAGCACAAGCTTTTATTAGATGTCAGATATAGTAATTACTTCATAAATGAGTTTTTTCCACTGAATAAATCTGCCAGGCCCATATTTTATAGACTAGTTTTTCCCCATGTAAGATAATATTCAAAGCACTAATTCTAGCCAAACACCCACAAAGTGCAGCACACCTGACTGAGCTCTCTATCATTTGCTTTCAGTCCAACTGCCTCATTAGAAAAATGCTTTCCTCACAGCTTTCATTACAGCATAACAGCGCTTGATTCCAGCTCAATTTGGAAATCATTACATCCTCGGTGCCAGAGTTTGAATATTTCAATTTGACAATTTCTCACACAAACAGTTTCATAAAAGGGCTAAAAAATCATCCATGGTTGGTGTGAACCACAGGAAAGAAGGTCTGATGCATGGTAGCAGGGGTGCATAAGTGTATTTGTTAGCACATAAATCTGTCCTGTAAGCATTTGTTCATTAGTCTGATCGTCAGCAATTATATCAAATCTAATTTTCTTTTATATCAATTATATCTTTATATACCAATTATATCAATTCTAATTTTTTTTTATCTTAAAGTATTGCACAACAATGAACTCATCAACCATAGCACTTAAAAAACCATCAAACATGTTCACCTCTTTATAAGTTTGATAGTCACGAAACAAAGAAGAATTTACATATACAACTGTATTTTTTTAGTGTGTGCGTGAAAGGTTGTCTGTCCCTATGTGTCAGCCCTGTGATTGACTGGTGACCAGTCGAGGGTGTACCCCACCTCTCGCCCTAAGCCAGCTGGGATAGGCTCCAGCCACCTGCAACCCTGAAAAGGATAAGGGGTATAAAAAATGAATGAATGAACTGTCTTTTTTTTTTGTTAACAGGCTAAAATGCACAAAATTTAGAAGAGACTTCGCAACATGGCACATGAATTAATGCATTAAATAAGTGACTGGCACCTCTTGTGGTCTTATGACTTTTGCAGGAACGTAGTCACTCTTATCTGAAAGGAGTGTTTGGAGATTTGGTCCTTTTAGGCTTGATTTCACTGTTATCAACTTTATAAAGCTCAACCTGGTGATAATCAAAGACTGTATTTTACAATGGGTATCATTTTTGATTGGGGTGAAGCCAAAAAATTATGGCAAAGCTGCAGACTGATCGCATTATTGGTCATAAACCCTTGCCTCCGTCATTGTACCAGATTGAACAAGGGTCAAACTGTAAATCTTGGACATGGGATCCAAAAGGACCATGTTCAGCGGTGCCATTGCTTAGGCAGCTGGTGCTTGTCCCAGTGGTAATACCCAAACCTGCTGGTGGACACCAGAGGCGAAGAAGGAGTCCTACAGGGCTTGGTTGGCCTGTAAGACTCAAGCCAAGCACTGTGCGGCTCTGGCGGTCACTGAGGAAAAACTCGGGCATGGGAGAAGTTTGGTGAGGCCTTCAACTAAAGCCCCAATCCAATGAAGTTGTGGTTTTGTGTGAAACGCAAATAAATATAGACTATTTTTATTTGTAAATCTTGTTTAACTTACATTCAGTTGAATACATGACAAAGACAAGATATTTATTGTTCAAACTATTAACCTTGATTGAAGTTGCAAATATTCACTCATTTTGAATTTGATGCCTGCAACACATTCCAAAAAAGCTGGGACAGAGTCATGTTTCCCACTGTGTCACATCACCTTTCCTTTTAACGACTATCATTGAGCATTTGTGAACTCTGGACACTAGTTGTTGAAGCTTTGGAGGTGGAATTCTTTCACATCCTTGCTTGATATACAACTTCAGTTGCTCAACAGTCCGGGTTCTTGTTGTTGTATTTTGCACTTCATAATATGCCACACATTTTCAATAGGAGAGAGGTCTGGTACCAGCACACTTTCATTGCAAAGCCACACTGGTGTACTGTCTGCACTGTTGTGCAGAATGTATCATGGCATTGTGTTGCTGAAATAAGCAGGGACGTCCCTGAAAAAGACGTGGCTTGGATGGCAGCATATGTTGCTCCAAAACCTGTATGTACCTTTCAGCATTAATGGAGCCTTCACAGATGGTCAAGTTAGCCATGCCATGGGCACTAACACACCCCCATACCAACACAGATGCTGACTTTTGAACTTTGTGCTGATAACAATCCGGATTGTCCTTTTCTTCTTTGGCCCAAAGGACACAATATCCATGATTTCCATAAACAATTTGAAAAGTGGACTCGTCAGACCACAACACACTTTGCGTCCATCTCAGATGAGCTCGGGCCCAGAGAAGTTGGCAGTGTTTTTGGGTGCTGTTGATATATATTGCTTCGGCTTTGCATGGTAGAGTTTGAAATTGCACTTGTAGATGTAGTGATAAACTGTTTTAACTGACAATGGTTTTCTGAAGTTTTCCTGAGCCCATGTGGTAATATCCTTTAAACAATGATGTCGTATTTAATGCAGTTCCACCCAAGGGATTAAAGGTCACGGACATTCACTGTTGGTTTTCTACAGATTCTCTGAATCTTTTGACAATTTATGGACTGTAGATGATGAAAACTCCAAATTCTTTGCAATTGTACTCTGAGAAAAATTGTTCTTAAACTGTTGGATGCAGATGTTCACAAAGTGGTGAACCTCACTTCATCCTTGCTTGTGAAGGACTGAACTTTTTGGAGATGCTCCTTTGGAGACACTAACCTGTTTCCAATTAACCTGTTCACCTGTGGAATGTTCAAAACAAGTGTTTTTTGAGCATTCCTCAACTTTCCTAGTCTTTTGTTGCCCTGTCCCAGCATTTTTGGAACATTTTGTATCTAGCAAACTTAAAAATCAGTGAATATTTGAAAAAAAAAAGTTTATTAGATTGAATAATAAGTATCTTGACTTTGTGGCATATTCAACCGAATATAGGTTAAACAGGATTCGCAAAACAGTGTTTAATTTACATTTTACACAACATCCCAACTTCATTGGAATTTGGGTTGTAGACTATCCACCGGCCTCAAAGAAATTCCAGTAAACTGTCCAGTGACTCAGCAGGGGAGAGCAGCCCTTTGTCCACACTGCTCACAGTGGGGTTGGGGAGCTGCTGACTTCAACTGAAAGTGTAGTCGGGCAGTGGTAGGAATACTTTGAAGATCTCCTCAGTTCCACCCAACATTCATTCTGTGAAGGAAACAGAGCCAGAGGTCTTGGGGCTGGGCTCGTCCATCACTATGGCTGAAGTTGCAGAGGCAGTCAAACAACTCCGCTGCAGTAAGGACCTGGGGAGGAATGAGATCTGTCATGAGTTCCTCAAGGCTCTGGATGTTCTATGACTGTCTTGGCTGACACTTCTCTGCAACACTGCATGGAAAAGGCTTTTGACTGTATACCCCGAGGTAACTTGTGGTGGGTGCTCTGGGAATATGGAGTTGAAACCCATTTTTACAGGCTGTACGATTTCTGTATTTCCGGAGCAAGAGTTTAGTTTGTAGTGCCAACAGTAAGTCAAACTCGTTCCCAGTCAGGGTTGAACTCCACCAGGGCGGCCCTTTGTGCACCTCCTGGGAGGTGTTTGGGGCATGCCCAGCCGGGAGGAGAACCCAGGGTAAACCCAGGACATGATGAAGAAATACATACCTCTTGACTGGCCTGGAAACTCCTCAGTATGAGAGGAGATGGTGGAAGTGGCCAAGGACAGGGGCCACTGATCTTTGCTGATTACATTGTTGCCCCTGCAACCCTGGACCCAGATAGGGAGTAGAAGATGGATGGATGGTGTGACACCAGTCTGACAACATCTCTCACTAGCTGTGGAGGAGCTTCAAGAGTGGAAATGAAGTCAGTTATCCATTCCATGCATGGTCATTTGTGATCTCAGAACATCCACAGCTATCTAACATTACATCTGAGAGCACCTCAAGTTCTGCAGATACAGATAATACCTACAAACTCACAATAAAAGACTTAAAAAAACGTTTTAAATCAAAAAAGAAATGAAGGCAGTACAGCCTGTTGCTTTCAACTTGCCATTGACCATAAAGATACCAAACCAAAGTGTATTTGGTTCTGCTTGGGTTTGCAAATCAGATTATGACTTGGATTCTTTCCATCCAAGGCCACTTTTTGGCATCACCCTTGTAAAGCAGTATTAACTTTGCACCCACTAGACCTGCTAAAGGGATCCTGGTCTTTGAGTTCTGAGTCCCGATCAATAAATGAACCTAAATAACCCCCTTGTCAAGCGGAAACAGGAAGCAGCTGGGTTTTCTCTGAGCCGAATGCCATTGAAGACAATTGAACACTTGTGCTTTACCTCACCAGAATGAATCTGAAGTGAGATTATCTGGTTATCTTCTTAGGCCCTTGATATCTGCTTTGACTGAACTGATGATGGCAGAGAAATACACAGAAGAAAGATTTCTGCGCTGCCACTTTATCGAAGGCTGAGAGGGTTATTTGGGGAGTGCAAAGCTAAATTCCTTCATATCCTCCTTCTGGAAATGAATACTAAAGAATCAGGAAACAGCACAGAATGAAAGGCACACTCTACGGCTCGGTGTCCTTGTCATTATTTAGCAACAAAAGCCTCATTTTACTATTACTTTCAAACATGTCAGGAAGGGGATTTCATGCCTATGGCTGCTTTTGTTTGGCATTTTCTTTGTGTGCCTATGGCATGTTTACATATATAGTCCTTCCATTGCAGGTCAATAAAATATGTCAATATCATGAGGCTGCTGCTGCGGATCTGAAACATTTCTCAAACAAGAGTAGATTTATTGCTCTGTCCTGTTTTTACATGAGAAAGCTCTACCTTGGTTAAAAAATGGGCTGCCGGCTCAGCGTCCTAAATTTCACTGGGCCCTGACAGGTTGATGCCATATTTACTGTGTGAAATATAATGCAAGGAGATGTGGCTATTAGAATGGCTGTAGCTCTTTTTTGATCAGAGGCCTCCGCAGCACAGAGCTGTCAGCAGGGCTCTGTGAGTTTTTTATTTGGTCAGAGATTCACAGTTCATGCGGGAGCCAGGATAACAGACAGATGGATCCTACGAGGTTCATGTACACAAGTCTGACACCAACAAGCTCAATAGGTCTGGATGTTTGTGCTGTGGTACTTATTGTTTGCAACAGGCCGATGTGCTGGGATGAACATACTCAACTTTTTTTTATTTCATGCTGTCGGATCTTTTAGAGTGTTCAAATGAGATGCGATAACACATCTTGAGAAACTGTGACCTTGTAATTATCGGATTTTACCTGGTGTCTAAACAGCTTTTAGATCTTAAGCTTCATCCTGAGATAAAACTGACTCTGTTCCTCTAATTTGTCAAAAGAGCTGACAGCAATATGCCATTCTGAAGACAGTATCATAAAATCCCATCAGTTCTATACATTTTTTTATCCATCTGATACTTCTTGCAATTGTGCTTTCTTGAACTCTGGACTTGTGGTTAGGAAAAACATGGCTCAGTCTGCTGAGAGGAGGAACATTTCTGTTCAGAGAAAAGAAACACGAGTTTAAACCACAAAATGGTCTTTTCCAACTATGTCTACCACTGCTTTCTTAATTTGCATGCTTTTCTTTCTGCTTCTCAGGCCCTTAAATCACCATTCACGGCTCAATTTTAGTGGTCTCTTCAGCTCATTTAATTCAATTACGGAAAAGTAGGTGACACAAGACAAAAGAGGAACTCAATGTGTACATTCAAAGAGCTGAATGGTGTCTCTCCATCGAGGGGAAACTTTCACTTTGGGGATCCCTGTGAATCAGTGCCAAAAAACGAGTAATTTTTATCAATGACGCCCTGAAATGAATACAATACTGTGACTTGTGGAGTTATTTTTTTAATCAGTATTCATTTCAATTAATCTCGGCATCAAAATTGGACACATGTAATAAACATAACAAGTTATGGTCCCACTGATGAGGTTATGTTAAAATATGTATCTAGATGCCAGTCCTGCCAATGAAGAGGGGGAAATTGTTTATTCATATACCTACGGATTATAATTATCAGCCTGCCTGATGTTTGAGAGACTGGGGACAGGACGTGATTAGGAGAACTAATGGCCACAGAAGAGAGATTCAGCTGTGGTGCAATGAGACATTTTATATCAAGATGTGTTTATATTTCAGCATTGTAAAGTTTGCTGTCACTTATCAAAGGCTGTAACAGGTCATGAATAGTAGTGAGTGGAAAACTTTGTTACCTACCCATCACAATAATAATAATAATAATAATAATAATAATAATAATAATAATAATAATAATAATAATAATAATAATAATAATAATAAACTTTATTCGAGACTCAATGGGATCCATAGATTGACATACATCAGACTGAACCAGTTGTATATTTATTGCCCTCATTCACATCAAACCCATCCTATGTATTGTGCACTGGGAGAGAACTCGTGCATCCCACTTTGGCGTGAATGGATCTCACATTGAAATGCAAATAAACACACAAGCCCATTTACCTTCATTAGCATGAGTGAAACATTGCATTATATTTCAAAAGAATAAATGCAAACTAGCAGAGAAAGAGTGGGGAACTTGTTTGGGAGGGGCTGAAGTGTGTGTATTTGAGGTGATGTAATGTGTTTGCTAATGATGCTTGATGTTTGCCTACAGCTCCACATTTGATCAGTGAAAACCTTAACTTTACTGTTGAAGCAAGTCCTTTTTAACAGAGAAAATAATCAAGGATCAGTAAAAATTAAGCACCTTCACCAAGAACCCCCCCCCCCCCCACACACACACACACACACACACACAAACTTGCTCCTTTAAATGCGTTCCATTTCTGGTGAAACAAGTTAATCCTATGATTAATTTTCACAAAAATCCACAAGGATTAATGTTGTTGGAAAGTTAATTAACAACTTATTCTTGAAGTTACTGAGACAAAACAGGTAATGCTTATTTAATTTATTTAAAAAAAAAAAAAAGAAAAAAAAAGAAAAGAAAAGCTCAGTATCACCAAATCTGCAAACATCATTAATAAACGTGGTCAGCCTTTATGCTGGTCACAAACTGACATACATGCTCAACAATGCAGCCTCAATTTTTATGTCTTTGGGGACATTCGCTGAAAAAAAATGAGAACATTACCCGATCCAAATAACAATGAAACCACCAACATGTTCCACAGCCTGGATCCAGTTCCATTGTACCCGCTGACAGTGACAGAAGCCCGGAGCCTTCCTCTAAGAGGAGCTTCTAATAACTCTCAGGCTGCTGATGATTGTGCCCTTTCCTCCCTCTTTTCCCCGTAGTGGCCAATCCACAGATTCGATTTACAGGCCTTTAAAAATGAGTCAAACTTTTATTGCGCTGCTCACTGAACAGACATGAAATATAGAAGGAACAAGGCAGACATATTTTATTTGAAAGTTTCTCTCACTTCTAATGTCACAGCTGTTACTGAGTGCAGGGTCAGCCTTTCATTGTTTTACTTTTAAGCTCCATTTATTTCATGCTGTTAAAATACATCCTGTGGTGGCCCTGAAGTGCAAACCACAGCAGCATCTAAACAACAGCAAATTATAAAAATCAACGGCAAATCAAAAAAACAAAAACAAAAACAAACAAACAAAAAAAAAAACAGCAAATAACTAAACACAACAACATTAACTTACAGAAAAAGTTTTACCCTAAGTTTTTCCGGTAAAGTGATCTGTGTGCTTATGAACAGAATAAACAGAGGTCAGGTTTTCTTCATGTGAAAGTGTTTGTTAAACAAGCTGAAACACAGACAAAGCTCTGTTACTGTTTTTATTTTATTATAGTTATTACAGCGCACATGTGCAGACACAGAAACAGCTGTTGGAGTTTATCCAGCGGTGATCAGACGATCTCATAATCGTTGCTTCATGTTACGGTGGCATACATACAAGGTGAGAGGGAGAGGGTTGTCTCAAAGTTCCAAGTTTCATCCTTGTGTCGTTCATTTGCGTTTTAGTCCTACCCACCAGAGATACATGAAGAGATATATTGAAATGGAAATAGGAGAGAGGAAAGGAGCAGAACTGTTTTGAAAAATGAAACGTTCTTCCTCCTAAGCAACACATGAAGCAGTAATTATACCGTTTACTGATCACCGCTGGATCATCTGTCAGTCAGCTCTGAAAGCTGTTTGGGTGTCTGCAAATGTGTGCTGTAATAATTTCATTAAAATATAAACAGTAACAGAGCTTTGTCTGCGCTTTTAACTTATTTAACAAACACTAAAACGGTAATGCTCCTGTTTAAAAATTGCGCTAAAGGCAGAATAACTTCCTAGTCAATTGAAGAACAGTGCCTTTATCCAATCAAGTCCTCCCTCTCATCCAATCAGCGATGACTCACGTCGCCTACCAGTGCCTACCTCTACCGTAAACTTAATGTAGTTGTATTTGGTTATTTACTGTTGTGTTGTTTTGATTTGCATTTGTGGTTTGCACTTTAGGGCCACCATACACCATTCTGCATTGTACTGTAGGAAATGAGCAGTTTGATGTCTAAAGGACACAGATGTGTAGTATCGGATAGGGCTGAGAAAAGTTTAGACTATAGAACAATGTTTTATCATCACACAGTGGTTGCTTGTTCTCTTTCCTCCCAGTTAATAGCATGAAAGAAAATAAGGTCAGAGCAGTCGTGTTTTTTTTCAGCAGGAAAAAGTGACAAGCCTGATAAAGATTCATTTAAAGCAAGATAAATCACACAGTTATCATGCATCGTTACTGGAGAGAGAACCCTGAGGGAAAATGTGTGAAGGTACCTCTGATGACGAGTCAGCTTCAGAGGTGAAGTAATTTATAAATGTGTTGATTATTCTGTATATGTAAATAATATGTATACAGTTTATTTTTTGTGTTAACAAAGGTTAATATTTGCACATTTATAAGTTAAATCTTAGATCAAGTGCACTTTGTTTGCTGTGCAGTGTGTATATGGGAGCATTAGGGCCGATCATGAAAACAAAAAAACTTTCTCTAGTGTCTGTTAGCAGATGCTGACTCATCACCTCTTTTTTAGATGATGTCTTATTGGAACATTTGGCATTTGATTCTGCAGCAAGATTATTACACATTCACACACATGTTGCAAGAATTTGTGAAGTGCAAACCCCTCCAGACCAACAGCACCGTTGCTCTTATTTCCTGACGTCCGCTCCCTCAATGACAAGCTGGATGAGCTACATCTGCTGAGAGAAGCCTGCAGAGAGCGTAGAGGCTGCTGTGTGTTTGCTTTCACAGAAACATGGCTCCATGACAACATTCCTGTTGCAGCCATACAGCTGGAGAGGACAATAGGCAGACAGAGAGGCAGCTAGATCTGGCAAAAGTCAGGGAGGGGGGCAGTGCATCCACAAGGCAACCCCCTGTCCCCACCCTAGCAGTTTTGACCACCTATCTGTTATGATGATGCCTGTTTGCAAACCACTCCTGAAGCACAGCAGGCCAATGAAAAAAAAAAGAGGGTGCAGCCTCTGCACTTGAGTTTTTGACAATCTTAGAGAACAGAGGATCTCTCTATCATAGCTATCTGTAATTGTTACAATTCACCTGAAGGGCACAAGGGTTGTTGCCCAATCTGCAGATGAAAGATGTAAAGACTTTACATGTGCTAACAGTACAGTACATGCCAGTCAAACAAGTTCATTTTGCATTATACTGTAAGTGGTTCATTTTACATGATATTCTAAATGAATATATTAATAAATAGATAACATAAATTCTGCCAGTGTTGACCATTTGTACACAGGAGAAGTGGACATTAAAAATAAACACACTTGAGCTTCAGGAAAAATACTGAATACTTATGATTATTATTCAGCCCTCATGTTGCATAAATATACAGACAGAGCAGGGGACGATATTCAGCCTTGCCCAGGGGCACATCATTGTATATACAGTAGAGTTAGTTAGTAATGCATAAATGTATAGGGAGGAAGAGGTGTGAGTAGGATGGTAAACTGCAAGTAGAGAGCAGTAAACAGGTTGCATCGCCTCTTTTTGTGGCGTTGCAGAGAAGTCATTGATCTGCCCCCAAGAAGAGGAGGGGCAGCTTATCACACTTGGGAAATCATCTTTGACCTGAGATGTCATCAGCGGATTCCTATACGTAAAAATGGGCAGGGGTAATGACTGTAAAGGGAAGAGGACAGCCCTGGGAGGACTGCCTGCATGGATTTCTTGGGGGTATTTGGGGGTGGTGGTGCAGTGTGACTAAAGCTGTGCTTAGGACCACTGGAAGGTAATTAATGACAAATGCTTGTAATGCACATTGTGCTGCCTCAAAATGCCAATGTTGGTGAGATGTAGTGAAGGTTATCCGGGCAGACCAAGTACAGAAACTCATTTAATTTGACTGGTATAAGTCAATGTCCCTGGTTCTTTTCTCCACATCTCTCTTACTGGTTTTATCTGCCGGATCTTGTTTCTCTAAACCTCTTCACTCCAGATTCATCTCATTACAGTCCAAAGCAGTCAATTTACTGGCATGCTTTAATAAATTAGTCGAAAAGCAGGACTTAGCTGGAGATTGGAGCTGATTGCACCCTTGTTCTGTTCATTTGCACAGACCTCGGTTAATTGACTCCTGAGCAGCGATCCATTGGACACTCACTATCTGCTGCAAACCTCCTCCTGACGCCAGTCATGGCAGGGAACAAAAGAGCAGTCCTTTGTTTAAATAAAAGGTTTGTTTTAACTTTGGGGTGTGCACAGGAACTGCTGTGAGAATCAGATAGGAAGAAAGAAAGAGAAGAAGCAGAGAGATGTATTTATCTTGTTCACATGTAATGTGGAAGACAAGTAAGGTGGGAGACGAGATCAACAGCAGAAGAGAGAAAGTTAAGATTGATGCAGATAGCAGAATGTGCTCAATACAAGTCAGAAATTGATTCATAGCTCAATAAAAAGAGAAAATGCGCAATAAATGTGTCTAATTCTCTGATGATACATAGACAGCTGCAGCATCTTATCTCACCAGTTGTTGCACAAGATGCGAGTAGTGAACAGATAAAGAGCAGAATCTTCACACAGTCACTTTTCCTCTGAGGTGATCAGTCACACATGCAGTTAATTTGCTCTGCATGAACCACAGGAAAAGATTGTGTTGTCCTTCAGACGTTCTTTTTCACACTTTTTTCTCAGTACAAACCAACCAAAAGAGAGAGGAACATGACTTTGAACAGTGAGTAACTCATTTTTTAGCGTTAGCAGCTGTCTTCTTCCATCAGTAGCCTATATGTCGTATTACTGGTTAGTGTGTGTGTTTACTTCAGCTGTAAGCCTTAAATTCTACTTTCACCAAAACTCCAGTCTCAGAATCCAAGGTTATGGATGTAGGGCTAATAGTGTAATAAGAACTGCAAATAAAAAAATGGCTTTAATTCATTTTTAGGTCTGTTGCCAGATGCTGAGCTAGCTAAGCCTTCTTTAAGGAAAACTTTGAAGAAACTGTTAATAAATGTGCTTTTATAAGGAAGTTCAGGGTGAAGAGGTGAGAAAACCCCCTGGTTCTCTCCTGAACTGTCTGATGTCATTCATCAGCGTAATGTGGCATAGGCCAAAGCCAGAAAAGTTGACTCTGCCAGAGACTGGTCTATTTTTAGACAATTAAGAAATAAATGCACTTCTCTTATTAAAAGGCCAAATCAGAATATTACTTATCTGTCACAAGTGAGAACCTTAATAACCCACAGAAATTTTGGAAAGTGATCAAAAAGCCCCCAGGTTCTTCCTGCTTTTGTTTTAAAAGACTTAGTCCCAGTATATGATAGAACTAAGGTTTTAAATTGCTTTAATAATCATTTTGTGTCACCTGGTTCTCTGTTTGACTCCACAAGTGCTGCCCTTGTGCCTCACTGTACAAACTCTCAAATGCTTTCTGGAGAATCCTTTACATTTGTACCTTTTACTGTGCAGCAAGTTCATAAGGCTCTCAAAACGCTGAATCACAGAAAACCTCCCGGCCAGATTTGATAAAGCTTCACTTTTGAAAATGGCTGCTGATTTTATCAAACAGCCTCTTACAATACTTTGTAATCTATCAAATGAAAACAAAGAAACTCCTTCAGTTTGGAAGTTGTTGTCTCTCTCTTTAAAGGTGGTGATCCAGCAGTTTTAACTAACTACAGGTCAATATCAAATTTGTGGGTCTTGTCAAAAATTCTTCAATCTCTTGTGTTTGATCTAAACTCAAATGATCTTATTTAGTCGCTGCTGCAAAAGTGATCAACGATATTCTTGTTGCTCTTAAAAAAAAGGGCAGCACTGTGCTGGACTTTTTATTGATCTTTCAAAGGCCTTTGACATTGTTGACCAAAGTTTTAGAGCATAGGCTTGTCAATTTTGGTTTGGTTCACAAATTATTTGAGTGGCAGGACCCAATGTATTAAATATAATGATTTATGTTCCAAATTTGTGAGTATCCACAAATGGGAGGTGCCACAGGGTTCTATGTAAGGACCTCTTCTATTCATTATGTACATTAATGACTTGGGACAAAATGTGTCCAATGCTAGTATGCATTTTTATGCCAACGACACAATCATTAACTGCTTTGGCTCACCCCTTTCTAATGCTGTTGAGTCTCTGCAGAAAGCTTTTAATGTGGTTCAGCACACACTTCTGCAGCTGAAACTAGTCCTTAATGCTGACAAAACTAAACTAATACTGTTTTCAAACTCCAGGACAGGTCTGCAAGTTATCCCCACAGTGTCCACTCTTAGGGAAATGAAATTGAGGTGGTTCATTTGTACAAATGTCTTGCTATCTTGCTAGACAACACTCACACTTTTAAATCCCATATTGAGAATCTCGTGAAGAAACTCAAAAAACTCAAACTGAAACAGTTTTTTTTTCTTCCGAAATAAATTTTGTTTTTCTTTTGAGGTTAAAAAGCGCCTTGTCACTGCAACTTTTTTTTTTAATCCATTGCAGATTTTGGAGACCTGTTGTATATAAACGCTTCAGCTCAATGTCTGAGGAAGATTGATTCTGTGTATTATGCTGCCCTGAGGTTTATTACTAACTGTAGGGCCTTGAGCAATCATTGTGAACTGTATTCTCGAGTGGGGTGACCTTCTTTGTTCACCAGAAGGTTGGCTCACTTGTACACTTTTTTTTACAAGGCCATTCTTGGACTACTGCCCTCTTACAATTGTAACTCAATGACACAGCGAAATGTTGTTTCTTACAGGCTGTGTTCAAACAACATTTTATTGCTAATTTGCCCACACTGAATTAGGAATAAGGGCTTTTGTCTTCTCTGCCCCTTCTACATGGAACCTGTTGCCAAAGAACTGGAAACTAACAGAACTTATCTCATTGAATGCAGACTGAGAGCACTTGAGACAGACTCCTTAACCTGAAACTGTTTTATTTAATTTGTATGTAATTTTAATCATGTTAAAACTGTCGCTGTAACATATGCTGCCTCTTGGCCAGGACTCCCTTGAAAAATAGGTTTTTAATCTCAATGGGACAGGGTTAAATAAATAAATAAATAAATAAATAAATAATTATGACCTACAATTCTACTGTTCAACTTGTGACTATAAACAAGCCATTATGACCAGTTGAGGCAGTTTAGAACTTAGTACAGGAGACTGACATCGAAGAGCAGATTATTCACTCCACTTATGAGTACACTCAGCCACTTCATCAGGTACACTTAGGTAGTCCTGGGTTGGACCCCCTTTTGCTTTCTGAACTACCTTAAATTTTTGTGGCATTGATTCACCAGAGTGCTAGAAATATTAATCTGAGATTTGGGTTCACATGAAACGTACGCAGCTGCTGCAGATTTGTCAGCTGCTCATCCATGATGAGAATATCCCATTCCACCACATCCCAAAGGTGCTCTATTGGATTGAGATCTGGTGACTGTGGAGGCCTTTTGAGCACAGTGAACTCATTGTCATGTTCAAGAAACCAGTTTGAGATGATTTGGGTTTTGTGACATGGAGCTTTATCCTGCTGGAAATATCCATCAGAAGATGGGTACACTGTGGTCATAAAGGGATGGACATGGTCAGCAACAAGACTCCAGTAGGCTGTGGGCTTTAAACCAAGCTCAAGTGATACTCAGGGGGCCAGCAGCTGCCTGAACTGTTGATGCAAGGATGGATCCATGCTTTCATGTTGTTTAGGCCAAATCAGAATCAGAATCAGAAATACTTCATTAATCTCGAAGGAAATTGCATTTCAGTTACATCTCGGCCAAGAAACATAAAAGCACAAGACATAAACATGGGGGACAGGAACAGGAGCACTGAGTCTACCATCTAAATGTGGCAGCAGAAATTCAGACTCATCAGACCAGGCAGCTTTATCAGTCCTCTGTTGTCGCGTTATGGTGAGCCCATGTGAATTGTAGACCGAGTTTCCTGTTCTTAGCTGACAGGAGTGTCACCCGGTGTGGTCTTCTACTGCTGTAGACTGTCTGCTACAAGGTTGTAAGTGTTGTGCATTCAGAGATGGTCTTCTGGAGATCTCGGTTGTAACAAGACGTTATTATTATACTTTTGTACTTCTGTCATCTCCAACCAGTCTGTTCTTTCTCCTCTGACCTCTGGCATCACTAATGCATTTTGTCCCGGAGAACTGCTGCTCACTGGATATTTCTCTTTTATGGACCATTCTCTGTTAAACCCTAGAGATGGTTGTGTGTGAAAATCCCAGTAGATCAGCAGTTTGTGAAATACTCAGACCAGCCCGTCTGGCACCAACAACCATACCACAATCAAATTCAATTAAAACAACTTTCCTCCCCATCCTGATGTTCAGTTTGAACTTCAGAAGGTCGTCTTGACCATGTCTACATTTCAAAATGTATTGATAAGTTGCCATGTCATTGGCTGAATAGATATTTGTGTTAACGAGCAGTTGAACTTGTGTACCTAATGAAGTGGCCAGGGAGTATCTTTTGACATTAACTTGACATTTACTGCTAACAGGTGTCTTTCTGATCATGACATAGACCGACCCTTATCATACATACATACATACATACATACATACATACATACATACATACATACATACATACATACATACATACATACATACATACATATAAACATACAAACATACATACTATGGCCAATAGTTTTTGAATATTCGAAGAGTTATTAATTTTTTTGAAAAAACTGAATTGTCCATGTGACAGTGGTTTTGTATTTAACAAATAAGTTTGCTGTGCAAACTCTGCAACATTAAGCTAACCTATCCCAAACTGACAACAAGTCATTTGTGAGCAAGGCATGAAAGTTGGGCACTGTTCGCAGATCAATAGTCAATGGTAAGCTGGGACACCTGAAGAAGTATGGTGAAGGGCACCAGTGGTGAGGGGGAGGAGGGGGTCTTCAAATACTTGTCAACTAGTAACCAACGAATATCGAGTGGTGCTTGTGCTTGAAATGCACATCCTAAATACATACATACAATGGGTTGGCAGTGGCTAAGTCCTCAGGGACTTCGTTGGAAAGCAGGGGCAAGCAATTTAAATACCCCAACCTATTTTGGAAATCTGCTGGTACCTGGAGAGATGCCAATTCACTCTTGTGATACTTTTGAGCAAGGCACCCAGCCTCTAACTAGAGGCACATTTCCATTTACTACCCCTCTCATTTGGACATCTCTCCATAGTACAGAGGATCCTGTATGAGGACGCATATGAATTTCAGCCTTTTTGTTAATGACACAATAGAGCAAAACACTTACTCTCCTTGCAGTGATAAATGGTGTTTTCTTCTTCTCCTTTAACCAGTGCTTTAAATTGGCTATAACACTGAAGTATCAAGTGCTACCACTTCTAAAATTAACCCCTTCAGTCCTCTTTCCATCAAGTGGTTCAGTTCGGTTTGTCTAGGTATGGTACACATTTTGTGGAATTTCCTTTGACTAAAACCACGACAGATCACAAAATTACTGACACGTACTGTCCTACTCCCCTTTAAGTTTCTGGATGTCTTCCACTGTTGCTTTTTGTTTACTTACTGTGTCACGTTTTCCTTCTTTAGTGGATTTATTCGTGGGTTAGTCACTGTGTCACGCAACTATGTCGTCATGCTATTACCTAGCTGATGCAGCTAAAAACTTTAAGCTTACACACTACTTACCAAGAAGGGCACGCTTGGCCGTAAAAAACGCAAACAGGATCAGGCTTTAAATCCAACCTGTACCAAACTGTACTGATCCAGACCAGACTGCTTGGTGGAAATGGGGCTTTAGTATGCTGACATTCTCAGTTATCTAGAAAAGCTGTCACCAGCTGCTATCATTTCCTTTCCTGTCCCATCTGTACTAGTTTTTCTTGGCAATTCAAATTAGCACCACATATGTTTTACCCATGGCATACTACATGATAGTTTCTTGTCATCTCTTGTCTACTTTCACTGGAGAGTAAGCTATGTAAAACTATACAGTACACATACCCAGATGGAAAAGTGGATAAGAGCACACTGTTGCACTGATGTAGAGATTTGTTTCCATGACACACTAAAGTAGACTTTCACTAAATGCAAGGGGTGACAATCTGCTGTTTCTTCTGCTGTTAGCTCTCAAAATGTAAAACATTAAAGCAAAGATCCCGAAACACTGGCCAACAAGAAAGTAAGGGGATTTATATCCCTTAAAAGAGAGAAAAAAATGCATAAAGAAATTCATAAAGACATGAGAACCCTTAAGACAGCAGCTAAGGGAGTCTGACAGGCCTGGTTTATGTATCAGAGAAGTTACAGACAATTAGGCTTACGTTCAATAATAATATCAGTGTTCTATTATTAATGAATACCAGCTGTTCTGTTTGACTTCACACTAAAATAAAGATCAGTTTACATAGATTAAAACTTTTTCACTTTCATAGTGTATTAGTTAAAATTTTGAACACAGTTAATGGTTCAAAAATGATTTAGTTTGCAAAAATCTTCTATGTAAAAGATGATTTGGGTGAGATGATCTTGTCACATCTCCTTAAATATGAGGTTCCATGTTCTTAGAAAGTTACACCTTTCTAAAGCTGTACCAGTTTTCAGTTCATTAGAATCTGTCCTGACTCATCAATTGCACTTCAAATGTTCCCCAGAGCTGGTGTCCTCAGTATCCTAACTAAATCTAAAATGCTAGCTTTTTTTTAAGCCATGTAGTCAAACATACTGCTCAGTAACTCTTGGCAGTTCTCAATAACCCTTGGATTCTCCTGGGATGTTAGTAGTTTTTTCCTTTCTCTTTCCCTGAGTGTGATCAATGCTCAGGTTCCCTTTCTCAAACTGTAAATTCAGCTGTTCAGTTCATTGTTCACCACATTATGAGCCTGTTTAATGAACTGTTTGTGGGTAACACTTAATAACAAACTCATTCAAAGTGCAGTTTAGTTTTCCCCGTTCATTCCGGAATTTATGCCTTGAACCATATATCAAAATTTGTTCAACTACTTAAAAATAAAGGCTGCAAATGAAAAGCACTGATAACTTGACTAATTTTAGTGGCAATATTTTCTTTCGAAGGTGCTTTTAAACTATTTTTTTCAGTTAATTTTAAAAAAGTATGTTCAAAATAATCAATTGGCAATAATAAAAAATGTGGTATCAGAAGAGTTCTGTGTTTTTTCTATCACTCTGTGGGTTACAGGAATATCACAACCTGGTTGTTGGTGGTTTTCCTTGTCAGTCAATAAGCTTCAAACTAATGCATAATGCATATCGCAGCAGATGAATGTGCAAAAAGATACTGATTTGTACAGTTTGAAAATGTGTCCATAGATGTACAGCTTCGCTCTCAACGGGCAAACATATTGGAGTAAGATTTAACATTGCTGACAGGTTTAGAGTAAAAGCTATATATGTCTTATCGGAGGGGTTGCAGACTGTTTTTATTCAACCTCACCAGCAGCAACTTTTGTCCCACCACAAGAGGAGAGAAATTCTTGCTGACTGCCACTTCACCATATGCTGTAATTTTCACTCCTTCTTTCAATTCAAAAGCGTATCACACAGCACTTACAGTGTTGTGCGACTGTGACTGTCGAGGAGATTGAGCTCAGCATCCCCTCGCTTGAATCTCTGCCAGGGGTCAAAGGTGACAGATGAGCTTGTGACAGGTGAAGCAGGAACTTGTCAGCAGATGTGTCACAGAAACACAAGAAGTCATGGCAATAAAGTGTGTACATGCCAGCTCTGGAAGCCTGAACATGACCTGTTCCTCATTTATCATGATCCTGCTATGGCTGTCCTAGCTTGAGAAAGTGCAACCGAGTAAAGCAGGCAAAATAAAAACAAATCTTGTTGAGTGATATTGAATGATGCTTGAATCGAAGCTGTGCTGACTCTAAATATTTTCCACTACTTTTAAACATGCAGTATGAATCTCATCCAGACCCAGCCTTAGAGATGCACATTTTTGGAACCAGGGTATTCAATTTCAGTCATAAATGTTTTAAAATCCAGCAATATTTATGCTCATCCACTTTTATGGCTAATCTATAGCAGAACCATTAGGCATGCATTAGTGAGTGAAGTATATTTGACCTAATCCTGGTCCTCATTGAGAAGTCAATAGCCTGCATAAATCCTGCCTAAATAAAAACTATGGCCCAGCAATGTTTTTGCACCAGTCACTTGAGTACCACTTTCAAGACCCTCTCTCTCCACTGCATGCTAATTGGGACATTCATAACTTGAACATGATCCCTCTGTGGCTATTTTAAACCTCAGGGACGCAGAGGAGGAGGCAACAGAGACGGAACAAGAGACGGACAAAGAGGTGGACAGACAGTTGCATTAGGAGCAGATGTATTGCTACCTGTATCCATAAAAGTGACTCTGCTTCATTCGACTCCCAAAAGTCCAGAGAGCACAAGCTTCCATCTGATTACCTCTCCTTGAAATGACCTGAACGTCTTTGACTATGATATTTCAGCTTGAGCTGAATTCTCAAACCCAACAACTAGGCTTATCAAATGTATGTTTTGGTAATTACATCAAAGATGACAGAACAAAAAAAAAAAAAGGAATAAAACTGGATCAATGATGCCATGGCAGCCTCCATCAAAACAGTCTAATAGGCAATGTGGCGTCCTACGGAGCGCACATCAAAGGGACAAACTAAACTAAGATTGAAACAGTTTCCAAATATCACAGTGTGTTTTTACTGCAACTCACTGCTGAGTTACACACACAGCTGGTGAATATGACAAATTGAACAATCCAAGCTTTCACAAATGGAGAATAAAAACTTCACTTCTAACTCTTGATTTTCACTCTTTAGAAGAAAGAAAACTCTGTCGGCGTGGTTCCACTTTCCCCTCTTTGACAGCTGACTGGTACGGTACAAACCAAAGCTGCTGCAGTATCATAGCTTTGGGCATCTGTGCTGTGTTTGTGAGATAAACGGTGATGTGGAATAGTCTCCACAGAACTCCACCTCTTTTGTCACCTAGTCAAACTCTCAGGCTACTCTGGATCAGGCATCTCAGTGAGGTGAATGGAGACACGAGGGATGGGATGCCTGTCAGGATGTGTTCCCAGAAGCCCTTGGCCGCTGCAGCTTATCACGCCCTCAAGTATGTTATATCTCCACTTTTCTCATCATGCCCAGGGATCTACTAAGGCATACAAAGAGAAACCTTTAGGAAAATGATTTCCTCCGTTGAACTGAGAGGTGTTAACCGGCGACCTTCCAAGAAAAGGCACCAGATCGGTTTCAGTCATGGAAACATTGTCAAGACGGGCAAATGAGAAGAGACATGTTAAACTGCTTAAAATGCAAATATCCCTTGCATTTCCCCCAGAGCTTTTAGATGGTTTTTCCTAGTGCTTTAAAGTGGTTTGAGATGCTCCATGTCGACAATTTGAAACCAATTTATGGACATATTGACCCATGAAAATCACATGCAAATGGGATCAATCGTGCCCAGGTTAAGTGAGCGATCTTGGCAGCAAGTAAGAACTTTATGGCTCGCAAAACAGCAAATGGATGGCTTGACGAGGCCAGCTTGAGTCCCCCCCTTTTTTTTTTACTTTCTCTCTCACTCTACTTCCTCGATAACTCAACCCTGGCATGAATATAAATGGAGACTGGTGAAGAGCAGGGACCGGGTGCTGGTGAATGGCTTTCTGCTCGGCCTCTGACAGCAGCGCTCCCCTAATGGGTTCAGCCTGACTGGATTCAATCATGTCCCCTGATACCCTCTGAAGAGGATGCAAATTGTCAATCAGACCTCCCCCTCCCTCTGCTCATGCTGCCCAGTCACTGGCTGCTGTCTTTACCTTGTTCCCCTAGATCATCCTGCCGTCATTCACCTTGTATTTACTTTATATTTTCTCTTCTTTTAGCCTTTTAAATATTAGCCTGCTTTCCCACAAGGTCTGTCTCAATCTGCCCTGGAAGTCATCCAAGAATGAACTAATGAGTGCAGAAAAGGTCATGGACATAAAAATCTGATGGAAAAAAGTGCCGTTCATGGCTGCTTTTGTAAAAGGATGTTTGAGTCATTGCATTTTGAGTTGATGAAAAACTTGTTTTCTGTCAAATACTGGGGAAATAAATAGAAAATTTACATAGAAGTTCTGTTATTTCCATTAAAGAGAGAGAGTTAAAAGGTCTACTGACTTTCCAAACCAAAGACAGTCCAGTAGAAATTAGTAAAGATTATTATGCTTTTGTTTTACCTTTCAGATAAACAACAGGAGATGGCATGTTTTGATTTGTAAAGGTTAGTATATTTATTGAATTGTCTCATAATGCAATCATATTTCATTAGCCTCACATAAAAGCAGTCAGGTATGAAGTCTCTTGCCAGGGGGCAAACACGGTGAACAAATATTTAAATACATTTCTGCATCAGAGGACAACTTAATCTACCCGGTGGGCAGCAGATGCTTCTTTTCAGGTCTGAGAAACTTCATCATGTGTCTCATAAATGTGTGCAACCAAAAACCACAAGCACACAACTCAAAGACTAAGCATCGTGGGGGACAATGATGGCCTAAGAATGGAATACAAATATCAATGTAGATAAGATTTGGTTGGATTTCTGCAAAATAAATAAATAAACAAATCAGTAGCAAGACAGATGGTCAGTCAAAGCCATTGAAAACAATATGTTTTTGGTGACTAGATTCCCTCTTTAACCAAAAATAGGATGGTTTTGCTCAGCTTTAATTCTTGCTGGAAGATAAGATCATGGCAAGACAAATATAAAGGGGTAGTTGACTCTTTTTTCAAAGTGTGGTTGTATTTCCAACAGGGGATCCCTGCCAGCTCAGTCGCTCTTTTTTTAGAAACTTGCTAGAGAACCACCACAGAAGCTATGTCGTCCCCCATTGGAGAGGGATTGACTCAGCAACATAATATAAATAATAAAAGCTGGACCTCCACCAGATCTGCATCGACATTCAGAGTTGATTTTTTTTTTTTTTTTTGTAGTTAAGTAAAATGAGATTTGGCATCCAAATGGATTGTTTTATTTTGAAAATCAATCGTATTTTGAAATATTGTTTGGGTGTCTACTCCATGTCCTACTCATTCTGCTCTGTGTAAATTTATGTGTCAAACTTATGCATCCAGCAAAAAAAAAAAAAACCCGGCAACAGAAAGGAACCAGTGGAAGCATACACTTTGACTGGAATTTAAACCTCTCGGCTTGGGTGCCGTTATGGAGCAGAGACAGACCTGACATAGAGCTGGTGGAATTAGCTGTAGGACAGTTTGACCCACATTAGTCTAATTGTTTGTGTACCCATTATATAGAAAATTGTTAGTGCTTTACATAACAAACACGTACCTCTGCCATCAGCACACAAGTCAGCTGCAAGGGTCTATGTGATTCAAGTGAGACAGAAACCTGAGCAAACATGGAAGAGTGATGTGCACAGTGATGGTGACTTGCTATTTACTGTGGACACCATAGGACTCCTCTGTGACCAGGAGTACACAGTGAAAGACAATACTCAGCAGTGAAAAGAAGAGATTGAAGAAACTTTTGTGGTATGTGGCAGACAGGAGAGAGCCCAAGTTACCTGGCAGTGTAGAATAAAAGTCTATTTATTATAGCTCTATCTGCAATACAACAAATACATGCTCCTCAGCCTGCAGTGCATCGGTTAGGGCTGGGTGTCAGTCAAAAAATGTCAATATCTGTACCAATACTGATACCTTCACTTTCTTAACAATACTTTGATACCAATTTTATAATATCGGTTCTAAAATAAAAAAAATACATATTACGGTTAAAAAAAATCTTTAGTTTTATTCTTCAGCTTTCGTTTTTTTCCCACTCCAAAATTTTCTTACATAAAAAAATTAACAACAAATAATTACTAGTGTAAAAGAACATACACTGTTAATGTGCATGTTTTATATCTGTAAACTTCAAGTAAAAATATTAACCCTCCTCCTTTATCTGGGCTTGGGACCGACAAAAGTGACCCAAAAGAGACAAGCGTAAGCATGATTCATTTGCACACAGTTGTCTGCTCTGATTGCAGGGACTGCTGCGTGCGAGGAGACTGTCTGTAAGTGTTTTGGATGGTAGAGGGGCTCAGCACCTGCTGCTCAATGAAAAATTGCTGGATTTGTTGCTAGTCGCTTTTTCCGGGAAAAAAAAGTTGCTAGAGGGTTCTGAAAAATAGCTTAATATAGCAACAAAGTCACTATGCTGGCAACAGTGTCCTGCCTGCTGCAACCACGTGTAACGTTACAGCCTGTCACCAGTAGCATTATCAGATCTTGATTACATGATCAACACTTTGGGTTTGGTACTTGGTACAACGGAAGCTTTTTGGTCAGTGCCATAGAAAACAACTGAAGTTTGGTACCCAGCGTTAGCACTGATCGGCTATTCAGGGCTGCTGGCTCCAAAAATCACAAAACAGACTGAAAAAGTCATCACTCGAAAACAGTGGTTTCCATATCTTTTCGTGTTGCGTTCTATTTGCAGAGCATTTTTCTAATTTGTTGTGTCTTTGCAGCATGTTTTCTAAATGCTGCACGTGTCTTTAAATTGATGAAGAATTTTTCTTAATTTGCTTGTGTTTTGTCTTTGTGCATGTGCTTTCTTAAGTTGCAGTGCTGGGAGCTTTCAGGGCCACTGTACTGATGGCCCACCACTGCAATCTTAGAAACAATGGGTGCACCTCAAAGTCCCAGAGTTCCATCCTTCCTTCCTCCACTTGTGCCTTAGTCCTGATGGCATGGCGCCTTAGATGCATGGGACAGATGCAAGGAAATGAAGAGAGGAGACGAGGAGATTTGTTTTAAGAGAAATGAGACGTCCTCTCCTCAGCTCTAACAGCTGTTTGCGTGTCTGCACATGTGCGCTGTATCATCAGATTATTTATTAATTATTTAGCCTTTATCTAGTGCGTAACCCATAACCCTGAAACTTATTAATATAACCGAGTTTATGATGTCTCAGGAACAATGGATATTAGTTATTTATCAGATCTCAGGGAAAACAGAAATCCTGTTACTCTTTACAGACCAGACCTAGATCATGAATGAAACGTCACAGGTGTTTTTTCTCTCAGACTTAAATTCTCTTCATAAAGAAAGAGAGAATCAACCAGAAAATGAACGAGATAGTTATCTCCTATCTTTTTTATTGGACTATGTGAATTGTTTTTCTGTTAGATGATGAATTTGATCTAAACAGTTATATAATCTCAGCAGTGATCCTCTGTTATATTGATTTTATGACGGCTGTGTTCAGTATTTTGTGCTTTAAACTCACATCAAACTTTTTTAACCCCAGCTTTATGACCTGTTTCAGGATTATCCTCTGGAAACTGAGCTCAGCTCAGTCTTTTCGCTCTCATTAAACTTCAGTGATGAGAAGTTTCAGAGTTTTAAGGCTGAGCCGCTACAGCGTCCAATCAGTGAGTGATATCCCATATGGGGGCGTGTCTGTCAGTGAAAAGACTTCTATGGAGCCAGCTCTTGTATCTCCTCTCTCCTCGGAGCACAGTTAACGCTTTGCGACATCCTTCAATGTGGTGCCTCAGAAAGTACTTCCGGTGCAGCAAAGGAGAGAGGAGAGTGCAGTGTGGCGTTTTGAGACGCACCCAATGACTGATTCAGTAAAATTAACAAAAACAGTCAAGGGTTTTTATGGTTAGTGGGATTGGTGCCAATAAGGGAGAAGTGACTAAACTCAATTTCTAACATTTTATGGCTGTTATTCTCTTGGTCCTTTGCTACCTTTCCTCCATTGCTAGAAACAAAGTTGAAACAGACCAAGTATAGCTGACATGATAAATGACAGAGGTGATGTTCTGCAATTAGCTGTGATGAATTGCACAGCCACTTTAGATACTCTCTGAATAATTGATTTTAAAAAGAAACATCAGATGTTTGCATTCCACAACTAAAAGCATCAGTGTCAGTGGGTGATGTATGGAAACCCAGTTAAGAGCCCATTTCCCTCCCATTCCACCGGGAGAGGAAGAGGCCGCCGTAAATAACCACCACGTTGCCAGAGAGGGAACGAAGAGCACTGAGAGGAGAGGGGAAAGTCCTCACTACTCTCATCACCTTCCTTTTCTCTTTCTGCTTCCTGCTTATGCTACATCATGAATACATTTTTCTTCTTCCTCTCCTCCCCCCTGCCTCCCCTTTTACCCTGTCCTCTGTCTCAATCTCCTTTGCTTTCTTGCCCTCTCAATCCTGCTTCTTTCATTCCACACGCCTGGCAGATGATTGCTGAAAGGAAGGTGGAATTGGAAACCTTGCTCTTGGAGCTTTCCTTTGAGACTTGTAGGAGATTCTGTTTTTTTTTTTTTTCTTCCTACTTTTGCTGGAGTGAGATGTTACAGCTCACTGGCTCATCGTCGTCCAAAACATCAACTGTCTGTCACGGTCAGCTATGATCCCGAAGAGTCCGAAGCATTCAGGACAACAAACGCGCCTCTGTCACAACCTTCAAATCATACACTTTGAAAAACACAGTGATGTATCGTTGCCCCTACCCAGGATGCTGTAAATCAGTTTCATTTCCTGTTGTGACTACAGGCATGCAATAACAGATTTTTAACTCCTCAGGGTTGTGTTGGGGGCTCAGGATAACACTGCAGTCATTGTGTCTTAGATTTGGTGAGTCACTCTAACACGTGTGTCCTATAATTCAGCTCTCAAGCGCAGCTGACTCATCCCAGAACCTTTCAATGAACATTTAGAAGGCTCCCTCCAATCCTAAGAATTGTATTGGAATATGTAATCATTTGTGGGTGGAAGCGCAGGATGTTTAGCATTCAGTAGCAGCTGAATTTTCCTCAGGGCTTCATCGGACCTTTTGACAGATCATAATTGTCAGCAGAGGGAAACACCCTTGTCTCACAGCTGATGAAGAAGGTCATTCTGGTTCCTCTATATTGCACTGACCTGCTGAGTCACCGGTACATTCGACCGCAGCTGCACAGACTGACAACTCAGTTGTCAGTTTTTCCCCTGTATTTCCTGCCGTCTTTTCACAACAAAGCAACAGCGGTTTTAATCCCTTCCCACAGGCTGAAACCATCTCCTCTTGTCTCCCTCCTACTCTCTGCTTCTCTTTGAGTGATGGACTGGCAGCTTGGGCTGTTATGGAAGACAGCCAGACAGGTCAAAGGTGGCTGAGCAGAATAATCCCTTTATGAAACCCTCCTTCTCCACTGAAGTAAAGCTGGTGTGAGGAAGGTCAGCATGTAGGCTCCGTCCCTCCTCAGCATCAGCCAGAGATTGTGCTGCTCTATTCACTCCCTTACCTTGAGCAGCACACAGTTGGCTTATCGCCGGGAATTGGCTGTGCAGCATGAATGCAGCAAGAGAGAGAAGCCAGATGAATGTTTGAATGGGGCTCGAGTGTGAATGCCTTTTACCTTTCACTCTGTCTGCCGCTAGTTTCTCTCTATCCTCTATCTCTTGTTTCACTCTTTCTCCCTCTCTTACTTTTATCTCGATCTATTCTTCCTCACACCCTCTGAGTCTATCAGCAGGGAATTGAATCTGTCTCCTGTCTGCGATCTGTGTGTTTTTAAGAAGACCTGAGTGAGGCGCGAGTTTTGCTGAAAGGGATCATGCCCTTTTGTTCAGGTCAGCTCAGGATCAAACCTGTTCGACTGTAACACTGTTTCCAGATGAAAAGAGTAAAAATCAGCCGAGAAAACATTTTGCTTTCCCTGAAGCAAAGCAACATGTTTCAAAATGTTGGTTATACACCAAATGGAGAAGAGATGGTAAAACCAAGATATAAATTTTGTTGATTCGAAGCTGCTTATATCAATACATTCATAAAAATGGAAAAAGATTAAGAGATTATATGTCCTGTAAAAGGTTTGTTTAATCTGAAGTATTAGGCATACAACTCAAGAGGTCATTTCTGCATTCTTTAATTTTTCTAAATTTTATTTTATTTTATTTATTTATTTATTTATTGGTGCTGTGAGAAATAAAGACATTATGAAAGTGCTAGAAATGGCGGTTCCACAAGTCCACTTGTAGAAATGCTTCAAGAAGCACCCAAAACCCACACAACCTTTCAAATGAGTCAGTCTTTACAGCGACAGTAAACCTGTTTACAGACTGGTTACAGGCTAAATTTCCAATATCTCCAGCAAAAACAAAAAAACAAAACAAACAAAAAAAACTGGTTCTGTTCACTGTGACAATGTTTTCTTAAAGCTGTGTGCAGGTAGTAAAAACAAAAAGTTGTGTGGGCTATGGCTATTTCATTCTGGTCCTTAAAAGAAAAGCTTTTGTTCCTTGGCAAGAATCTGGAATGCTAAAAAATAAGTTTGCTAAAAAAAACATCTTACGTAAAGTTTTATATACTTCACAGCTTCTTGAAAATCAAGTCTTGACATGTCTTTTTTCTGAAAACGTTTCATGGTAAGGGCAAAGTCTTTTATGTTTCAATATTTCCACTACCTTTCTTTCATTGGTGTGCCTCCACTGTACTCAGTGTAATTCACGTTATGCTGTATGTTTTGAGAATGAAAGCTCCGATTGACTAGACACTACCTGATTGAGAAGGTAAGCATCCGGCAGCTAAGGAGATGAACTTTCCTTCTGGAGTTGCACCAGACACAAACAAAAGTAAACAAAGTCTTAAGTAGATTGAAAGCTAGTGAAAGTCTGCGGGGTGTGTAAACAGGCAACCACTTGTTACATATCAATGTTATGAGGTGTTAATGCATCAACGTCTTGTTCACAGCTTGTTGCAGTTGCCCCCAGGTGGTCAGAAAATCAATTAGAACACGTTTAGAAATCAGCACTGGCAGCAAGGTGTGAGAAGAAAAAAAATGTACACAGTGAGCTGCTAGATAACACATTTCCATACACAAAGAATTCTTGAAAATCTACTCACAATCCCTGTCATCAAGCAGTCATGTAAATGACTAATTAGGATTCCCTGATTTATTTTCTGGTAACAATTAAGAAGTGTTGATGAACACTGACTGCTGTCATTATGTGGAAGCAGAGAGTGATTGAATACGAAACGATAGTTTTCAGTTAGAAAAGCGCAAAACAGTGGTTTTGTTCTCATCAGCAACACTCTCTTTATTATGCCTTTTCTCTGAGTGAGTCCCCTGTCTCATCAGTTTAATGGTGGTGTATTGAGCACAGAATTTCCACAGGTGGTCTCCTCAGGCAAGAACCCAACCCCACTGTCCCCGGTCCAATTACAGCAAGAAGGAGAGGACATTTTTATTGGTCTGCAAGGGGACATTTCCATGGCTGCCATCGTCTCCACGAGTAGAGTCATCTAGTGCTCAATTACTCCTCTATCGTGAACTGGCAGGGGAGAGGAAAGGTCCCCTGCTGAGACCTGGTGAGTCCCAGCACATTACCCACACAGAATTTCTGACCTACTTCAAACACGAAAAACCCAACTTATTTTTTTCTCCTTCCTATAGTGAATGATTGAATATGTGGCAAGTACTCTTCCCCTGGGAAAGGTCGACACAAGAAAAAAAAAATATTTTAATGAAATACTTTTCTAAACAAAACACAAGTAAACCTGTTTCAAAAGTTAGTGCTACACTGGTATGAGTAATACATACCTCTGAGCAATTTGACTGAAATGAATCTTTTTTTTTAGAGAATTCTAATAATTTTATCAGTAATTTGCAAATCAAAGTATCCCCACAAAAGGGCTTTAAAAACAATTAAGAAAGAAAGAAAGAAAGAAAGAAAGAAAGAAAGAAAGAAAGGTTAGGAATGGAAAAAAAAGCTTTGGTGCAAGAATTTTTGTTATGCAGATGATGTTGATTTCTTTCCCACTGTGCACTTTTAGAATGAACAAAAAAATCAAACAAAATAAAATACATTATGTTTGCCATTAAGTTTTAACTTCACTTTAAATTCAAAAGGACTAATGTTACAACATTTGAAACAAAATGTAAATTGTAATTATATCTTGAGCTCTGCACAGTTTGAGATAGTTATAAAAAATAAATTTGAATTGGAGTCTTGGTTAAGCAATTTGCAAATGATACACAGCATAAAACATTTATTTTAGTAGTTTATTAAAAAAATAAACTGCTCAGTGAATTCAACATTGTCTTTTCTTGTTTTTTATGGGTTTTCAAAGCTTAATAGATGGTGTTTGGTATAACAAGAACAGCTTACAGAGAATGGCAGCCGCCTACTTGTAAGCCACAAGGATACTGATGTTTGCCAAGATCTAGCTGTATGCTCATCAGCATAAATCAGCCCACATGCTAAACAGTAATAAGTAAGATAATGTACTGCCAGAGAACAGACTATACCACAATCTTGGGTCGCAGCAAGTTTTATTGCTTCACGTTAAAAGCAGCATAAGCATGTGGCCAAAGCAGATAGTCTCAGTTGACTGACATGTTTTAGAGGCCAGAAATCATCAAATATCAAAGGCAATAAACAAAAGTTTATATATAACAGGCCAACAGCCAATTATAGGAGAAAGTTGATCTGAAAGTCATGACCTGAACAGGGTTGTCAGTGGAGTTGCTGAGTAATTTTTGAAGACATTCAAGACACAAAATATGTTTGGATTGAAGTTTGTCAATGGTCTGCCTACAGCAAGTCACAGACTACTATGCAAAGAGTAGTTAACCGAAGGCTGGCTTGGATTGTAAAAAAAAATGTCTGTAGCTCACATTTCACCTGACTATGGTTGGAAAGAGGTGTCAACTTTACAAAATAATGTTTCGCTGATGAGTAGAATAGAATAGAATAGAATAGAATAGAATAGAATGTACTTTATTAATCCTTAAAGGAAAATTCAGGTGTCTAGCAGATAAAATTAAAAAAAATCACATAACACAAGAAATTCAGGAGTCTTTCAGTTCATCTCCCATTGGCTTTAGTGTTACTGAGCCTAATGGCTGCAGGGATGAATGATCTCTCACTCCTGAAGAGCAGAGAGATAAGCAGTCTACTGCCGCTGTTTGCTGGTCCACAAAGATTTTGTGAAGTGGATGATCTTTATAAATAACAATGGTTTCTACCTTCTTTTGTGTACATCTCTCCACCACAGCCCCCAGTAAGTCCAACCTGGTTTAAGTGCCAGCTCTTGATACCAGTTTGCCCAGTTGCCTCACATCCTTGTATTTTATACTGCTTCCCCAGCAGACTGCATCATAGAATAACACACCTGCTGAAACATCTGCAGCATCTTCCTGCAGATGTCTCAGGATCTGAGCCTCCTTAAGAAAAAGAAGCAGGACCAGTCCAATTTGTTGTCCAGGTGTTACACCTAGATATTTGTAGGTTGGCACCACCTCGATGTCCATCCCATATATGTTAACTGGCTGATGGCAGAGCTTGGATCGTCAGAAATATATGATCATTTTCTTTGTCTTTGAGGTGTTCAGTAGGAGGCAGTTTTTGTGACTCCAGTTTACTGAAGGCTTTTGTCAGATCCCTATATAAATAACGCAGCTGGAGGCTGATTGTAGAGACAGAGAGTATGGAAAAGCAGTCCATACTTTGTCTCAATGTCAACAGTGTGAGGGCAGTGTGAAGACAGTCAATACAGGCAAACAAATCAAAAGAGCTAAAACAAGCAGTCAAGTTAAAACAATAGTCAGGCATGACATAACTAAGGCTTTGAAGCCAAGACAACACACTGTTTGAGGCGGATGAATTCTGAAAATACATTTGCAGCTGTCACTGGTGAAGTTATAACTGGCAGACTGTTCGTCTATTCCTCTATGAGTCTATTTTTTGTCAATCTCTCCTTCTGCCTTTTTCCAAAGCCCACTTTAAAAACCCATTTAGTTGCAGCAGATGGCTTCTAACCATTCAGTCTGGTTCTGCTTAAGGTTTCTGTCTTTTAATAACGATGATGGAGAGATGACAGCAAGTACTGATAAGTTGGTCTTCTTTCGAAAGTATTAAGAAGAACCCTTTTAGCACTTTATAAATACAAGTTGATCATTGGTTGATGAAAGGACTGAATGATTGAACAGTGAATTTTTATTAATTCATTAATAAGTGAGTGGGTTGCTTTCCTAGTTTGTGAGTGGTATGTTGGTTGGTTGGATAATTGGTAGGCCATTGGTTGGTCGGATGGCAGCTCAGTTGGATTCTTGTTCAGGTGGAGAGCCAGTAGTTTTTTGTTGGTTTGGTGGTCAGTTGGGTGGTTCACTGGTTGTTGTGTTGTTTGACTGGTTTATTAGGTTGGTTCATTGATTAAGTTGAATGATGATCATCAGTTTATGGCCTCAGGTGATTTTAGAGAAGAGTTGGTGTTTTTGACATTTGGTGTTTTTGAGGGAATTGCAATATCATCATTTTGAAAAAAGGGCAACCAGGTTTTGAGAGACTTAAAACCACCTCGTTTTGAAGTTTGAAGAGACATTCACATGCTGGTAGGACAGAGCAGCTGAAGGTAAATCCTTCTAGGTCTTATGTGGAAAACTGTGTATCCTCTAACCTTGGTTTTTACATTAAAAATTCCACAAATCTACAATATTCTCGCAGCTAGATTTCCTCAGCAGTGAACACCTGTGAACTGAGGCTGAAAAAGGACACTGATAAATGTGAAATAAATTATTTCTTCACATCAGGCTTCTTCGTTTCATAAATCATTTTCTTCCCTTCATCATACTCCACTGACCAAGAACTGCCGCTGCATACCTCTTCCAAATGAATTTACGCTTCCTGCATTAATCTTTACTTACTTTTTTTTTGCTAGTTTCTTCCTCTTCTTCTGCCACTGTTTCCACATGTCACTCTACTGTTGTCTCTGTTTTATGTACCAAGGGTCTTTAGAAAGCAGGTTTTCAAACACAGTGAACCCCTTCATCAGATAGAGAAATGCTGGGGCTGCTTATGTGGGATCTGTTGAAAGTACATGGTAAAAATAATTATAAAGGACAGGGACTCTAATTTTTAAGGAAAAGAGAAAGATGCTGCGTATGGGTGGATTTGAAGGGTGTTAAAATTATATTTTGGTACTGCTAGCAGATGCATATTGAAGCTTGTTGGCTGCACAGGAAGGACGATTTTTGTTTGCCAGAGGGAGAAACAGAAAGAAAGAAAACGACAGAATGAGAAGGAAACAGAGAAAAGGCGAGTTAGAGGGGGAGATAGACAGTGACATTGGCTAACACTGCCGTTTCACAGGGCTGCCCAGATCCAAACACAGAGTTGGCCAGTGATTGGTCGGTTGTGGTTAGGTCTTGGCATGGGCTGCAGCGACAGCTGTTTGGAAATGATGGAAGCCCCTGAGAAAGGAGATGGGAAAGAGCGGGACCACGACAACAGTCCAGAATTACTGTGAAATTCTGTTGTCCCTGTCCATTCGCCCAACACAGCTCACACTGATGCAGAATGAAAAACAGGAGTACAACAAATCAACAAAAAGAAGCAAATTAAAATACAAATAAGGGGCTTTTGGTGGCACTGCTCATTGCTACAAGGAACTTGTAGTAATTGGATGCCTTCAATCTTAAGTTGTCCTCTGAGGCTTGTTTGTGGGTCTGTTTCATTTCACGGCTTCATCTCAGTCCAACGGGACTGATCATAAAAACATTAAGCGCTGAAGACAAAATGAAATTCAAGCGTGCATGCTATTAAAGCCCTACGCACAAAAAAATATCAACACATACAAATAAGCCTGTTTATTGGTAATCAAGCTGTTTTGTGCAAATAAAGCCTGACAGTGTAGGAACACTAATCAATGTGGTAATTACTCTGCCGTTCCTGCTTAATGTGTGCCTGGTCACCTAACATGTGGTGTGCTTTACCCAACAGAGATCCAGATGGCAGCTTCACTGTTCATAACTGCATTCCCATTAGATTATTGCAGAACGGTGTGCTGCGTGTATACAAAGGACACAGTCCAAAGGCAAAAACACAAAATACATGCACCAGCACTCTTATTTTCCACCAAAGGAGGAGGTATCTGACAGCTACTACTTTAGCCACCCCTGTGCTCACATCACGCTTTGAGTAATCCAAGAGAGGTAATAATAAATTCCTCTTGTTACACTGTTTTTCCACATTCAGTCCTTCTCTCCCCCTGCAGAGTGTAACTCTGTGGGGTTGTGTACACCTGGCTGTTAGATCTCGCAGTGGTACACACAGAACGTGAAAAGGTGATAGCAGAGAGAGTTGCCAGGCTGCCCTCATGGTACTGTGACCGGCAACTGAAGAGCTTTTTATCAGTTGTGGAAATTTGACCCACACGAACATAGGAATAGCAACAACAAATTACACAGCCGATCATTTTGTGCCATGGCTTACAATTGTGGATTGACTATATTCACACAATTGATACAAAAGAAGCAGGGGGCAGTTAAAGCTCTAACACAGAGTTTATCTGGATATTCATCATCAAATTTATCTGTCTGTCCTCCCCCACAGCGCCAACACCATCCTCTCAGTCTACCAGCTTATACAGCCCCTCTGCCGGGCATTGTTCTGAGAAGCATAGGGTTCATTTCCCATACAATATCAGGACGTGTCTGAGTCAACCATGGCAGGTGCGTAGGATTGGCATACTGTAAATCTCTAGTTAACAGTATAATGGTTAAAGAGGAGCTTCTCCACACTGGAGGGAACCATCCTCTGCCTTCACCTGCCTGCACTGCTCAGTCACAGCGGAAAAAAAAACACATGCATAAAACACCCACACAAACACACACAAAAGACAATGGTTGTTTGCTTTTGATGTCACCAGGTTCAGTTTGAGAGAAGGTGGCAGAAAGAGGCTCACAGGCTCTGTCGGGGCAGGCGGTGCAAACAAATTCCCACAAAAACAGGCGGCAAAAGCACAGCTGGCTCGTGGTGGGTAATATGGTGATTGCAGAGATCTGATGAGACACTCTGCCTTCTATTAAAAGTGCAGCGCTGGGAGCCTATTTTTCTCCCACCCCTCAAACTCTGCAGGGTGATGACTAAAAGAGGCACATTTAGTCATCTCTCCCTCCACACCCTCTATAACTGACGCACAAATACGCGCACATGGATACACTAAGACACATTCAGAGTGAGCTGAACACAGCACTCACATGTGGATGGAAGCCTGTGATGTATAGAGGGCTAGGTTAATCAAGCATATCTAATTTACTGATGAAGTCTTGATGCAGAAGTGGGCAGTCTCTGCTTTAAGACATGTGATCTGACTCTATCTCAGTTCTCCCTCTCTCTCTCTCTCTCCCTCTTTCCAGCTGGGCTTCATTGTAATACACACACACTTTCTCACATGCATACACACAAGCATGCTCCTTCACACACTCGCTTGGGCTCCCTCACACAGACTCTCTACTTAGTGCGCTGGAGAGAGGACTGAGGCTCACACTATCAGCACTGCTTCTCAATGGGGGGACGCAGCCAAGAGCAGACAGAGCAGTCATTCCACTGGAGCCTTCCGCCGCACGCGTGAGAAGGAGACAACAAGTGAGGGGGGCTAAATTAGCTCCCTGTCATCACTACAGAGGAGTTCTACTGACGGAGCAGAGACAGGCTGAGGGAAAAGAAGAAGACAAGAGATCTGTGATCGTATGAGGCTGATACAGCACTGACATGATCAGCCTCCCAAACCTCACGTCCTGGCCAGTTTGTGACTTAGACCCCAGGCTGTTTTGCTGTTTCTGACTGTTTGTATTGGAACTGAACAGCAGGGGTCCAGAGGACACGGTACTGTGGGGAGAAAAGAAACGAGCATTCAAGCTCCCCTTTCGTGCAGCCCAGGACTGGAATTTCAGGCGGGAATCCCTTGCTTCAAAGTATGGATGGATTTAAGACAGAGGAGTGAGTCTGCAGTGATTCTGACTGAGCTCCTTTCTTCTTGAACACACTGCTCAGGTAAGGGTGTGAGACTTTCGAGGAATACCTCAGCTGTTCAGGGGACATGATGGGTGGGGTGGGTGGGGTTTATTTACTTGGACAACCCTATTTTCAGAGGTCTTTACCTAGATGATAGAATCCTGCTTGTTGAAAATCAGTAAAATAAGACTTAAAATGGGATGGCTTCTTTTACCCTTTCAGTGCTGAAAACTTAAAGAAGAAAAAAAATCAATAACATCCTGTTCATCTTAATCAATTATTCCCTGAGAGTGGGCTGTTAGATCAGTTTGAAACAAATTTTAATGAGAAAATGTGTTGCATTCATCATGTCAACAAACCAGGAAGTAATAAGTTAAAGACATTAAGTTCATTGTTACACCTTCATTTAAAAGTGTTTTCGAGTCTGAATCAACCGCATCCTGCGTTTTTAACCTGGTCTGTCCGTCAGTCAGCCTCTATGTGTTCACGAGTTGCCCCCAAAGTTGTCTTTGAGCAGGGTAAGAGGGAGTGCTGGCTGCAAGAAACATAATGAGGCTACTTTTCTAAAATCACGTCGCGCGCAGGTGCAGCGGCAAATTATGCGCCTGCAGGTGTCTGCTGTTTTCGCCCCTCGACCGCATTTACTGTCTCACGCTGGACTTTACAATTACGCATAGAGACGAGCTGTCGTCTGTAGTTTTACACCACGGTCAAAAACTGAGAGTAAACTGCCTGTCTCCTCTGTCGAGAAAACAACACGGATAACGCTGAGAAAATGGGACAACAACAGCGAGAGCCAGAGTTTAGTTCTGTTACCCTCGAAGCCTTTTTTTCGCCTCTGAACTTCTATGAGAAGATGCCCATGCTTGTTCGCTTTATTTAATGTCTTCTAGGCGCCTTCTCCTCTGGTAAAACGCTGCTGGTAAGAACCTCATTTGATTTTCGGCAAGAATGCTTCCCGATAACCGGGAGCAGTTCACAGTCTCTTTGCAATATGCAGCTAACCACGCGAGCGCAACGATCCCTCTGAATATGCAGTCAGCTCGTTGAGCAGAAACACCGTGCGGTTGGGGGAAAAAAGATGAAAACATACCCATGGGACCAGTTTATATTTCCACCAAACCGCGGATTAGTGTGGATTTAGTTCAGGGGTGGGGATTTACAACGTGCTGTTCATAATTATATGCTTACTTTTGCCTGAATATTAAGCAGTGTCAATGTCACACGGGGCACAAAACATACACGACCTGATTTGGTCTTTTTATGGATGTAATCTCAGACACATTGAAACACTATCTGGTTAAAATGGTGCAAACAGTCTTTTTCTTTCTTTCTTTCTTTCTTTCTTTCTTTCTTTCTTAAAATATAACACTCCATTAGACCTGCGTTCATGACACTTTAAGATATCTGAAAGAGGCTTCTCCTCTCAAATGTGATATCTCCTGAGTGTGAAGTTCACACAGTAGAGACTCCCTCCAGCTCACAGTCAGCTTCATAATCTCTTGTGTATTAAGATATGGAAGACTCAAACACAAAGGGAGCATTAAATCTACGCTTCTACATCACATTTACACACAAAGAAACCTCTGTGAAAAACGACAAGACGCCTGTCACTGCCTGGATTCAGTGAGTGATATAGATTTCAAATAATGGTACATTCTGACTCAATACTGATGAGAGTGTGTCGTCGACTGAAACAGAGAACTAATACATGTTGCTGCAGCTTTGGTTTTGTTTAAAAGTTTTAAATTTCCCACTGGAGGTTCTAAGTGGAAGCACTAATAACACCTTGAAAGGGGGAGAGCCTCATTATTCAGTCATGGTTTAGGTGTGTCTCCATATGCTGGCCCTCAGCAGTTATTAGGCAGCTGCTGAACTGAACTGCAACACAACCATACGAAAAACAACTTTTCTTAACTTTCAGAATAAATCAGGGCTGATGCTGAAAATGTGGTGTTCTATCAAAGGGGTCGAACAGTATTTAATTAAAAAATTACAGCCTGAAAAATAAAATCAAAGCACCTTTCTGCATTTTGTCTTTGTTGTTGAGCTGGATACTGCCTCGCTTAACTTTGTGTTTTGCTGTTTGATGGAGTCTTATGTCTGCAGGGATTTGCCTTAAGATCTTTTTTTCCCCCTTATTTTCATTCAGTTACTATACAAAAATACCCATGCAGATACATTTGAATAAATAATAGTAGAATCATTTTCATAAATGGGTAAAAGACATGCTCAAAGTGAAAAATGGCAGTTGTTGTAACCGAAGCTTCTTATAAAAAAAGAAAAATCTGATATTGCAAAAAGAAAAAGTTATTATGAGTTTGATTTTAGCAGTCTGTAAAAAAAAAAAAAAAAAAAAAAAAAAAAGAAACACAAAGTGGTTTTAAACCAACCAGCCCAACTATAGAGTAAACATTGATGTTTATGGCACACTGACGTGCTTAGTACAACAAAACCCATAATATCAAGTTTGGCAATTAAATACTTTAAACATACTCTGAGATGATGTTTCCCATCAAGTAATTTATTTCATCAGTACACTTGCATAACTTCTTGGAAGGTGAATTATTCAACGCTTGTCATGCTTTCATAGTTACACCATTTGATAATTTGATGGGAATGATTCTTTAATTGGGTAAAAATGGTAGGAATGTCATGAAATACTATGGAACCAACAGAAATGCAAAATCTGCATATAAACAATCATCTAATGTGTTGTTTTTGATACCAACCCTTTTTTGTCACTGTCCCAAATACCTCTTGTAATGTAAATACCTTTAAAGCGAAATATGAATACATCTGGGCTTCTTTTTCATGGTATATTAAAGTGAACACAATGTTTATTTTGCACATTTTTACAGAGACTTACGGTAACACACCTCTGTCCCTTTTTCCCTGTGGTTCTCTCCCTGCTGTGTGCTGCCCTGCAGACCTGGCCTCACCATGTCCTGGTTGTTGGCCATGTGGATTAGCCTGGGCTTCCTGCTGCTCTGCCAGGCCACGCTCTACCAGACCATCCAGCAGCACCATGTGGCCCGGCCTGGTCGCACCGACATCCTCACCCTGGGTACGTGTTAGCCTTTGTTATACTTTGGGTTCAAAGTGCATGCAGAGCGAGACGATGCCCTCTCTAAGGGGCAGCTGTTCTCAGCTTTGGCACTTTGAAGGAAACAGAAAGAGACTGCTGCAGTATGTCAGAATGATTTACCACAGTGCTGCACTGTAACATGATGATTCACCATGCTCACAGTCACTAAGGGTGAGTAAAGGGGAGGCACCTAATTGTGCCTCTAATTGCAGGTTAGGAGCTTGTTTTTAGTGACACTTGAATCTAAAAACATCTCTTCATTTTGTGCTATTTATGGAAGAAATTCGTATTCTATACATATTTTCATCTCTAGGTCTGTGGCTGTGCTGCACACTCCTGCTTAAATCTGAACATGAAAACCCTGCTAGACAAAGAGCCTCTTCAAACACTGAGTAAGCTAGTAAGGAAATGAATTGTCTGTGCTGCGAGGAAATTCTTTACTACACCCTGAATCTTGCTGGGAGACTGCTTCGAGTAGGACAAGCTGTAGGCAAAAATCCCTATTACTTCGCTGGTAGCCTAGGGAGCTTTGATCACAGTGGCTTAGATGGAAATGACAATTATGTTTCCCTCTCTTGCACCGGAAACGTTTGGCAATTAATCCCAACGCCTCCTGCACTGTAGGGGCGAAAGGGGAGGGTAGACGCTGAGGCGGATCTAATTCTCTGATTATGGGAAAAGCTTACCAGCATTGCTTATGGTGTATGTGGGAGTGTTAAAGAAGAGTTTTTTTTTTTTTTCTAGAGCGAAGCAAAGGCTTTCTTTAAGCTTTTAACAATGAGTGTGACTCCCATGCTGAACCCTCACAGAGAGTGAGGCTCTCTCTCTCCAGAAGCCAAGCGGCTGTTAAACATTGATGTTATCTTCTGCTTGGTTCCCTTTGTGTGTGTGTGTGTGTGTGTGTGTGTGTGTGTGTGTGTGTGTGTGTGTGTGTGTGTGTGTGTGTGTGTGTGTGTGAGTGTGTGTGTCCCATTGCCAAGCAAAAAGAGACAGTAATTGAAGCACAGCAAAAGGGGGGAAAAATCCAGCATTGAATTCTCCATGCTTGTGTTGAACATTGGTGGCTTTAAGCAGCATGTCAGAGAATTGGCTCACTTTTGCTGTGGAACAGCTGACACAAGAAAATCCCGACTATGATAGATAGAAAAGTTCTCAAAGTATCCGGGTGCCGTTAATTGGAACAAGAGGGTGAGGGATGAGCGACATGGAGCTCTGAATGAATTTTTAAAAGCTGGCTTCCAGTTTTCTGTGTCTTTTTTTTTTTCCTTTTTTGACTGGTTGGCAAGTGGAGCTTGGTGCCAAAGATGTACAAGGAAGTGCAAGGCTCAGTAAGTGTCTCCTGAATAATGCAGTGCTAACAAAGGGGTGGAAGGGGGGAAATAAGAGCCCCTCCAATACCCCTCCCGCCTCTCCCTCTGAGCACCACCCTCAGCGTTGATCTGGAGGAGTCATCCAGGCAAGAGATAGTTATGGGTGAGAGTTCTCTGGAAGGTTTCCTGTCAGAGGGATCAACTCGCACACATACTGCTTACAACTCTGAGCAGGGTACATGCTCCCGCGTCGGCGTACCATTTTCTCACTCAGGCCATTATGGTGCGGCATTTTCATGGGTCCTGTGGGGATTCTGGTGTTGTGTTCAGAACTCATCGGGGCTGAGAGGATGCATGCTCTCACTGTGGAGAGGAAGGATAAATACACAGTCTGCTGATTTGATCTTTCCTCAGTCTCAGTTTACATTAACAGCTGATTTGTGCTAAAACGCTGAATTTTGAAAGATGTAGTTCAAAGAAAGATGTTGTTTAAATTCACACCAGTGGTCACACTGAATCTGATAGTCAGCTTCAGTATATTTTATCACAAATGTTGCAGAAAACTTTTAAACTCTATCAAATCATGAGGGATGGCAGCTGTAATTGGTGCTGACAATCATCGTATTAAGATATGTTGAGGGTTTTTTGCTCTCCTAATCAGCAGGCTTCCCAGGGATGAGGGTCTGTCACAACTGTGTTTTATGGGAACACAGCTTTAACTCTGTTTTTCTTCTCTTCCATGCAGCTCAGCAACTGTAAAATTTACTGTACAAGATATTTTTTAAGAGGATTAAGCTGACATCAATCTCAGTCATCCGCAGAGTGGCGTTAACCGATCTAACCAAAGCGGCGCTCTCAGAATTGAAATGCTATGATGAATATTTGAATTAGAATTGATTTTATAATTTGAGAAGCTCTCTGGTTTCATTGAGGCCAGAGCCCTCAGTTATAAATAGATACGGTTATGTAGGAAGTAGCAAAAGAGAGAGAGAGAGAGAGAGAGATGTCTTGCCTTGAAAAAAATAAATCCATCAGCTTTCATGCTCGGCAGTTTTACCGTAATCAAATAGAGTGTCTGAGTTTCTAGGGGATGATGAAAAGATGTGTGATATAGTGTGTGCCGTGCAGAAAATTAAGTTGTGAAATGGTTTTGTTAATGAAGCATGAGGAAGACAGGGCTCCAAATGTCTGTGCTGATACACAGATTAATCGAAAAAGTGTTTTATACGGCTCTCACACATGTAGTCCATTTGCTGAGATTTATTCATTATCTTTAAAATAAGTCGCTGACAAGAAAGGTGAGGCGGTTTTCCTTCACTGTACTGTCTGCAGTGCAGTCATAAGTCTTGAAGGGAAACAGAGGGTTGGTGAATGGTAAAAAAAAAAAAGTTGTCCTGAAATAAATTTTATTTTGTCTCCTGGCATGCAGCCCAGCTGACTGTCTGAGATACTGAGTGTTACAAAAACTCACAAACCATCTGAACAAGACAAAGACTAACAGACAGGGAGATGTGAGGGTGATGGGAAGTGAAGGTCATGTTGAGTGAGGTGTAGATGTAATCCTCCAGCCTGTTGAAGCATTTAACTCTGTTTGAGAAATCAGCTTATCTGCCTCCTGCAACACCAAGCTGACAGTGCATACCAAAAAGGAAGAGATCAAGTTTCAACTTGTATTTATTCATTTCAAACGTTTCCCTGACAAATTGTTGTAGTCACTGCCCGGGCTGAGATTGAGTAACGAGTTGCCCGACTGCATCGTCACCAGCGAGGGAAGCAATGCCCGCTCCCCTTCCCATGAGTCTTTGCTCCGCACAGCCTCCCCTTGCGTCCTGTTTGTGTGTCTGAAGATTGATGGCGGCCCGATTCTGGGCAGCCAATTCTGGTCTCTCAAGAAATAATCCACTACATTGACAGATGAGCCGAATGTGACATGACGCACGCGCACACACATACACATACACGCTCGCCAGACTCTGCTCTCTTCCCACCTGCCAAGACAGCAAGCAAGAAGCGCTCATTGCCAAGACTGCTTCTGCACAAACCGGGCTGCTTTTGACAGCACATAGTATTGGACTCAATCGTAAGTCAGTTAAAGTGAAACCAATTTACATTGTCAGGGCTCTGCTGGCAGCAGACAACGTGGATTTAGCATTCTTCCTTTCTGTGCTCCCCATTAGCTGTCTAGTCAGTCTATTTTAGTTACATTATGCTTTTGTATTTATGTATTTGAGTATGCGCACAGTGTCCACGTTCACAATGTATCAATACCCAGAGGGCCAGTCTGAATACACTAACTCTTTAGCTCTTGCTTTGTTGTATTATGACTCTGACAGGGCAGATAAAGAGAGTCTCAGATCTGTTAGAACAACATGATTCTTGTTCCAGGTGCAGCTGTAAAACAAACTCTACCTGCCTGTTATACTTTGATGGCAAGCTGTTGTTAATTTTTTTGGTTTGACCACTTTTTTGGCAGTCATTATGAAAACACTGCACTGTGTATACTGCAACATTAGACATCATTCTTGTAATTTAAAGCACATGTTATGGAAGTCACTGGCTTTTCATTTGAAAGCGAAGCATAATCAAAGGCTTGAATAAAATTGGTTTGAACAATGAGTTACAAGAAAAGTAATGCTAATTTCGCATGTCAGTAAAGAACGGCATAGATGGCTGCACAAATTGATTTAGGTGAGTGGGCTGATGTGGTTCTTCTGTTAATATTTTTTTTTTTGCTGTTTTCATATGGCTTATAAAGTCTCATCATATATCGCTGGAAAGCACTTAATTAGCATGTTGTTAAATGTGCCACTGAGTCCTTTGGGGTGGAAGAAAACATGCAATTACATCGATGAGCCATGTAACATTGTATGGTCAAAAAGCAAAAGCATTGGTGTAGTAAAGAATGTCTGATGAATCGAGGAACTTTTCCCCAGCTGTCAGAGCCCAAACTGTCAAAATAAAGCTCAACTTCAGCGGTATGAAGCGCCTGTTTTTTAACATAAGATCTAAGGAAGGTTTCCAGAAGAAAGCAAAGTCTGACAGAGTACTCGCACCTGGTATAAACCTTAAACTCAATTTAGAGTTGCTGTCTCCCCAAATGAGGGTGAAGGTTGAACTCAGGAAGCTTTAACTTGCTCATAACACGAGTTGATTTTTATCCTCCTTTTTTTTCAGTTGACAAATGTATAGTTTCTTAACGTGACTGATAATTTCCTGGGAGTGTTTGGGGATGTTAGGATATTAGCCATGGCACATGCACTGTTTTTTAACTGAGAGCTCATTTCCATAGCTCTCAGACACTTCATCGCAGCAGCTCAGCTTTTGCTGCGGAAACTCAAACATGAACATACACTTTTTTTTTTTTTTCCACACTGTCATCTTCAAAGAGGTAATCTTATTGCTGCTTCGATTCTTTTGCGGAGGTGTAAGAGCTTTTGTGAGTGGGAGATCCATCCATATTCCCCTCAGAAGCAGCTTCTCTTACAGTGTTTTTGTTTTGCCAATTACATCTGCCTTATTTACATCCCCATTAAACTGTGGGGACTAATTAGAGGAAGGATTGACGGTGAAGAAAATTCAATTAAATTGTAGTCACTTGAATGGATGAAGCCTGAGTCATATAAGTGGATGAAAAGGAATTCTTTGATGCTGCCAGCATTGGCTCATGAGAAAACACAGCATCATAAAGAATTAACCGCTGATATAGGCACTATGTACAAACACACGCACTCACATAGGACCCAATTGCTATTTCCCTGGGCTGTAGAATTGTCTTTTATGTCATTAAACTATTCATCTTATTTCAATTTTTTAATTTACATCAGCTTTATCATGCAAAAGCATCTCTTTAGGAGCCAAATGGCACCAGAGGGATATGAAAATAAACTTGCATGTGACAAAATTTTAATGAGAACCATACATTTTAAGAAGAAGGCTCCTACCATCCTGTTTACTGCTAACATTGGATCGAGACTCCCATAATGCATCTCCACACAAAATCATAATTGCTTTGAAAACTGGGCTCAGGCAGGGAAGTCATCAGTGTTATGTGATCCCACTCTCTATCACTCAGCATGCCCTTCGAGGTAATGAAAGCAACCTTTCTAGAATACTAGGCAATAACTGGCTGATCATTCAGGTGCCAAGCAGTTCTCTTTCTCTCTCTCTTTTTTCTCTCTCTCTCTCTTTGCCTGGCCTCAGCCCTCCACTCCATCCTCTTGTCCCCACTCTCCCCTCCATCTCCTCGTCTCTATCGGCCCCTCAGACGATTTGTCATGGATCAGATGAGACAATTTGTCATGGATTAGTGCACTTAAATGTCTGTGTGATAGTGGAAGCAGTCAGTGGAAAAGCTTAGGAATCCTATTACACTGCGTTTTATGGCCAGCGAGAGGAGGAGGGAGAAGTGGAGGTTGAATTGGCACTTTCTATGGCCTGCGTGCCATTTCTTGACTTTTTCTCCACACATAATCAGATATTCACTTAGAGGTGAGCTGCTATGATGCGTCTGAACTGGATGAGCAGACTGAAAGTTAAACGTGTATTCTTGAATCACCTCTTGTTGCGTAAGTTGCCGTTGAAGCTTGCTTGCCGCCGTTGCTATGCCTATAAAGCTTTTTATTTGTCAAAGTACATATGAAGTTTAATGCGAACAGAGAGGATTGAACACTATCATAACAGAAACACATTTTCACACTTACTTATTTACTTCATCTAGAGTAGAATACTTACCAATTCACCTGCCTTTGGACTGCTACCATAAGTAAGTCCTCAGTGTTTAAAAGTTCTTAAAATAGAGGCACCGATTATAGGCAAAGTTGTTTGGTGGCACACTCCAGGTACTGAGGCCACAGTCCTTGTCCCAGTGGCCTCCTACAGCAACTCCCCACATATCAGTTTGTTTGTTTTTTTGTCAGCTGCCCTACCTAATTTAGCCAACACACACCCAACCACTTCATAAGTTCTTTAAATAAAAATAACTTTGTTAATTTACTCAATATGCAGTCACAACTCAAGACTCTGAGGTTCAAGCTTCCACTCTTCACCTTTGCAAATAGCAACACTAATTAGCAGTTATATAGCAAGCTAGTTAGCTGAGAAACGATAACTGCTGTGAACATTTTTGGGTGCTCATTAAACATTGCGGCAAACTGTTTCTCTTTCACAGTGGAGACTGCTGTCTGTGTATCTTTGTTAAGGAGTTGATACAAAGATTACACCTTCATCAGAAACTTATAAGCCTACAATTTCACTGACTTTTCTGAAATAGCAAGGCATCAACCGATGTGAGCAGATGAGAATAAACTTGCCACACTCTGTGCAAAACAGCTGGTAAGACAGCGCTCCAGGTGAAAACTCCGTTTTTCAGATGAAGTCTGCAGAACGAACAAACACAAAGTCTGGGCAGAGGAGGCCAATTAGAGTGTTGTTTGCCTTTGCCTGTATCTTAAAGTGTCACTTGCAGCAGTGAATGAGTCAGTGAGAAATAATCATTGTTTGTCTCAGTCGGCAAAGCGATTTTGAGTCACCTGTGGCAACATTGCCATGTCATTAGTATTTATTTGCTCAGTGGTCTTTCTCAGCTAAAGCCTTTAACTGCATGTACTGCTTCTCTCCCTCCTTGAGTGTGATTAGATGGTAGTAGATTAGTCCCTCTTCCTTGCGGATGTCAGATGATTATCCGAGACAGAGTGCAGGAATTCAATTTAATACAGGTGGCTCATTCCTTCAATTATTTCCAATGAGACAGAGAATATGAAAATAGACAAACAAGTCGCACAGCGCATCGTGTAGTCAAACAAACCATCTATCTACCAACAGCTTGGGTTACACTTCTGTGTCTCCCAGTTTATTATAAGATGTCTATTTAAAGTAGTCTTCCATATGTCTACTTTTTCAGTTCATCCACATGCTACACGCCTTTTTCTTACCTAACAGAGCAGCACAAAGTAATTGTATCGAGATCATTTTTTATTTATACAATATCTTATGCAGCTTCTCTGTCACCTCTAGGCCCCTCCAGCCCTCAGTGGTGTCTCACTGAAGTAAAATAGCTTGCTTATGTTAATGGAGTAAAGAGACAGTGGCAGGTAATTATGATGCTATAGAGCTACTTGGTAGCATCATTTAGAACCACTGCAGGGGACAAATGTTGCTCATTGAGTGTTTTGTTTGCTGTACACTCACTTTGCACTAGCAACTCATTCACTCAAAAAGGCAAAGACTCTCTTTAACTGCAATTTCACAGATTTTTTTTATACCAATTATATTCTGTCTTATATTTTTTATTTATTTAGTCAGATAAAAAATGCATTATTTGTAGCATTGACTTAAAGTTGCTCTTGCTGGAAATAAACCTCTTAGTCATGAACATGTCACTGATCATTTAGCTGGAAGATCAGATGAATGTTCTTGTTGTGTTTTGATAGACCGTATTTTAATAGAATGTATCAGGATCACAAGTTTGTCCAATCAGAGGCACAGCTCAGCTCACGTGACTGACAGGCACTCTATGGCTGTTAGACAGGAAGCTCAAAGTCAGCATCATATCTGTTCAACAATTGTCCATATTTCACCATATCATGAATGAAGAAAATATGGACAGAGGCTATGTCCATATTTTATATATTGTCTATGATCAATACTCAAATGTTTATTTGCACCGTCATGCACAATGCCCTGCTCTACATTTGTTATTGGTATTTTAGTTTGTATATACATACATATTTTCTTTTTCAATGAATTCTTTGTAATGTAAAAACTACCTGGTAATAAATCTGATTCTGATTCTGGTAGGAGGCCAGGAAGGCTATTGAGCCAAAAGGAGATTCATTCATTCATTCATTCATTCATTCATTCATTCATAAATAGTAAATAGTTACAATAATATTTGAGTAGGGCTGGGTATCAATCAAAAATTTTCGATTCCTGTACTCATACCGATACCTTCACTTCGATACTGGTTCCTGAACGATACTTTTTTTTTCCAATGTCAATTAGTTCTAACAAAATGAAACTTTCATTACATGTTATAGTACAAATCTTGAGTTTCGTTTTTCATCTAGATCTAATTTTCTACTCTGAGCAGTTTTCTTGCATTAAAAGAAAAATGCCAGTGAAAAAGAACAGGTGCAAACAAGTAACAGGTTAGTGTGTTATAGGTACACTGTAAATGTGTTCATAACTATAAATGAACTTTCTTCTGTCAATTCTTGTTGTGTGTGAAAATAAAATCCCTATTGGCCTTCGACCAGCAAAAGTGACCTTAAAGACAAACATGAGCGTGATTCATTTGCATGCAGCCGTCTGCTCTGGCTGCAGCTTGGAGGGTCTGCTGTGAGCGGAGGAGTCTGTGTTTGGAGAGGGGAGGGGCTCAGCGCCCGCTGCTCCTTAAGAAGCAGCGGCTGAAGATCAAAACATGCTTTCACTCCATCACAAACTCCAGAAAAGTTGCTGGATTTGTTGCTTTTTAGAAAAAAAGTTGCTAGAGAGGTCTGAAAGTCACTAAATGTAGCAACAGAGTCCTACATACAGCAACCACATGTAACGTTACAGTGAATCACCTGCGGCATTATCAGATCATGATCACGTGATTAACCCTTTGGGTACTAAAACTTGGCAACCAAAAAATGAGGTGTAATTTGATACTCGGCACTACTGAAGCATTTCGGTCGTTGCCATAAAAGAACCAAAGTTCAGTACCCAGACCTTCATTTAAGTCACTGTGGCTACTTGTTAAATGTATTAGCTGCTCAGGAAAGTAGCTTTAGCATTGATTCTTTTTGCCTCAGTCCTCAGTACCTTGCCTCCAATCACACTGCAGCTGCTTTATTAATTCTGGTCATCCAGTTAGTTCTCTGAAAGCAGCAGACCTAAAAGTTAATAGGGGAGCATGTGTTCATACAGGCAATCAGTCTGTTTAGTCCTTCCTGGCATACATATAGTGGAGCTGGAGGTGATTTCAAATCACGCCATGGTTATTTGGATGGAGTGATTCCTCCTTGGTCTGCTGAGTTGTTTTGAGCTGCACCTGAGTCCCTGATGTTTGCAGCACTGGGCCTTAGGTGATAGAAGCATGTTTTGTAATTTGGTGCTTCTCGAGATTGAAATTAGTTGTCTTGGCAGTTGACAAAGTTTCCCTCCCTGCACATAAACTGCAGCTCATCACAATAATTTTGTCCTTTACCTTAAGGAGGTACAAATAATGCTGGTATCCCAAGACAGGAAGCTCAAGCCTAAATGATCTTTCTACCAGGATGCTGATTTGCTGACATTTGGGTAACCGGCTCACGTTAAGATGACTAGTCTTTTAAAATTCTTTGAAAGTTCTTATAAATTTATGTAATTTTAATTACTAAATTTGCAAAGTAGATTAATACACTACCACAGACGGTAGTGGTGATACAGTAATTTTGGAGTAATCAATGGATGCCATAAAAGGAATAATTTCAAAGCAAGTTCTTCATAATGATTTAAGATGTTACCTTAAGTCTTCTTATTACTCACTCAGACAACTTATTAAAACAGCTTCAGCTGTTTAAGAATTGTTATCTCTTTCCTGATGACAACACATTTAGGATGCATATATTTAATTTGTTGCCACAGTGACTTTCTTTCTCAGTGCTGCCCATTGAATCATTCATTCCTGTCGGGATGAAAATGGATTATGGTGTTAGGAATTATGGAAACAGAAGTCCTCTTGCTTGAATATGTCCCCACCTGTCAAAGGAATGATTGAAAGTCTGTCTAAATTTTCCACCCGTGGTGCTCTGTCAGCATTAGCTGAGCTCTATTTGTCTTGTCTGACGTGTCTGGGTGAATCCATGTGGCTGCTGTGCCGAGGCAGCGCCGTATTGTCTTATCACAGCTTTATCTGACAGCAGGCTCTCTAATAATGGAACTTAGGTTGAGATGTCACAGCTAATGGTTCATCATAGCTATAGGCTGACAGGAAATGACACAGGAGATGGACACAGACAAATACCTGAATAAATAGACAGGAAGTCTTTATCCTGTTTTCACACTACTGTATACCTTGTATTAAAAGTGCCAGTCACTGGTACTGTACACCTGGAGGAAAGTGACAGACTGTTGAAAAAGTAAGAATTAGTATCCACTGGCCCTGCAATGTGTCTTAATTTGCAACAGAACATGTCAGGTTTGCTGAACATGGCTCGATGCCCTCATTCCTCTCTGCTCGCTGCCTGCTGGCCAGGAGAGAAAGAGAGAGACAGAGAGAGAGACAGAGAGAGAAAGAATGACGGACGATGTGGCACCTGCATGTGTCTGTCTGTAGCCTAATGACACAGAGGAGCTTTCTGTCTCACACACTTTTGGTCCCACTGCTCACTTTTATGCTCTTTATCTTAGTCGTTTTCTGGACAACTTGTCTGCCTATTAGCCGAGCCGCTTATCTGCCTCAGGTCTTATCCCAATCTTCTTCTTTTACTCGCTAACTCCTCAATGCGTCAGTTTCCTCTTTAGACTTGCCAGAAAAGACATGTTTAACTTCAATTATCTTGGGAAACTGAGCAAAGTTGGCCGTGTGTATTTGCAGGGAAATGTTATTTAGAACCCCAGGCAGGCAGGCAGTACAAGATTTTTCTCATCACTCATCCCAGAGGTTTAAGTGGAATGAGCTACAGAGCTTTCCCAACAAAAAGACCTTTTGACCTGCTTCCTGGAAGTTTTGGGAACTGAGTTTAAATGAGGATTAATGTCTGCTCTGAAGAACTTGTTCAACCTATTCCCCGAGGGTGTCGACGGAAATATGAGAATGGCATACATGTGTACAAAATAAGAGTGTTATTGGAACTCTGCTGGTAGAGCTGAACACCTTTCTGCACAATGTCTTTGATCATAACATCTTTCCCTTGTCCTTGTGGATTTCAGCAGTCTCTGAGGCATAAACTGCAAAGCACACATGCATGCCAAATAAAGAGCGTTGGAACTGTACTCAAGAATAACTAGATCCCTCACCTCATCTTTTATCACAAATTTTTTTCTTTGTCCTTGTGGAGTTTAAACCACATCAAGGCCTGTGAGCCTAAGCTCCCTGATGAAAGAAAAACACATCAGTTTTTATAATCTTGCTGCTGTGCTCTCACATTAGTAGGACATTCGGCGTAAGACAGGATGCCAAACTAGATTTAAAGGGGAGCTATGGGGAGCTGGAGCATCTGTCCAGTTTTAAAAATAAGGATCAAAACAACCCGTGCACCTTGATGAACAGTGCCTTTAAAAAAAGTCAGTGTAACATCCTGATGTGCTGAAAGGTCTTTTATCACATTAAAATACAATTCGTTCCATGCTGAATTGTTTTTTATTTCCATAGAAGCACTTTGAAATGTGTTTGTCCTGTAAATATCTCTGACTTGGCGTAAGCATGCAATAAAAACTCTTTTCAGAGCTGAGCCAATGTTCTGCTCTCTCCAGGATCAAGGGCTTTAGTTTTGCTTTGGTTGAATGGAGGGAAAAAAAAAAAAAAGCTCTTGAGCACTGTAATGTTTTGCTGAGGAGAAAAGCAGTACCTCTGGCTCACTTACTGTATATTAGCTTTTAGTTTTACATTCCACCCCTTCCCCTGTTTTTGCTGAGTGCACGCCTCGCGCCGAACTGCGCTCACATCTCAACATGACTCCCCCTCTTCTTTTAGGTGCAATCAAAGCATAGGCCTTTGATTTAAGCATGAATAAAATACGGGAATGTTTTGTGATACATTCAGAGGAGTGAGCAGCATCTTTGTCTAGCTCAGATTTTGCACTTTCATTCTTTTCACAGACTGCACGTCAGGCAGAGAGCTGGCAGACGCAGGAGAAGCCGGCTTTGTCTCAGCTCTCATATTAGTCACAGTCACCAGTATTACTCATTCACTATACCGGTCTCTGATGTCGTACTTTCACACATTAATCCTCAGTCGGATATCAAGATGGGTATGATCACATGCTATAAGCTTGGTAATGAATACATGTCAGCTCCTTGGTGTGAAACATAGCTCAAGCATGCATGTGCTCTCTCTCTCTGAGTTCTCTGAGATGTGAGCTCTGCTGACAGGACAGTCACACCACACTGGGTCTCTGTGCAGCACCATGTCACTGTTGTGATGTTATTATAGTTCTGGATGATTCACATGAGCGGGCAGGCAGGCAGACAGCATCGCAGTTTGGGCCTTTCTTTTTTTTTTTTTCTTGGCTCTTCAGCAAATGATAAATGTCACCCGCAGCTGCAGCAGGGGCAGGCCCGAGGGGGTACATATTCAAAAAGTTATGACTTTTTGTTGCACTTGGGTAATGTAGTTGGTGATATAAACCAAAATGTATGGAATTCAGAGTGTGAAGGGTGGTGGTAAAGAAATATTGAACAAATACAGAGGAAAAGGGGGGTGAGAGTGGTGAGCAAGGCGGCTTATTTGGGACTCTGAAAATTGAGTACGACATAGAGAGTATCTGTTCCCGACAGGCTGTTCTCCGCTATGACATTGTTACAGCCTCTCCAATGTTACACAGTCATGTGTTGGCATGTACATCACAATGTGTTTAAATGTGCAAATGGAAAATGTATCATCTCTGTCCAAGCTCCCACTGAGTTATCATAGTGTTTTTAAACTTAAACCCTCAGGTAGAGTGGATGTCAGTCAGTTACGTGCCATTTGTTTGTAGTCCACCCATACTGCCCGACAACCTTTCTTCTCTTAAGTTGAACAACTCTTTGTTTTGAAACAACCCTGATCTCCCTCTTTTTGTGTCACCAAGGTAACATTATGGTATATACCTAGCTATGTTTTTGCTTCTACTCAGTTTTGTTTTTTTCTGGAAAATCTTAACAATTTCAGTTCAGCTTGAAAGTAACTTCTGATGTTTCTCACAAGAGACAATGGGATGTAGAGATTATATTTATGGCAGCATATTACAAAAAAAGTGGTTATTTCTTCTTATTTTCTATCTTGTGAAGAGCAGAAGCACGTGTCGACAAATGGTGTGTCTTTTGATCTGCTGTAACAAAGAAAGTCTCTGATTTTTCCTAAACTTCCTGAAGTTCCTGGTATTTAAGTTCTCTTAACAAAGCAAAGCTGTTAGACGCTAACTTCAACCCCAAATCCAATGAAGTTGAAACGCTGTGTAAAATGTAAATTAAAACAGAATACAATGTTGTGCAAATCTGGTTTAACCCACATTTAATTAAATACACAACAAAGACAAGATATTTGCTTTTCAAACTGTTAAACTTTTTTTTTTTTTTTTGCAAATATTCACTCATTTTTAATTTGATGCCTGCAGCACGTTCCAAAACAGCGGGAACGGGGGCATGTTTACCACTGTGTTCCATAACCTTTCCTTTTAACAACACTCAATAAATGTTTGTGAACTGAGGACACTAATTGTTGAAGCTTTGGAGGTGGAATTCTTTCAAATTCTTGCTTGATGTACAACTTAAGTTGCTCAACAGTCTGGGGTCTCTGTTGTCTTATTTTGTGCTTCATAATGCTCCGTACATTTCTAATGGGAGACAGCTCTGGACTGCAGGCAGGTCAGTCTAATACCCGCACTTTTTTACTACAAAGTCACACTGTTGTTTGCAGAATGTATCTTGTCATTGTCTTGCTGAAATAAGCAGGGACGTCCCTGAAAAAGACGTGGCTTGGATGGCAGCATATGTCGCTCCAAAACCTGTATGTACCTTTCAGCATTAATGGAGCCTTCACAGATGGTCAAGTTAGTCATGCCATGGGCACTAACACACCACCTAATTAGAAGGGAAGTTAAGCCAGAAAAAAAGGCTCTTTGGTATGGGAAGCTTAGCATGATAGAAATTAATTTATCCTAAGAAATAAATGAGATCAAACTTGGTATTGGAATTAGATTTTTTTTCTCAAAAATGGCTGCCAATTCACCAAAAATACTCCATAGCCCATATTTACGCCTACATTTCGGGGGTCAAGAAATTCAATAAAATAGGTTTTAAGTTAAAAAAAAAAAAACCCCAACAGTACTCCCGTTACCATGACAATTGGGGAGCAAATGTTTTCTACATTTCCCATAGCAGGGCAGCTACTTCTCTACATTACATTTGTCCAAAGTAGCATGAGATTTCAAATAGTAAGAAGTAGCCTGTGCAGATCAGTTGCAGCAACAACCCATTCCATCTACATCTCTAACCACGATTATAAACAAAATGAGGGTTTACATTTGGAAAAAAAAAATAAAAACAGCAATGATTTTTTAACAAAAAAAAAAATCAGTTTTAAAACTGTAAAATAAAAAGTAAAGAAGAAACATTTTCTGTACACTCCTTCCACTATGGACATATCCTTCCATTTAGAGACCACTATATTGTGTTTTTTTTTTCTTTCTTTCTTTTTTTTCAAGGTAAATAAGGGTGTTTACAGGTAATTCTCAATCTGAATGTTGCTAACTGATATACTAATTATATGGTGTGGATGTCTGAAAGAGACAGAAATAAAACAGAAACAAGGGATTAGAATCCAAAGGATGTGTTGCAGGTTGTCATCGTCTGAAGCCAGTTCAGACATCCAAACAAGAATCAGTGTGCCTAGCTGGATTTGTTGCTGACACCTTCTCTCATGGCGTACTTTTAGGACATAGCGTTACTTGATGCTACAAGTTTTTCTTGGTTTTCTTAATAAAAAGCCAGGTATGGTAAAAACTTATCAGATACTTTTCACATAAAACAAAAAGAAAACAGGTAAACAATTAAGATGTCACAAAACTAATCTTAAAGCTTGTCACTCACTCACAGAGCAAGGCATATTATTGTACTGATATTTACACGTGTCATAAATTTTGGGAACCACGGTAAATTAAGTCTGTTGCATTGTGCTATCTATAACTACAATTTTAGAAACACTTGAACTTAACCTGAGCACCACTTCAGCTCTGAATCAATGAGAGGAGATTTTCTGAAGCCCTAGGAAATGAAAGCTCTACAGCTAAGCAGATATTATCCAACAGCAGTACTGGGGACGAAGGGACCACTTTCTCACCCTCCAGTCAAGTGGTAATATTAGTAAAATTGGTGACACTGAAAGGTGAATACTAGTTAAGTCTCATGCTTGTGAACGTCCTGTCTCACCGTGAATAGGATGAGATGCAGGTACAGCTCGTGTAAGCCCTCTCTTAGGATGGCAAGTCCCAGACAGACTTGATAAAACAACCTCATGTTTGTTTTCATGAGGATGAGAGGATTATATCCTCTTAAAGGAAGAGCATTGAACTTGTACTTTACAAGCTAAAGATAAAATCAGGAATGGAGGCACACATAGCTTCCGTATTAGACATAGTATTAAACCTTTCAGAAGGATGAGACAGTGACAATGCAATCTATTCGCAGACAGAGAGTATTTGCTCTTATGTTTTGTGGCTGAATCCGAGAGTGAATACAATTCCTGTTTTGTTTAGACGTGTGGATTCTGTTCAAGCCTTGCTGCCAGTTGGAGGAGACAGAAATGACTTTGAACAGGGAGAAAATTTGGATGATCAATCTAACATCCCCTGTCCAACTACTAGGCTACCATCAATCATTGTGTACTCCCTGAATCTCGTTCCCAGCAAGATGCTAGCTGCCATCACACCATTTTCCTCTGGAGTTTTACACTTCTGGCTGGATTCACCTGTTTCTGAGAGCAGGGAAAAGAGAAAGAGCTTATGTGTATGCAAGACAACAAGATAGGATGTGTCCCTTTGAGCCAGCCAGCCGGCTTGCGACAGTGCTGTGGCTGATGTACGGCCAGACAGATGGCATCCATTTGATCAGAGTGATGCTGTAATGGTGGGCCAGGAATGGCAAAGACAGGCAGTTATTGGGTGTTCATGAGCAGGCCGTACTTTCAGTTTGCCAAGCTGTGAAACTTTAACCTTTTAAAAGCTTGCCTTCTTTTGCCTTACTGATCTACTGATGATTGGTTGATTTGCCAAGTCAGTAACAGCAGTTTAATAATTTTTCATAAGCCTTTGCACACATACCTTTCTGTCCATAAGTATACAATGATAAATTATGTACCAAATTTAAAGTTATTTAAGCAGTCGTAGAAATGCTTCAGTGAAAACCAGAGTTCTTTTATTGACAAAAAATGGGAAATAGAAATACAGTTTGGATATTATCAAAGTCAAATATGGGTTATCTGCAATGAAATTGTGTTACAAATAGAATTAGCTTGCTTCTACTCATACAGTTTGGTAGCTAATGCAACCCTTTCACATTTATGTGTTTGAAGTGATCTGTTGCTGGCAGCAGTGGAGTTAAAAAAATTGCTAAACTTCAGGTTTTTTTTCCTTTTGATTCAGATGAGCCATGTTGGGAATTGTAACTCATGACATACCTTGCTAAAACAATGAAAAGAACAACCAAACAGCATCTGTAGCTTCTACAGACTTTAAATCTGTTAAAAACAGGACCCATCAGAGCACATGTGTTTGATCCTCTGCATAGCACAGAACACATTTTTGTGTTATAGACATGAGTGAGCATGCTCAGTCTTTTTTTTTTTGTTGTTTTTTTAAAGTGCTGAAAAGAAGCAGCGGGCATTTTTCAATGTAACATGGACATGTCAGTGAATTATCAGTGAGTTGTTTATGTGTTCTTTGGTATTAACTAAATCACACTTTTAATGTGCAGACAGTCACTGCTTTCACCGATGTGTGATTCTCTCTTTATTTTGGTTGTTTCTTGGAACTTTTATCAATCAGACCATAGAGACTGGCTTTACTCCAGTCATTCTGGAACCTGCCAGACATGTTTTTTTCCAGTTATTTTCTTGCTCAAACACTCTGTATCCAACTGCTTCTTTTAATCTGTGGTATCTTAATTGGAAAATCTCTGTGGTCCACTGTCAAAATGTTTGACCTTTCAACTTTGGCCACATACTCCAAGTGGATCATCTTTTTTTATGTTTCACTACAGGTCTAATTAACACGGAACATGCCAAGTACATGGAGTGTTTGATTTGGGTTAAGGCCTTTTTAATGATATAAAAAGAAAGACGATTCCTTTGCATTTAACATTACTGTGAACACTGTGATTGTGTCCCCTTCATTTCTGCCCACTTACTGGTCACAGGGCAGAGACGTTTTCAGCATCACATTCAGTCCTTATCTCTTCACACTTGCAAATCTATTTTAAAAGGTTAGACATTAATGGCAAGATACCCCTCATCCTCCCTCCTCTTCCCCCTCCCGCTTTACAGATCCGAGATTACACATTTCACCCTGAGCAACAGACAGAAACTAATCCACGGTCCATGCAAGATATTAGGGCCTCCGCTTGCAGTGTGGCTGACAGCTGAGCAGGGCCAAGTTTTGATATTGGGCATTTAACAGGCCTTTGTAAAATCCAGCTACAGTTAGGAACTAAACCACACACAGATTCTTCTACATGTACACAAGCTTTGAACCATCTAAGTGCTTAAATAAAGATAAAAACCATCAGTGAACTTCCTTCCACACACAGAGACTGTAAGCAGATGCTCCATGGTCATGTTGATGAAAACGTACACAGCGTGATTTGGAGTATAGCAAATGTTAAATAGCGAGATAAGCAGTGGGCCTATCACAGTAAGTGTGATAAGTATCCCATTAAGTTCCCTATGGCCTCCACTTTCTCCCTGAATCAGTGGATCCTAAGTGGAAGAATTAATATTTAATGACTCTGTTAGGTTGCTACAGACACTTCCCGGGTGACTACTTCAAACACACACGGTATCAAGCCAACCTTTTGACTCTCCCTTAGCAGAATTGTCTTATCTCAACTCTGAGATGTATTTTCAAACCAATATTCCCTTTGTGTTACCCTGACTTCCAAGTTAGTGTACATTTATTTTTGTGTGCGCACACGAGTGCCATCTCTTACAAGTACCCACACTATGATATAAATTGCCATCCTCATTTTTGTGAACAGGTTGCTCGACATCTTTATTTGGTCATGTGATATGAGATTGTGTTGTACTTGCCTATAAGTCACGTAATCATTTTTTTCCCTTTTTCCTGGCTTGTTAGTTATGTAATGACTAAAAGCCGGCAACGTTAATAGGAAATGTTTGAATGAAGCAGAAAGAGAATTATTTCCAAAGACAGTTTAAAAACTGGAATACATCCTTGTAATTTATTATCTATACATATTCATCAGACTGGGACAAAAACACATAAACTGCTGCCAATTTTCTCTTCCTCTTCTGTAATTCAACATTAAATATAGCAAGAGTATTAAATACTCCCCTAGTATATGAATATAAGTGTTTACTGTTTAAATCAAAGACAGTCCAGTGTGCATTTTAAAAAGCCGAGGAATTGTGTTGTACGTCGCTTTGGACAAAAGCATCTGCTAAATGAAATTACAGAAGTGGAAGGGGGAGAGCTTTACTCAGTATTAATGTGGAATTTGTTGTCATCTATTACTTTATGAGGGTTATTTTACACCAAGAGGAGTGCAATTTAAAACAGCTGCGTGTACATGACTCAGGCTATTCTGAGTAAGTTTCCATGGATCATGTTTCAGTTTAAGTTTTTTCATTTATACTGAACCTTAACTGCGGTTCTGCAGAAAGGTCTTTCACAAGAACAGACACTGGCTATACACATAGAAGCATAAAAAGTGACTATACTGTATGTACGCAAAGGGAATGCTAGGAGAATTAAACAAAATTGAAATGTAAACACAGCCACTAAGCCCTGTTGAAAGGATCTGAAGGGTCTGGTGATGCTGTAAGGGTTGAGGAGTCCTGAATTATATACAGAGGTGAGACCATGGAGGGATTTGTAAACAATAAGAAGAAGTTTATGTGAAGTGGTGATGTTCCTTTGTCCTTGGTAATAATTTGGCGGCAGCATTTAAGTTCAAAATGCTGCCAATCTACACCAAGTTCAGGTGTAGATTGGAATTATCAAGGTAGGGTGAAATTTAGTCGTTCAGCCTTGGTGATATAATAATATCATAATATAATACATTTTATGACTGTTTTTAGATCAGAGGGTGACAGGAAAGGCCGTTTGTTGTGACCTGTGGTTTTGTGCATGTGGTTCGATGTAGGTGAGAAGATGATGAAGGTTCAGAATTTGAGAATTGTGGGGGATCTGTGTATCATGTCTCTAGCAGTGAAAGGATATGTGAGTGCCAGGTATTCTTCCTGATAGGAGCTCGTAGAGACTGAAAAGGAGTGGACACAAAACTTAACCGTGGAACTCCTCATGTGATATTTGTGGGTGTGGCTGTTATTGGCTGTCTGAATGCGCCATGTCTACATTTGTCTGGAGTTTTGGAACAACCTGATGTGAAGATGTATCGTTTGGTGGTAACCACTGTACAAAGCCTGACACATAAATTGAGCCATTTTCAGTTCTTTATTCATTCATGAATGAATTCACTCATGAACCAAATAATGTAAAATAAAAACATGTACACCTGTCTTTTCTCTCATCACTTGCCTACTCGAATTATAGAAGCTTGTGAAACTTGCACATCAACAGCAAAAAATTGCCCAGCTTCTTCTCAGAACTCAGCTGGGTTGATTATTTGATGAAATCATATTATAGCAACGCATCACAAGTTTTCTCCTGCGTTGACATGTTTCTGTGACTCCCTGTCATTCTGTCCTATGCTGATGAGATTAAAGTGTCTGTTTTGTCTCTCTAAAGAACACACACTCCCTTGTGCAGACTTGTGTACACCACAGAAAAGATGCCAGTTGAGAGAACGCCAACTTCCAATTGTGCTCCTGTTGTGACTACAGCCAGAAGCTCTGCAGCACGTTAATGAGTAATGCTTTGTGTGTTTGAGACACACTCAAACATGGCCGTAGCTATTCATAGAGTTGCAAAGACGTGTGTGAAGGGGGGGCAGCTTGTGTTCTCATGCTCTCCATTCATGCCAGGGTGCTGGTCTAAATCCAATTCATCAGGCCTTAATGGACTGCACAAATTGTCTCTCTAGGATCTTACCTCAAGGAGTGGATGGACTAAGTAGGAAGAGAGAGAGACCATATGGTGCATAGTGTTGAGCACAGTGTAAAGTGGTAGAGCTGCCGCATTAGTCAAATAAATGCAAAAATTAAAACGTGTTTGTATCAATTATTCCATTGGTGACCTTTTCTGTTTTGAAAAGAAGGAACTCTGAAGATTTATTGGCAGAGAAATCAAACATAAAATATTCACTCTGAAGAAAGTCTTATTTCACACTGAGCAGCAAAGCTTAATCGTACAAAATCAATTAGAATACCTTGGCTGAATTTGTTCTCAAGTTTTAAGAAAGGTGAGTCTTTTTTTCTGCTGCATATTTGGGCTTGTACAAATGTCACACTTTCCATCGCAGTCACAGTTAGGGAGAGCAGAACAAATGTGTGTGACAGTGTTTGTGTCTTTGAATGTCACTGCACACATTTCTAGTCCACATGCACCTGCGACTAAAATCACTGATGGCAAGTTTCAATAGCAATAAGCATCTGTCACAGAGCCGTGCTCATTGGCCAACAGACTGGGCTGCTTCAGAGAGTCATCCTTTCTGCTTAAATCCATTTGCTCCCTCCATTTCCCTGCATTTGAACATGATCACAAAGCTCACAGGGCTCAACGGCAGCACTGACAACAACACAAGCAAATTGTCCGTCATTTACTGGGGGCAGAGGCACTTACTGGCCACTCTGTTGGACCACATCGGGTCCTTTGATCCCCAGTTTGTGTATTCTGAGTGTACGTGTATGTGTGTGTGAATGCAGTACACCAGCAAATAAGTTGTGTTTCTTAGCAAGAGTCCAGGTTTGTTTTTTTTTTTAAAGCGCATAATTTCTGAGTATTTACTGAAAAATATTTCCTTGGAAACACATTTTTAAGTCTTTTGCCCCCACACTGTTTCTTTTGTGTTTTGTAGCTCGGTTTGTCTGTACTCTCTCCAGCTGTCAGATAAGCTCCCCTCTGACTCCTTTCACTACAACTGATTACTTAGAACAATTTGGGAGGAAGAGTTACACAGGTGGTAGACTGTCTCACTTTATTTCTTTTACTTTCCTCGCTGTGTTTTAAATGGAAAAGGAGAGTGGGAGAGAATGAACCTATCTGTGCCAAAACGATACATCAGTTTCTTCCATGGCTGATAACACCCCCAACAACGTCAGAATGCAAACAGACTTTCTGCAACTACCCTACTCTACTACTACCCTAACACCACTGGATGCCTTTGCTATACAGTAATTGGATATACCATGTTTCTAAGCAACTTATCTTCTCGTCATTTAAATTCCAACTTACCTCTTTCAACTTGACAAAAGGGAAAAAAAAACATTTTGAAAATATCAAACGCTGCATGACAAAGTCTGTTAGCAAGGGATTTCAAACTGGTTTGCCAGGTGTGGCTAATGATAGCAGAGCTAGCATCTCCAGCCTTTGGTCACCCTTGTTGGTTGATGTCTATGTTTTTGCTAATAAAGTAGGTATACAGCAGTCTCACCAAACACAACCAAGATGCGGTTTTATCTCTAGTTTCTTGATCAAAGTATTGCCCAATCATATTGCATTATGAGATCCTACCTGTCATCTGTGCTTGTTTACACCTAGGTAGAAAAGAATTAAAGCATTATGTTGTCATAAATTGGAGCTATAGTCCTGATAGGAGGAGAGTGGCTGTGCCAGAACCAAGACAAAACAAAAGAATGGCATTATAGTATTTTTCTTTTTTAATTGTGGTTGTATATATGTTTAACTAGCACATAATTCAGGTGCGGATTAGTAAGTCTGACGACCCATGCGGAAGTGCTAATAGTTGCTGCTCATCGAGAATCCACTAGAGGCTGGCTGCAGAAAGACCAGAATCATGTACACACCAAACCAAAAAATGGACTGTTACAGCATTAAAAAACATATTTACTGCCTGGTTCAAAAAACAGCTTGGGTCTGAAACGCTAATTTGGCTATCGGCACACACTGGGGGAGGGGGGGGGGGTGTTCTCTAACTCTGCGGTTTATACAATATTAGGGTTAAGATTGTGTCACATGTTCTGTGCTCTGTTGCTTTTAGACAAGAAGCTCAAAGTCTGTGTCCTATCTAATATGGCCCTGTCTAATGATTGGCTTCATTTGACTGTATCAGGAACAGACGGGTGACGCCATCCATATTTTATACAGTCTATGCTAAACACGCACATCCTCGGGGCATACAACAATTTTCGTTTTATTTCCAAGTCAGTTCACCAATTGCTGACAACAGATAGTGCAGTTAAACATTATACAGGTGTCAGCTCTATTTAAAAGCAGACTCACAGCAGAAAATAGTGGGAGTCCAAATTAATTTTGTTACTTGTATGCAAACTGGCATTAAACTGACAAATAACGGAGACTAAATTTATCATTTGATTCATATTGTGTAAATATCTCATCTCAAACATATACCCAGTTATCATTTTGAATAAACTGTAGTTATCGTTTTCAAACATTCCTTAACTAATGTTGTTTATCAAACCAAAGAAGGCCCAATTATTATTATGATGGATTTGGTCTGCACAGACACAAACAAGGAGGTGGAGCACTGAGTTGCTGAAGTGTTCAGTTGAGCAACAAGCCACTTAAACACAAGAATTTATGAAGGATTAGGATTAAAGATGATGTGGAAACTCTCTATATAATAATCTCTTTAGGAGCTGAACACCCCTAAAGGTGTTAGCGGCTATCTTAAACTGCATGAGTGAAGCTCTCTACAGACTTTGAACATTGTCCATGATCTAGTAAAATGCTTGTCTTGGAAACACTAGTATATTACCCTAACCTTGGCATCCCTTAACACCTGATATCAGATAAAACAAAGCACAAGACCAGACAGCTTTACATAAACTTTGCAATGAAACTTTTTTTTAAAATTACTTTCAGATGAAACCACCCAAAGGAAGTTAAGTTAAACTCTTGGGAAATTCATTACTGGACTCAGGAGTAAGGCATTGTACTAATTTCTTATTTTTCTGACCATGCTCTAGCTACCGTGTCATGAGCTTCAGAGTCTGGGATCAGTGAGTTTGTAAAGCTTTCCCTTTTCTCCCCTCTTAGAATGGGGGGACTCACCTCCTCACCTTCTTTCCCCTCTCCTCTGTATGCTTGCATGCAGCTCCCCTGACCTTACTTCATGCTCCGCTAGCCATGAACACTTTAAGGCTTCTCTCCCATCCATGGCTATGCTCTCTCTGCCTTTCTCACACCTTAGCTCCCAACAGCCCTGACATAACCGAGTGGGATCGACTCTTCATGATTTTTTAATATCTCTCACATCTTGGGACTCCGTGGCCAAGGTGAGGAGTGTTTTGTGTGATCAGTGTTTTTCAGACTCAACATCTTGTTTTAATCAGGATATCATCTCCCCCTGCTCTGACCTGCTGAGAAAGGAGGAGGGGGGGGGGTCTCTTTTTTCTGCTATCCCTCTATCACCTTTGGTTTTGCACTTCCTTTCTTCTCTTCTCTTTCTTGATGTGTGAACATGTTAGTTAAGTCTGTCCTGAGACAGAACTCCTGTGGGTAAAGGTAGAGAGACAGTAGAGAGACAGTATGTGCTGTGTGCTGTGAGAAGAGAGAGGGCTTTGACTCAGGGGTCAGTTATGTGATGCAGAAAGGTGGGTAAGACCAGGGGGTGCATATTGATCAAGCAGAAAAAAAAATCCTTTCTAGAAGTATAAATCATTGCTGTGTCACAATTCCTGCTTTATTTCATCCCTGTGGATTTATTTGTCATTTTATCTACTTTAAGGAAGACTTTGACACCTGGGAACAAAGGCATTCAGCCTAGAGCGCTAAAGTAAAAGAAATTACTGTGAGGTTAAAGTTTTTGCTCACACTGCTGCTGTAAAACCCCTCTTAGAGGTGCAATGCTGACATGCTAGTTCTGTGCAAACATGTCAGAGGTACAGAAAACAAACTTTGTTCGTAGTCATCGTAAGGCACAATACTGCTGTGACAGCACAGGCTCAAGCAGTGTTTGTAGTTTAAGTCTTACCTTTTTGCTCTACTACCTTAAATTAGAGCTTTTTGAGGATTCACTTTGAGGTGAATATTGTCATTTTAGGGATCAGAGTGGTAAATCGTGTACAGTACAGTCTATCAGAGGCTTTCTGTCTTTTTTTTTTTTCTTTTTTACCTTTCTCGGTCTCTCAGCACTTTGGTGTGCGTCGGATCAAAAGAGCTCATCAGATCAGAAGGATGCCAGAGCTGGCCTGAACCCACGCTGCAAAGGTCACGTTTCACTCCATTATTCATCAGGTTCCCATGCTAAAGCTGGGGAGTGTTGAGGAGGAGGAGTAGAGGGGGAGAGAGAGAGATATGGAGAGATTGATTTAGAGACACGTCCCCCTTTTCTATACCCGTCCTCCCACAGAGACCCCTGCCAAAAGTGCTCCTCTGTTATTCCAAGAGCCCCAGCTCTCCTGTGGATTAGGAACAAACGCTGGCGAGGTAAAATGAATGAGGGAGCAGAAAAGAGAGACGCAAAGAAGAGGGAGAGAAGCCCCCTCTTGTGAGGCCTGACCTGCTACCTCAAAGATCCCTTCTTGATTTAGCCATCACTCCTCCAGTCCCCCTGCCACTACAGAGAGAGGAGACCAAAACAGAGAGACGCGCTTCATCTCCAGAAACATGACACCTACAATGCCACCTTCATGTCTTCTGCTACAAGCATCACTTTGCACCAAGACCCCTGACCACTGACCAAGATGAGAGAGGCTGTCAAGAACAGAGAGAATATTCATTTGGTTGTCTCACCCTGAAATACACCAGCCCTCCCAAAGCAGCAGCAGCAGATACACACACAACAGTCAGGGTGTCTTCTCGGCCCTCTGAGTAACTATCGCTCACTGGGAAGGATAGACAGGAGTGGAAAACACACAAAACAGGGATGGGTGAACAAATACATCCACACCTTGCAGGTAAAGTCTAAATACATCAGGTGCTGTGTTGTACATTCTGTTCAGCCCCTGTATTCCCGATGGCTCATACACTGGTGCTGTTCCTGTTTCTATACATTTATTTATTTATTATAATGCTGTGGCATTGGCCGTCAGCAAATTCCTCCCAAACAGTGACCAGCACTATTCTTTAAAGCCTCTCAAGAAATCCTGAAGTACTCCCTACCCAGGGGAATGTTTCAGCAGAGGAGAGATCTATAAGTGAACACATATCGCTTTCTTCTCCCCATCCGGCCCTGCTATCTCCCCTATCCTGTCAACACACACAGACACGTACACATTTGCACACCACCTCTGCAGAACAATGAGAGAATTCTGTGATCCCCTGTTGTGCACAAAAAAAAAAAAAACAATCTCACTCCCCCACCTAACTTCTTCTTTTTTTTTTTAAATAGCAGTATACAGTATCAGCAGAATTACTGCGGCTCGACTTCGGCGCTGCAGCAGCCTTGCTAGAGTGTGTCAAGCCCAGAGGGGTTTATGCTTTTGATCTACCGCACAATACCCAGTGTGTATGGGGAGGGGGGGGGGTGCAAACATGCACACGCATCTGTACGCAAATGAGCACTCTGCTCAACCGCAAACACTCGTATAAACACACACACACGCACACACACACACACAAACTCTCCCCTTTGATATGGTTCCAGGCTTTTAGTGGGTGATTAGGAGAGGCGACCCAGCTAAGGTCTAGAGTGATAGGAGGAAGCAGGAGCCTGCTGCTCTTTAGTTAGAGGAAACCAATACTGAGTCTGTGTGCGGAGGAGTAATTATGCTCAAGGGTTGAGGAGAGAGAGGAAGGAGTGAAGACGCCAAGGAAAGGAGGAGGATTTGGGTTAGGAGGAAAGTTAGGAAGTCAGTGCTGGGAGGTTGATTTGAGATTCTCGCCATGTCACCTCCACAGACAGCAATTAGCATTCCTCTAGGGGGTTAAGCGTGTGCTGATGCGTGTGAGTGTGAGGCTAAGAGAATGTGTATTTACATTATGGTGCAGGGTGCGTTTGCAGCTAGTGCTGCATAAAGCAGTGGAGGGCTCCTGCTGCAGACCATGCATGTGTGTGTGTGTGAGAGAGACAGAGAGAGTGTGCACTGTTTACTGAATCCACTCCAACACTTGTTGGTGGTCTAAGCACGATGAAATATTAATGCCCCTTCTCCCTTAATGATTCATAAATTGTATTCCGATACTTACCACTCTGCTTCTACTCACAACTGTCCACTGCTTATAATTGGAGCGCTGGCTTGGTTAAAGAAAAAAGAAGTATGGAGAGTGGAGCACCAGATGAAAACCAAGTTTTTCTCCTTCCTCACTCATTTCAACCAGTCGACCAGCAGCATGGAGATGCTGGGGATCATAATGTCAATAAATAGTTTTCATAAACAAATTCTGTCCGGGAAAAATGTATTTTATTTTTATTTTTTAAGCATTCATATTCACACTAGCTTAGAGAACAGCTTCACAATGCCACACTGAGACCTCAGATGATATCAGCTTTAACTGGCAGGAAACAAGGGAATGCTTTATTTACTGTAATAAAAACCCCTTGTCATCAGGAGAGAGTTCAGATACCTTTTTTTCATTTCACATTAAGATATAGTGAGGCTCAACTCTAATGTGTGCTAATCTAAAAGAAACAGAATCACATTATGTTTGTTTAATTTATTTTTTTCCCAGCATCGATCGCAGCAACAAAATCACTGCTGAGGCTCGAATGAAAAGAAAATAAGCTGCTCTCTCTGAAGCGTCTTTATCTACAGTTTCTCTCAGTTCCCTCAGCCCTCACCTTTCTCTGTTCTGGATTAAATAACACTTAAAAAGATGGGGACATTAATATTTGGACAAAGAAAACCTCAAGTGGGAGGAGAGGGCTTCTTTAGATAATCTCTTTCACCGTCTTACTCTGTCTTGAAATGCCACATAAATACACTTTATTACACACATACACACACAAGTACACAGACAAGGGCATAAGTGGCTCATCTGCAGGACCAGCTGGATGTCTGTTTACAATAATAGGTGGGGTAATAAAGCGTAGAGCGCCACTCATTTGCCTGTCTCAGTGTTGCTCATGGAGCAGATTGGCTTTAGATGGTGACATGTCGACACTCTGAGAGCATTCAGTCCAGCTTTGGATGAGCTTCAATGTAATCTCCCTTATTACATACAGACATATACACATGTAATGAGGGATAAGCTGCTGAGGCTTTGTAGCAGGTGGGTTGCCATTCATATAGTAGATCAAACAAACATGCATATTCAGCTGGGGCGGGGTAGACCCCCTTGTATATCAGATGAAAGCCTGTATAGTCAGACACTGGTATGTTCAGTCACGCTCACCTTTGCTCATGGTTCCATCAGGAATTACCAGTGCTTCTTTAAGTTCCTCTTACATCACCCTCGTGAAAAGAGAATGTCCTGAGCATAGTTAATCATCAATCATGTACACGGGGAAAGTGAAACTGTATCTTTTCATCCATATCTCTAATACACATTTAAGACCAAAGAAAAAATACCACTCGCATTGAGAGCCTGAACAGTCATTCTAAAGATTTACCAAGAAGCACTCAATAAAACAGGACCAAGAGGATCCTCAATCACCCCCAAGCCTGACTGACTACAGCAAAGGTCAGCCCCTCTGAGAATCTATCGAAACAACCAGCCCTGGATATCTCTATCAGTGACAGGAAACTATTTTTCCCCCACTTTCCATTGACTAATGAAGATTGATTTAGTTTACAATAGATATAACAACTTCCAGGAGCTATTAAAGAGTTATAGATATACAAAAAGAACAAAGCATCAGAGAAAGCAGTGCAGGAAAAACACATTCTCAAGTTGCAGATGACTTCCTTTGTGTGTCATGGAGCCAGACGAGGACTGAGGTGATGTGTGATGTAGGATTATGATGGCACCTGCTGCAGAGTTTGAGACATAAATTTTATAGATAGAGAGAAATATGGTCTGACATGTAGATGTTGCATTGACACGTAATGGCTAAAATGAGCGAATCACCAGTCAGTCAGCTCACTGCACATATATCAGCAGAGATGGAGTGGCCCACTCATTCATTTTTTTTTTTTTTTTCATGATAACGTCATTCATACACATAAGAAACAAGTAGATATGGCTGCCATGAAACAAAACATCTTGTGGCCCCTGTCTGTGAGGTGTGTTAAGCAATCAATTACTTCTGGGATTCACACACAGCTGAGCTGGAAGAGTCTCACTCCTGGACTGAAGACTCAAACAGGACTTAAGGACTTGAATAAAGCATGCGCTGAATAAAGCTGTTATCTTCTTATCATCTTTTTTAATGAATTTCAATAAGAGTTATTTTTTAATGAGGCCAACAGAACTTAGAAACTATAGTAGATAGCTAGCAGGGAGAGCTTTTTTATCACTGCGACAAAAGTAAAGGTTGGTTGGTCACCAGCATGATGCAACACAGTGACATCTTTATCTCCTGTCCTTATGTAAAGTGTTCTTGAATACAGAAGGTACAGTGCTGCTCCGTAAGGATAACACACCAAACTCTCACTTTTCTTCACAACTCTCATGTGATGCTTCCTTTCTTTTTCTCTGCATTGCAAAATATCATAGCACAACCATGTCTATGCAGAGTATACACACAGATCCCACACACACAAGTCATTAACTGCCCCCACATTTTCCGTTTTTTCCCTTCAAAAAATGAGAAATTCTGAAGCGTGCACCCATCTCCCTTCTTTTCTATCTAAGTGATGCATTCAAGCTTGCAGCGACCACCCACTCATCATCTTTCCACCCACTCTGGGGCATGTTGTGATGGGTGGAGACGTTCCACTGAAGCCCCCTGGAGCCTTCCACATCTGGAGCCTGCCACTACCACTCTGCTCCAGAATTTTCGTGATGACCCCCACAAGCCTTGCCTCATTCTGGGTCCCTGTCACTACCATCTCCTTTGGAAGAGTGGATGGGGATACACCACCACCAGCTGACATGGATGCCGTGCATGTTAATGTATGTGTCGATCCCAATCATGTTGAATTTGTTTATGTGCCGGCGAGATGCATGTGGATCACCATAATGCAGCTTGTCTTGCACTTTGACTCCCCTGTCTGCTACATTTCTGTACATTCACAAAGCATTGTCTGTTTATTCACTTGCCTCAGGGTGTTCCTGTACAAGCTGCTGCATTGACTATAAATGCTTCTCCCATTGCTGTTGCATTACTGTTATTAATACCATGCAATTCTCAGAAAGGATCAGTCCTTTGTGATGTGTTATGATAATAATAATAAAACAAACGAAACACTAGTTTTAGAAAAGTTTCAGAAGAAGAGGATAAGAAGGAAGTGGAAACCTGTAGATATGATAGTGAGGGATGGTTCCATGATGCAGCCTTACAGGAAGAGATAGCCCTCCATCTCACTTATCTCCCGTTTTCTCAATTTCCTCTGTGTACAACGGTGCACCTGGGGTCTGGCTACAGCCTCCCAGTGCTCCTCAGCGGCAGCCCCTATGAGATAATAGCCAATCCTGCTCTCCCCACTCCCAAATCAGACAGGGCCAAAAGACCTCGAGCTTTGTTTAAGATTTCCAATGAACTACCCATGTCCCTGTGGTGGCAAGCTATTACAAAACCAGACAGACTTATATCAGACTCTTTTTTTTTTTGCTCGGCTAATAGCTCAAAGAAAAAAAATGAAGGCTCTTTGCTCTCAGACAGAGGTCGTGTCAGCTAAAAGGGGGTATTTGGCTATTGTGTGCCTTAAGATTATTACTGCAAGGACGATGAAGAAAAGTCTTCCCTGATGATTGCTCTGAAGTTAATAATCCAGAGTCACCTAAAATCAGAGCAGTGCTTACAGTATGATAGCCTGTTAATGGGCACAGTGTGTGAGTGACATGACGCACCAATAACGATGATAGCAGAGCACTCTGTGTACAAAGTTTCACTGCCGCCACTAATGCTTTGATGTCCTCCACTATTATCCTCCCACTCGACACCTTGTCTTCTTTGTGTTTGTTGAAGAAGTCAGATGCAATTATCGCATGGCTCTCGCGGTTGTGTCAATCATTCTCCCGTCTCTGGGATGATAATGCTTCTTTCAACTTGGATGTCATATCTGTCATTATTAAAACACAACAGCTGCTTTCAATGAAAGGTAGTCACACTTCTCATCTCGAGCCCCTGAATTTCCTGTGACTGCTGAAGACTTTGAGTCTCTAAAGGCCAAACACGCAGATTGTAATTGGATATGTTCATAGTACCTCTGTTCTGAACTTAAGTGAACAAGCGAAAAACTGCCTTTTAGTGTTCTCTCAAATTCTTCCTCAAAATGTTCAGCGAACAATTTTATTCATACTTGCAACAGTAGACTGGATCTTTCCACGTGTCGATGTGCTGGAAAGTGGCTATTGGCCTTGCTGTAGGACACAGAGCAGGTACTCAGCACAGAGAGATGTGTGTTTAACTCTGTCTGGGACTGTCTCGGCTTCACTGGAGCAGAGATGGGCCAAACAGATAGACTGATATAGCATACCGTAACATCCCAAGGGTACACTCTTTCTGGTCAAGAGGAAAAGAACCGCAGGTGAATCGTTAGGAAATCCAAACCCTCAAAAACCTAAGCACAAATCAATGAGCGGAGCTGCCTGTAAGGAGCACACAAACCAAACAGCCTTCGACTTCCCGATTGCTGCACTATCAACATTTCATTTTGATGTGACGAGATCAGCAGCACTTTGGGAAAACCACTTGGGCCCCATCCATCATGGACAAGACATATGAGCTGCCAAAGCCCCTTCGAGAGGAAAACACAGATTTTACCTATGCACACTTCATCCTGCACACAGGCAAGCTCTAAACTGGGTTGTAACACACACACATGGTGGCAGCTCTGGTTCAGTGATGTGGGTCATCTCTCACCCACAAAGGTTTGTGGTTAAACACCAGGTCCTGCTGTCACATATTTAAGTGTTAATAGGCAAGACACAGAACCCCATATGTCTCCTGGTGACATAGTCGGTGATGTGTGAATGCTGTTACATCGAATGATGCGTCAATTGGTGAATGTGACGTGAAAAAGTGCATTGAATGGTAGGAAGAACTAAAACGACTAAACAAGTGCAAGTTGATTAACTTTTTACCGTTTATTACTTTGATTACTCTCACCTATGATCACAAGATCTACTAGCGTGTAAATTGCAGATACGTTTCAATATCAGAATAACAGAATAATCAGCAAGATGGTGAAATGCAGCTGCTCTACTCCAAATCATTTCTGCATTTCTTTCCCTGCCTGAGTTTCTCTCTCTCCAAAGGAATCCAATCTTTAATAGTAGCTTACTAGTGAGGGCTTTTAATGTCCTCTCATTCCACACTCTAAAATGCCAAATCATTCCTAACCTGCCTAACCCACCACTTCCAGGAAAGCATAAGAGATTACAGGAGACTTTCATCCTGCTCGTAAAAAAATCACACTTGCAAGGGAGAGGATCGGACAGGCTGGTGTTTTCTTAATAGGCCGCTTTCTAACTAATGCTCTTAAATGATAGATTACACAAGGACACACTTGGTGGTATGGGTGGTGCGGAGATCCAAGAGATCCGTGAGTGAAATCAGAATGAGAGACACATGAGAGGAAGAGAGATACAAGGAGGAGGAGGCGTAAAAAAAAAAAAAAACAGTCTCAACACAGCGAGTCATTCAGCACAAGAATTCTAACTAATGCACGTTCGGACACACAAACCCCTCATACTTAAATGCTTTACCACATGCAGCCCTGTTGCTCATCAATTACCTTATTGGATGAATCAATAAGTCAGGTTCAGCATAGTACAAAACGTTTGAAGCCTTTTTATGGTGCAATAGATGTGGTTGTTAAAGAGTAAGGCCTCGGTTGCAGAGCTTTCCCTGGAGATTTGCCATTAAGGGGGAAGCAAGAGAGAGTTAGACACAATCAAACTCGTGATCATAAAGAAACAGATGGTGCAGGGCTGCTTGTTTACACAACTAATCTTAACTGCAGGGATGTTAAAACACACCCACACTGGTATACTCACAATCACTCACATTAGCGTGACTCAGACAAGAGAATTGAGCAATGTCAAGAGAAAGTCAAGACTGCTTGTTAGCATTAATGGAGTGTCTGGCATCATTATAAAATGCAGCACAGTATCATTTAGTTTTTTTTTCCTTTCCTGGCTTTGCAAAGACTCAATCTTGACATTCAGCAGTCTTTACTCGTGTATCTTTACGACAGCAAGCCAGAAGGTGTAAGTAAACTTTTCTTGTTGAATAGAGGCACTTAACATTGATATGTGCATGCTGAGATATTTGCTGGTTCATTTACTTGGAATGGACGTGCTGTGCTCTCTCTTGTGTGATACCGTGGGAGTATAAGTAGTGAGTGTGTGTGTCTGTGCATGGCTGTGTGCATTAAGTTTTTAAAGTTTTGCACCGTACTGCATAGTTTCTGTGTTTCAGGGCAGGAATTTGGTTACAAACCCCTTTCCCCATCCTCCTCCACCTTGTTCTCATTCAGTCTGCAGCTCTCTGTTTGTCTGCACCCCCCAGCTCATTAAAGTTGCCGTTCTTTTTTGCCTCTCAAGTGCGGTTATCTAAGAGTTCTACGAACGTACAAATAAGGACTCATCCACATGTAATTATGTCAGATAATTGTCACATTACAGTCATTGAATTTGATTTCCTGCCTCCTCATAATCATGTGTAATCTATGTTCAGCCCCCATAACTGTCCCCCTGCTTTTACTCCCTGGAGTCATTTGCTCTGACACGATGAAACATACAATGAGACATAATTTTGTTTCATAAAGAGCTCCTACTTTTATGACAAGTCTGAGTATTAGCAGCTGAGACGTATCACACAAAGCCCAGCCAGTGTGTCTGAATGTCACAAGAGGGTCTGTAGTCACGCCCACAGTCTTCATGGTGGAAACATACAGATTGCTTATTATCACAAGAGGGTACCAGAATTTCCGGCTTACATTATAGATTATAGACCAGACTTAGATGAGTCCTGTCAGAGAGAAGAAAGCTCAAAAGGTAATTGCTTTCAGAGTGATCGTCCAAGCTGAACTTTGAAAGCAAAATAATGGACATTGGATTGAAAAAGAAAATTGCTGATGAAATCACACTAAAACATGAGTGTGCAGTCTTTGTTTCAGAACAACAGAGTCTGATACTCATCAGATGTTTCCTTTCCTGCTGGATAAAAGTCAGGAGCTTCCTCAGGCCATCACATTGGGTGGCTGCACAATAAATGATCAATATTTAGGCTGTATTTGGATACAGAATCTAGAAGTAAGCAATCTCTTTCTTTTATACTACAAAGACAGAAGGCTCAGCCTTTGCCCTGCTTGCTTAGTAATGGGCTCAGTTAATAATACCTTGGAAAACAAAAGCTCTATTAATCCGTACAATGTTTTTTTTTTTTCTTTTTTTTTTAAAGGACATGCCTGCCTCAGAGGGCAGACTGCAGCTTTTGTGATAGTTAAAAACTCCAATCTATTTGACAGCCGGGCCTTGGATGTGTAATTAGGCAGCTACCTGGCAAAAATTCTCTCTGATGCCAAAGTTTTTCAAAGCCCACCATGCTTCAAAGCAAAGGACCCCTGAAGAAAGGAATCAATTAATTCATTATTTATTATTTACTGATTATACACAGGAGTAAACAAAACCTTTTTTTAAACACCCGATGTAGCCTCTAAGCTAAGCTCCTCAGAGAGTAAACAATGGCTGGTTTTTAAGGCTCCATTTCTGCATCCAGTCTCTCCATTTCCCATTGTTTGGTGCTCAATCCACTCTGTAAGACCGAAATTTTTAAGACACACTGCAAAGTAAAGAACAATGTCTGTTGCCTGGGATTATTATGACTTATTCATATGAGAGAGGAAGAGAGGCATTGGAAGAAGATGGATGGAAAGGGTTCAAGTGGAGACGAGAAAAAAAGAAAAAAAACAGACTCTGAGCAGCAAAGTAACAAACAGCAAAGTAACTGACTCACCTTTGGGTGAAGGCCAGGTGGACATTGGGTGATGCTAATGCTGTGTGACTCGGAAGCCCATTGGCAAGTGGGAGCAGAACAATGGGTGACCTTCACACACATTGTGACCAGACTGAAAACTTTATCACCATGTAGTCCTTGGCAATCAATGTTTTGGTTCTTTAAATAGTAGGATGTTACACTGATTTTGATGAAAAAAAAAAATAATAATAAATAATAATAATAAATAATAAAAGAGACACTAAATAAAGTATTGGAAATGTAACTGTCTTGCTTTTCCCAACTATAAACAGAATAAAAAAAGTGTAGTAATGTAAAATAACATCCATTATCTCCATCCATTCAGTGCATGAAAAGAGCTTTATAGTTCGACACAAAAAAAGGGTATTATGTAAAGAAGGCATTCTCATTATAATATGACACGCATTACAGCACATCACAGTTAGCAGGAAATTAGTTTTAATGTTAATATTGCTAAATCCATCCAGGCATTTAGGCTGTCGCACAGTCTACTATGTGCAAATAATGAGGTTGTTTACTGATGATATTGTGATGTCAATGTGATTAATGTCTTTCATTTCAGTTCAGAAATATATGAATATCTGCATCCATTTGAAATGTTTGTGGATTAGCGCTCAAAACAACTGAGAAAATGAAATAGGACATCAAAAGATGGAAAAACTGCACATTAACCTTAAGATTAGAATTTAGTCGATCACTGATCAGTATCTTGTAGGGAACTCCAACTTCAGACTTTGCAATAAGCAAAGTCAAACGAAGTTTTCTAGCTCAATCTGGCTTTTCTCAGCAGATATTTCTGAGTCTGTTTGAAGATTCTGCTCAACGAAGTCGTATGCAACAGGCAGCAAGCATACAGCATGTCCATGTAAGATTGAAGAAATACACACACACTACTAAGATGAAATCCTCTAAGAACAAAGAATTGTGCATCTCACGGCCTCCATCTTTTCTCTGTCCAGTTCATAAAACACATTTCACTAATGGTATTCAAGCCCAAACTCCCCTGTTAAGTTTTAAAGCCCTGTACGGTTTGCACAGATTTGGCTTCTGGTTGTAGAGTTGTGCCGCGCACTCTCATACTGACAGAGCTCACGTTTGGCCCAAGCGGCAACCTCCAGACTGAAAATATGAGACAATGTGGAAGCGCTAAAGTCTGCTGTTCCTCGAGTGTCCGCTTGAAGCTGGCTCTGGAAGTACTGGAAGTCACAAACACACCAAGCCAAAAAAAAAAGCAGTTTTCACGGCCAAAACAAACATATTTACAGCCTGGTACAAAGAATGTCTCCCATCTGAATCGCTAATTTTACTATCGGCATGCACTGTACAGGGGGTGAATTTTTTTCTAACTGCAATTTAGACAATATTAAGATCGCCAGTTCGTCCAATCAGGGGCACAGCTCAGCTCACATAATTGCCGGGCGCCCTATGGCTGTTACTGTGGAGACTCAAAGCCAGCCCCATTTCCAATATGGCCACGCCGGCAGTTTTCTTCAAAAATCCATTTCAGAAACAGACGGGTGGCATCACAGAGACTACGTCCATTATTATACAGTCTATGGTTTGGCCAGGTACAGATGATGAACTGGATGTGGAGGGGTCACCTGCTGAGCTATTCTGAAGTTGATTAATGACAGATGTGACAGAAATTACACTATTTACAACAAAGCTTCCTTGATGGAAGAAAGCCAGCTAAAGGAGTTTATTCAAATCAAGGAAAGAATCATGCATGCAGGTCCTGACCATAAAGAAGGGTCACCCTCCTCTCATGTGGCTGTTTGGGCTGGGGTTCTTGTATTGGATGTTTCTTTTTTTCCTCATGAGGTGAGTGAATGCTACAAATGCTCCCCTGAAGAATTCAAAAATCATGCAGAGGTTCAAAACAATTGCAACAGAAATGAAAAGAATGTGCTGCAAAAAGCTGGAACGACTGCGTAAAAAGCAAACATTCAGCAGATATTTAAACACACAAAAGCAGAAAAAGAAGTGGCCCAGGCCTTAAGGGGCATTATGTGAAATAAATGACTAAAAATAGAAAAAATAATTATTCATACTGCTGCCAAGAGATGTACAGTGAATGTTCTGGACTCTAACACGGGGAACAAAAAAAGGCACAGGGTGAATCCCAAAGCTCCAGAGCTTCATCCTTCCTTCCTCCACTTGCAGCGCTTACTTGTGTCTTAGTTTCTCCCACCAGACATGCATGGGAGAGGTGCAAGGAAATGAAGAGAGGAGAGAGGAAATGTGGAGATTCGTTTTAAGAGAAATGACACGTCCTTTCTGCCAGAGCGTCACATGAAGAAACGTGTTTTAGTGATGGTGCGTCAGCTGATCACTGCTGGATCATCTGTCAGTCAGCTCTAACAGCTGTTTGTGTGTCTGCACGTGAGCTGTAATAACTGATAAATTAAAATAAAAAAGTAACAAAGCTTTGGGTCTGTTTTTAACTTGTTTAACAAACACTTTCACATGAAGAGTAATAAATAAATCGTCAGCTATTTTGAACCGATTAATAATCAATTAATCAGTTTAGGTGACTATGTAAGAAAAAATAGTCAAAGTTCTCTAATTTCAGCTTCATAAATTTGAACTTTGAATCCTATTAATATAACCTAGTTTATAATGTCTGAGGAACACTTGCTATCAGTTATTTTTTCTGACTTAAATTATTTTCATAAAGAAAAAGAGAATCAACAGAAAAATGAATAAGAGAAAAAAACAACTTATGAATGATTTGAATCCATCTTTTTTTAATCTGTATGATTTATTTCATTTGATGATGAATCTGACCTTTAGTCAGCAGTAATCTTCTGTTATATTGATTTTATGATGGTTGTACTCAGCAATTTACGCTTTAAACTCACATCAAACACTTTTTAATCCCAGCATTATGACCTGTTTCAGAACCATTCTCAGTGACTGTTTTTAGCTTTGTCTTTTTGATATCACTAAACTCCAGTGATGTGAAGTTTCAGAGAAGTCTGAGTCGCTACAGTGTCCAATTAGTGAGTAATGTCCCATGTAAGGGACATATATGTCATTGAAAACACATGTGTGAAGGCTGCTCTCATGTTCCCTTTCGTATCGCTCCCATGATCCAATGAGTCTCCTCCCTGTTCTCTCCTCCGAGCACAGTGAACACTTCGGGACACCACTCAATAAGGCGGCTGAGAAAGTACTTCCGGTGTCAGGGAGGAGAGAGAATAGAAGAAACTACAGTTCAACATATTGGGATTCACCCACAGAAGGGACAGAGGTAGATGAGGTGCCACACACAATAATCTCTCACTCCCTGGGGATTACCATCAAGGATTCCACTGTGCTGCTGAGTACAGCTTCCCCATGCTATGATCTTTAGTTAGCTGCTCTGCTAGTGGTATAATTGGTCGACTTTAACAAGTCTGTCAAACTCAGTGAACACAGACGTGTTGCCTACAAGGCTCCTTTAACCATTAGTTGATAGTGCCTACCTAGCTACAGGCATCCTGAAGCAGCCTCTCAGAAACCCTGCTCAGACCCCAAAGGTAAAGGACTCCTCTGCCAGCGCATCATGTCTTTCCTTTTATTGGGGTCAGGCTCTGATTAGACTCCTCTGAGAAATTTAACATCAGCCACTAACGTCAAATATAGCAGCTTTCCTATCTTTCCCAATGTACTGTAGTTGTTTCAGTTAGCGCCCCTGAAGCACTTCCATTTAAAAACGTCTTAATTAGCAGCGCTTATCTTTTGCATTTGCATTTTGCTTATGTACACTTATAACTCTTTTGTGCATTTGCAGCATCTTTGCTTTTGATGGCGTTTTTTCGGCCTTTTGCTGCAAGTTCTTTTTTATTTGTTGTGCATTTTGGCTGTTTACTTTGGCATGTGTTTGAATTTGCAGCATTTGACTATTTGCAGCACATTTCTCCAGATGAAGCTCACTTGCAGGCAGTTGCAGATCGTCGGCCCTTGTTAGATGCTGTAATTGAAGCCTTTGTGTGCTCATTGTGGATTAAAGAGGATGTGTTTGGTCTTATTTTGACAGGTTTAGCAGCCACACTTTTTTGTGTGTAAGGCCTTAGACTTCACTGACTTCACCCCAGAGCAGAAAAGGGAGGCACAAGAGATTCTAACATATGGCTGCACATGTCTGTGGGGAACTACTTTCATTTCACACTGTAATTTATGACGTGCAGCACATGTCGGTAGCATGAGTGCTATGCAGGGTATGATGATACTGTCACAAAAGTATGCTTAAAAGCGAGCATGATTTGACATGATTGCTATCAGCTCAAACACAGGAGGAGCTGCAGCAGCAGCAGAATAAATCACTGTGTTGAAGATGATTCACAGATGATAGATTAAGTGTTCAGCGTCTCAAGGAGACTGCTGTTGTTGTAAATAATGTCCTCATCAAACTCACGTGTTATTCACAAAGCTAGTTTTAAAACATTACAGCAAACATCAGTAATGCTGTCACACTGCTTTGCTTGAAGTACTGTTTCCTCCGACAGTCCTGCTCTCACTGCCTAACACTTAATTAAGCAGAACTGTCCTCTGCTTCTGATTAAAGCTGTTATTTAGCAGTGAGCATGTTCTAAGGAGCATCCTTTGGCTTAAGCAATCACTACAATATTACCTCAAGGGGTTTTCATCCATACAAGGAAAAGAGCAAGGTCCCGGCACTTGAATATGAGTGTAAAAAAGTGAAAATAACTATTTACTTGGCCCTTGGCATCAATCAAATTCCCATCCTTCCTTCAACAGTTGTTAAGGAAGTGTGATGTGAATGTTGCCCTGAGCTGCTGAGAACCTTGCAATGCTATGCAGTGCTACAGATTCAATGCGCCAGGGTTGAGGGTTGCCATGGAGACAGATATCTGGACTACCTAAGTTATCATTTATCAAAACACCCCCAGGTATGTAGCCTAGATACTTGAGGCCCTCGGAGGAAGAAACTCATCAAAGAGTGTGGTCAGTTTGGAAAAGATTGTGAGTCTGTCGGAAAAAAAGTGACATCATAAAACTTGACCTTTGAGACGCTTGGTATCAGGATTGATACAAATGCAAGCCACATCTTGGACTTCATGAATTATGCAGTCTACTCTAGTCTTGCAGTATGTGTTCTGTTAACCTGGTTGACTTATGTCAACAGTGTGGAGTCAGAGCGACGGGTAATAATGGAGGTAAAATCAGTCATGACTTCCGTAGTTGGAATCAGCTTGGGGGCCATAACCCTGGTGAACTGCAATCATCACAACCTTTTGGACATGGCTTTGCAGAAATAAAGCTCCCAGCTCTGAGCTGAAGAGAAAGAAGGTCAGGGGCCAAACGGTGGCTGGGGAATGGGTCGGTGATTACAGTAAGAAGCCCGTCCGCCTATCGATCCCCCGGCTCAGGCTAGAGCCGACGAAACAACTGGAGCTCTCACAGATGCCCAGAGACAAAAATGGAGCTGATGCAAGGAAACAGGAAGAGATGGGGGGCCAAGGAGAGGCCAGGGGCACTGAGAGAGAAGCTCACACTATAAAGTCTTTCCAAATGAGAGCAGGAAGGGCCATGTCAGCGACTGTTGTGTAGAGAAAACACAAAGTGTGTGAAGTGAACCTGAACTGCGCTTCCCTGGAGTACTGCTCAGTTCTTGCTCTACTTAAAAGCTAAAATAAATAACTAAATTCAATGTATTCAGCTTGCCTCCTGGAGTACTTCTGCACAAATGCACACTCCAAAATAACCTCTACCTTGACAGGCAAAAACAATTTTGTACACTTTAAAACTTTAATTACATTCACACAAGAGTGTGATTATCTAGTTTGCAACCATTTCTTTCTGAGAATCACAAGCTAATGTGGTCCAGTAATCGCAGTGAGTGGGGCTTAATGAAAAGCTAATTGCCTATTAGGCTCAACTTGTTGCCTTGGATTTTTCAGGCACAGTTGTGAGTCTGAGTATTATCAGGACATGAGAAAAATATACGGCGATGTTTTCAAACTTCAGAGAGGAGCTGTCAAGCAGTAATGGAAAATGCCAAGCTCTGCAATGATGGTTTTACACAGCTGGAGCAATAGAAAATATTTATAAAGTTCGCTTCACTCCATCATTCTCTGCTTATGTAATAGACTGTAACAGAACAAAAGTACTTGTTCTTGGATGCTAACACTAAAATAAGATTTAAATGTTGTATAATAAACAGTTAAAGTGGTGTGCAAGTACATTGAAGAAAAAAACAACAACTTGTGAGATATTTTCGATTCTAAGTGCCTTTCTTGGCCCTTATTTTGCAAGGATGCAAGTTTTATACCATCTTTACTCACTAAAAGAAAGACTATAGTTCAGCTCAAACACAATCTCATACACACACACACAAAGTGGACAATTTTGTCAAATTGTCCTCCCACTCCCACAGCCAGCCCTACTTCTTCTCTAAACTGTTATTTTCCATCCTGAGCCCTCTTCATCCCAGTCCCCATGCAGCCTCACAGTCATTTTACCCCCGTTGAGTTAATCAGAGGTGGAGGCTACAGCAGTCTGCCTTCAGAGGATTCACTATAATCTGCCTAAAGGCACACACATACACGCATGCACACACACTGCACCTGTGTTTGTAGAGGTTATAATCAGAAAGCTATGCTCTCTCCTGATGTGTGTAGAAGAGAGGGCTGGACCGGGCAGCGATGAGCGACTGTATTGCACTCATGATGGCCTAAGTGGTTATCACTACCTGATGGTACTTAAGGGGCCCATTCAGGCCTCGGCTTCTGGCCCCCGCGCATCACTGTTCAACACGTATTATACCCTCCAACCACATCCATCATAAAAATGCAAATTGATGTACTTCATACACCTCCATCTTTCATGTTTACTCCCAGAGACTTCATTTCTATTTGTTACAGTGTCACTTAAGGACAAGAAAGTGATTCCTGAAATTGTGCATTACCATGCTTGTCGAAAAGATGTTGTTTAAAAACAGCCGCTGCCAATGTTTCATCCCAGTGCTCACAGGAAGCAACACGAGTTTGAGCCAATGCCACCCCCGACCGAATGCTCGTGGGGATGCTAAATATAGAAACCATTTTCCATATTTCTTTTCATCAGCACCAAGGCCATTGCCCAGCATATCATTTTCTCATCATGCAAATTGGCAGAAACTTGTACCATTTGCCTTGTTCATCTATTTGGCAGAGACAGTCTGTTCACTTTATGGGACAACCTCACAGAGCTGTGTGAAGGTTTCTGCCTGTTTATTTCACTTCAGCGTAACATTATGGATCTGAAATACATGTATGAAAAGAAAGATTTGACAGAAGGAAGTTTGGAAGGATGATTTGATCTGCTGATGCATATTTATGAACTTAATGATCCATTGGCATGTGAAGAGAAGAAGAGACACAACTTCCAGAGTCTAAATTAAAATGAAGATAACATATCCTGCTGGGTAAAAACTGTCCTTATGACAAGACTTTTAACAAAACTGGAAAAGTTACAACTTGAATGCTTTTTACAAGCCACACAATTCTGCCAGCCTTCATTGTTTCTAGATAGGGGATACTATAAGCTATAAACGGCTAAATAATTTATTTTTGGCTTGAAACAAAAAGTCCAAGACACTTTAATATTAATCATAGAGATGGAAGACAAACTCAGCCAGAGGCGCTGAAAGTGTTTGCATAGACTGGATGCTGTTGAGAAAATATAAATAAAGAAGAAGCTGATGAAACTGTTATGATCTGGATGAGAATACATACAAAAAAAGATGTGGCCGAGTGCAGGAGGATCGGAAAAATGTATTGGATTGGTAGACGCTCTCTGGAAGAAGATGGTGTAGCTTTCTCATCCATCTGCTACCAATCATCAAGTCATATTAAACCTATAAGAAGGTAAATGTAACTGAAACATCGTCTAAAAGGGGCACAATTGGAGACCTACTGAATCTCTGATCTGTTGCTCTCTGTGAGTCTTCAGTTTGTGTGCTTTAGGCCTTCTGAAACATATTTTAGTTAATAAATGTGTTCTAAATGTGAAGATATGAGCCAGGGGTATTTGAATAAAATATTAAAATGTGTCCTTTCTTTCCCCTTGCTGCTGCAGTGTTCCAGCTCTGTCAGTTCAGACCTAGGTCGTGTTCAGCAGAGGGAAAAGAACAACATGATCACCAAACATTCAGATAATATTCCTTTCAGTTTTGCAGGTTTTGCTTCATTGCTGTGTCATAATTTAGACTTTTGTTATGTGGATTTGTTGATTATGTTCAATTGCTAATACTGAAGATTAATTGAAAGATTTTTACGATTGCAGTTAAAGAAAAAATTAGTAAAAATAGAAATTATTATTTGGGTCATTTTGGAAAGAGACAATTAAGTATGTAATATTTATAACAACATTATAATCACTTGTCCATTTCACTATGTTGCTGCCCTCCAGTAGTCCTGTGAAGTGATAATTAGACCACTAAAGTCCATTTGAGGTCTGTATAAGAGCCAGTGGTGGGTCAAACAAACACAACACTTTTTACTGCAGTCTGTTTGGTTTTTGTGTGAAACAAAAGAACAATGCTGACTTATTTTTGGAAATCTTCTTCGGTAATGCAGCAACCTTTAGTTTCATGAGTGAAAATATTAACCGTTTCAATCAGATAAACAAGGAAATTAAAAGTCAAAAAGCTAAAAGTCATATCAAAGTTGCATATGAAAAACCAAAGATTACTTATTTTAAGTTAAAGTTTCAAACATTCAAACATTCATTAGCTTTCACTGTCCAACTGTCTTCAAGCTTCTGGCTGTAGGGGATATTAGTGGTCGGATGTTAGAGTATCAGTCACAGCTCAGTCATTTATTTGTTTGTTTACTGCTTAAGTTATGGTTTTATGAGGTAAATATCATCATTGAGATTATTACCTACAAAGATCAGGATCGCAGTCGGTTCAGATCTGATGCAGGGAACTGGAACAGACTCAAGGCAACGGCAGATCAGTGTGCTGCAGGAGGGTTAGCAGGGGACACCTACGAGTGTCTACAATTCATATTAAAATAAAGAGGCTTTTTGTTCACACATAAAAGTAATGAAGCATTGCTAGAGAAAGTATTTACTATCACAGACATTAGTGCTGGATTTTTTCTATATTACATGAACCCTCATCCCGCCTACAGCCTAGCTTCTATATTCGTACTCTGCTTGGTCTTTCAATAAAAGGGCCGAGCCAACCAGGATCCCCTGTGTATAATACATTTCTATCAACCACATAAACCGAGTTGGGTGATAAATTGAGAAACAGTGATATATTTTCAAATATTTGTTACTAAAAAAAAGCTGATAAATCTATATCATTTACTGTCATTTACCAAAGAAACACAGAGATATGACATCACTCAGTTAAAAAAATATATAATGGATGGACAGTTTCCATTTTGGAAACCATAAAATAATTTAAAAAAAAAACCCTGATTATACATATTTTATTATTCTGTCCTCTCTCCCATTGTTCCCTCTGTGTCCTCTCTCTCTCCCTCTCTGCATTGAAAATCACACATACACATAATGTATTCACCCAGAAAATGACTTATAATCTGATAATAAATTAAGTTTACATGAGAATAAATTCAAGAGGGAACTGGGGAGAAAGGATGTTTGATAACAGAATGGCGATACACTGACTGCTTAGTTGAGTATTCCTCACTGTGGATTCAACTGCAATAAGATGGATCCACATTGGGGAATAATCCACACTTGATAACATCAGTACACAGTTTCCTTAAGTGGATTTCACTTCTGTGAGTGTGGGGAACAGAACTCAAGGCACACAAAAATATGTAGGCTCTGATACGCGTCATTAAATAAATCAGTGATTACCTCATCTGGTATCTGTGTCATCTGTGCCACAATCCACTGTACCTGAACAAATAACATTGTAATTGTGTTAAAGGTATTGGATACTAAACCATCAAAGAAAAGCAATTTGAACCAGTAATACATTTCCAATAGTCCCATATTGACAATAAGAACTCTGAAATGGCGTTGACATATGATGTAATAACATTAGTGTGATGATTTATTCAAGGGGTGCTGGGATATAATGTGGGGGCCCTTCAGCACTTCTGTAATGGTCTTACAACACGTGATGGTAATTATTATTGGATTTCTGAAGCTTACAACAATCATAACTGTTTCTCAGTGAGATTTATTTTGAATGTCCAATCAGACATTACATAATAATTCTCCCCTGCATAAGCTCTCCTTTAGTATACAAAGAGGGGCACTAACAGCATCATGTTAAGGCTGCTGACTACTCTTCTATATTTGAATATGCTGTGTATTTGCATGCATGATACTACTAGATATATTGAGTGGTAAATTATAAACTATTAGCCATGGAACAAAAACATGTTCTTCTGAGTTCATTCATCACCAATGCACAACTTTAGCTACAGCTATACTCAAGTTTTGATGAACTAGTCGGGTTTATGTTTTATGATGAATTCCTGATCAAAGCTAATGTGTCCTTTGGTTTAAGTACAGGTGATCCAGCAACTTGCTTCAAGAGATTTCACACATGGACCAACACAACATAACACTGTCTTTATTCAGTAGGCTGAAGCAACGTAATTTTTAAAACCATATTTTGTGACAATCAATTTACTCAGACGGCCGACAATAGGTATAGCTGTTTTCACATCACTCTTTTGGTGGTGCAGGATACTGCAGGCTACTTGGAGCCAAAAGCTGTTAAAGGCATATACTGTATGGATACAGTCCTTAGACAAAGAACAAATTTATTCAGACTCACGCCTCAGTCTACATTGCCATTTCCCACTGCAGAACTCACTTTTTACAGATGCCAGACTCTCAAAAAGTGTCGGATCAAAATCTTAAGTGATTTTTTTTTTTCTTCCCCCGATGAGCTCTTTTTTTTTAAAATTGCTGGAGTTGCCATAAACATCCAGACTTTTTCAATGCTAGAGATTCCAGCACAGAAAATAAAGAACTTAGGTATGCTCAAGGGGGAGAGGAAAATGTCTCCAGGCATATTTTGTGGGCTGAATGATAAAATGATGCCCACAGGAAACAACATAGTTGCATAGTGAGCAGATATTACACTTAAACTTATCATAACGTGTAGTTTCCTTTCCGTGGTGGGTTCTCTGTGCTTGTCTGACACCTAATCCACAGTGATGTGTGTGTCTTTGAATGTTTCTCCGCTCCTTTAGGGCTCTCCTGATCTCCCATCACTGTGAGACCTCTGGGTTTATTTTTCTCTATCACCACAAAGGAGCGCAGCACTCCCTTTGTCTTATTCCCGCCCTTAATTGCTTATGATCACCCATCTCATTTCAAAAAGAAGCTATTCACAGCACCACAGCTTGACAAAGCCAGCAGCAGAGATGCTGCTCCTTTTGCAGGAGTGGAGGAGAGGGAGAGGATGATGATGAGGAGGAGTGTGTGTTTGTGGTATGTCAAGTCGTATTGTTTTTACATTTCATCTTGTTGGCTCCTTATCTTTTCAACTGTTTATCTGCATCTCTGCTGGGGTATGTGCGAGCTCCTGGCGTGTGTCTTTGTGTATGTTTGTGTGCAGCAACTGCCAAAGTCAGGAGGCAGACAGCTCACTGTGTCAGGGGCTGTAGGGGGAATGTTCAAAACCGAGTCAGCAGGGGATTGTGTGTGAAATACAGATGTTAGAAATGGCTTGACTGTTTGCCTATTGTTATCACTGCTCTTTGGCTAAGAAGGGAACAGTCTTGGGCTTTGACTTTACAAGGCAGAAAACAGAATGATAAATTGTCCCACCAGCTTTCATTCAACCCATCATCTTCAGCCCCCCCATCCCACATTGCAAAAAAAAAAAATAATAAAAAGCCAGATTACAAAGTAATACACTGACGGCTACACAATAATGGAGCAGAACAGGGTTCCCACCCTCTTGCCTCAGCAGCTGCCACTCAGGAAAACAGGGCACGAGTTAATAAGGTAAAACAGGGTTTCAGTACTTTTTTCAGGGTGATTCCAGGGCACGGTGTTGGGAGGAAAAGTGCTTACAAAGGAATGGAAGCACAGTTATGGCTTAAAATCTGCATGCTTTATGATGGAATTAAGACATTAGTGTTGCATGGAGTGGAGCTCTGTGTAAAATTATTTTGCATTCTGAAATTTATGCTCCTCATGATAATGATTTTTATAATGCTTGTTTTCCACTAGTGTTACATATACATGCTAATTAGCCTGAGGAAGAAAGAAGACAACTCTCTGATCTCCCTACGCTGAATGCTGACGATGGGCACTTTGGCTGCAGCTGTAATTAAGTCCAGCTTATAAGTTGCTCAACAAAGTAACTTGTAATGTTCCTGGTGAAATGAGGTCTTTTTAAAAGAGAGAAGAAAACTCAACACAAACCGTACACACTCTTTAGCAGCTGTGTCACCCTTTGAACTGTTTGTGTGGCCTGTTCACAGGCTGACAGTGCATAAAAGAGGAGATAACAAAACAGAAATGTTTGGCAGTAAAAATAGCCCAGAACAGCAAAGCTCTCAGCTAATTAAAGACCTGGCACATGGCAAAAACAAAGTTAGGTGTTAGCCTTACGGTAGGTCTGTTTTAACGCTAATTAATCCACAGAGACTATTGACATGGTTGTTGCCAGTGTTGCCAAGAAATTCATGCATTATACAACTTAGAATCTTTGCAAGACTCTTTCAGTGTGCCCTACACAGTTAATGAAGAAGGGACAGGTAAACTTCCCACATAAGGAGTAATTCTAACACCTTGAACTCTCTGTTCCCTATCAGTTACATGAATAGCACACACTATAGTACCGAGCATCTCACTCCCACAAAGCTGTCAACCCACAATCCACCTCCCCACTGGAGGAGTAAGAGATCTAAATGTCTCCACCCTGAGCTGCAGGAGCACTCTGGCTGATGTGTAACATTAATTTCTCATGATGTCAGTCAGCTCTCATCAGCGTTAAGCTCCAGCATCCCCACCAGATGACCGGTACAGATACCGGAGGGCAATGTGAAAAGATGACTGTCCCCTCTGCTCCAGTATTGGCAAAACCTCCACCTCTCTCTCAGCTGCCATTGGACAGAAAAGAAAAAAAAAGGTGAAGCGGGGCAGGGGGTGAAACTGATACATTTTAATACCTTCTGCCTGGATGTCTTCCCTGGTCATGTTTCCCAGAATGCCTTCTCTGGCTTTCCAATTACAGTAGAGGACAAAACAATAGATTGGAACAAAAGTGTGTGAAACAGAAACACACACAGCCTGGGTGTGTGTGGGAGAAGAAGTTATGGTAGGCATGTATCTTGGCTGTGTGGTTGGTGCTATATCTAGGTTTCTGTCTCTTGTACCAAAGTGCAGTAATAGTGTACGATATTATACAAAACAATGATATAAAACCTTATTGACCTTGTTAATGGACACATGATATCTAACGATAGGTCATGAAGGGAATACATTTTTGTTCATTTCTTAGATAGTGGTTTCATATATATTATTATAAATAAATAAATAAATAAATAAATAAATAGACATAAGGTGCTTTCCATTTTCTCTTAATTAACACACGTCTCTTCACAGTGGGTGGTTGTAAGTGATTCATCATCACATGCAGAGAAGAAGGCTGACAAAAGAGTAAACATGACCCATGTGGACAGCTGTCATCGTTTTAGAGAAGGACAGCACAACTTCGAGAAAAAAATCCACGAGTTTGAACGCTGAGTCTTTCACGAGCCTTAAACTTAACATTAATGGTTAATGGCTGACCAGTCACCAGCTGAGAAAAGAGGATGGGATGTGAGGGGAAAATAAAAAAAAACAAGGGATGGTAAAACTCACAAGAAGCTGATTGAGAGAGAGGTCAACCAAATTTAAGAAAGCAGAAACAATGCAATTGTTGACTTGCAACATGGTAAGGTCACTGGTTAGGATATTGGACTACTTGAGTAAGAAGAAAAGTGAGGGTTATATAGGTACTACTTTTATTTTCTCCATGGAATGCCTACAGAATAACACCGCTTAGACTTATACCATGAAGGAAAATGTAAAGTTTAGGGTTAATCCCACCCATAATTTGGCTGTTGAGAATACTGTTGCCACAGAGCACTACCAGAAGTGAATTCTAAATAACCATTTTTGGGAATGTATTGATATTTTTTTAAATAAATAAATAAGTAAATAAATAAATAAATAAATAAATATGATGAAATCATATCCAGATTACTACATAGTGTAAAATTTTGATATTTTGTTGGTAGCCTGGTAATAAGCAGGATAATGTTACATTAACTAATGGTTATGCTAAAAATTCCTGATGAGAACAAGTCTTGTCTCACTCTGTTGGGATTCTGTTTTGCATGACCACTAGCTAACTTAGTCCTTATTTATCAGTACAAGCCACTTACATCAAAGCTTACCTGATTATATTGATTTTCAGGGTGTGTGATGAAGGCATACAAACTGAATGTAATGGCATAGTGAAAGCACCACACTCTCTCTTTCAGGTTCAGTCATAACTCAGAACAGGTGTTATCCCTGTGTTGATTAAAGTGTTCCAGCAGTAGTGACAGAATTTGACCTTAGTGTGGTGAATTGCTCCCCCAGGTACTGTCCAAAAATCATTACAATCTGCTTGAGATTAGAACATGAGATGCCTTCTGCAGAGAAAAGCTTCTTCCTCTCCTTACAGAGTTCAGCAGCGTTTCCAATCATCATTCATCACCTTACCATGAAACCTCTGCTTCCAATACCCAGCTAATTTTATATAATGTATCATAAGCCAAGTGGTCGTATTCAGGCTTATTGCCACTAAAGGAACCGCCAGCACCTCTCACACTCAAAGGATTCTTTTTGTCTGTCTCATTTGTTTGCCTTTTTACATTTCTATGAGGAGGAAAAGGCTTTCACTGTAGCACATGCCAGTGCTACACAGAGAAAAGACCTTCACTTCTCTGGCTTATCATTGGCTCAACTAATCCATTTGGTCATGGCTAGACAGAGAAGAAGTAGAAAAATGTCTCCGCATTACCTTACAGTACTTTGAGGTCTGAACTTCAACTATTTTCTTTTGGGATGTTTGGGAGAGTATGCTTTCATCTAACAAAGTGATTGTATGGGGTTATTAAGAGCCTTGAAGAATCCTTGAAATCATTCCCAAGTGCCCTGTTCCAAAAAATGCTAGGAAGGTATGAAAAAAAAAGAAAAGGAAACAGAATAGGGGTTTTTTGTATTTCTTAGATGGTGGATTTTTTTTACGCTCTCAGTTCAGCCACAAAAACCATCAGTGAGCAATACATAGCAGGAAAAAGCTCTTTGTTTTTCAGACTGCTGTCAGAAAAGTCTTTTTCTTTTGCTCACAGAAAAAAAGAAACACTTTCTCGCACTTTTCAATGAATGACTCAGTAAAATGTGGTTCACCGCTGAGTGTATAAATATTCAGTCAACGTGCAGCCCCATAGGGATCTATGTGGACTATCAATATGATGGATTAGTCTTTGCCTACCGGAGAAAAAAAATAATTACTCAAAGCAATAATTACAGCAGCCCCATGCTGAATTGCACAACTCTCAGCAAGTAGATAACATTTCATTGTCAAAGTGCTGAAGTGCACAGCATACGCGTTGAAGGACAATTGGAGATCAACAAACTTCACATGTAATGAGTGGAAATTTTCTGCATCAATTACTCCTTAATGACCAGACAGCTCACACCTTCCATACGGTTTCTACCTAATAGTTGCATTTATCTTTTCTTTTTTCCACATAGCCTGCATTTTTTAATACCTATATATCTTTTCATTTTGTCTGTTTTACAAGTATTTTGAATTTTTTTAATGACCTTTATTCACCAATTTATTGCAAATGGCGTTTATGTATCAGATTATCAACACTTGATGTTCATTTGAAAGTGCTATCTACTTAAAACTCTAGTTTAATGTATTAATCACATCACAAAAGCCATCACTCCAACCCCACTGTTAGGTTGCTATACAGTGGGCTGTAGATAAAGTGGTGACCATGTATTGATGGTGTGTAAGTGTGAAATACTCAGGCCTTCTTGTGCTTCTACTTGCAAATACTAGCATTACAGGTCGGGGGGGGTCTATCAGTCTTGCTGCTGATTTCCACAATGGCTTTCCTGAAAAGAGTACAGACAAGTGAACTTATGGAAATGTTTCCCTCCTTCATACTAAGGCCCCGTTTATAAGACAACGCTTCACACCGGGAAAAAAATAATCTGCGTTCACATGGAAACACTGATGGACTGAAAATGCTGTAGAATGTATAGCAGACCTGTAGGTGGTGATATAACTGTAGAGTCTTTTGGTAGTCTGCCGCCAAAGAAGAGGTAGGCTGATCATCTGGTGTATATATTAAATGTTTCTTATCTGAGTGCAGAAGTTGAGCAACAGATGCACATTTTGTTGAAAGGCAGTCAGCAGATTCAGCAGCACAAGAACAACCTGGTAAGTCCGCCATTTAACTATTATTGTTGTCCGGTTCGCAAAAGTTCCCACAATGAAAGTGGAATGTGCACGCCCAAAACAAAGCATGACATCAGCGTTTCCACTGAAAACTCCGGCTTGCCATTTATACAGCAACGGAGGCTGCAGCGTTTCAGAAAAAATCCACTCGGGAGGGCGTTTTAAAAAAGTTGCGTTTTAGGTCGGCTGAAACAGCGTTTCCATATAAACAGGAGGCCAAAACGCAGCAGAACTTTTGCGTTTTATCCTAATACTGTATAAACAGGGCCTAAGTCCAAATAGTTTGGTGTCTGAGGTGGAGACTGTAAACATTTTAGACCTTGCCTTTCATTCCGTGGGCTAACTGATGCTAATTCGCAAAACACTTATGCTAACACTTTACTTGAAAGGTCACATCCAATCCCTACAACATGCTGAGTGCACCGTGCTAAATCAACAGTAAAATCTCAGACAACCAAATCATTGCTTTGAAACCAGGCTACTGACTGCTTCTTATGAAATTTTGACCGATCCAGAGTTCTGCAGCTGATGTTCTTAGCTATGTAATGTCAGGATTGTCAGCTTATCTGGATGAGTTAATTTTTAAAACCCTATTAAATAAACCCTTAAAGATATCAGATTTCAGGTTGACAGCCAAACATAGACACCCTTATCCCACCTTCAATTCTCATTCAAAACCAGTGGTTTTACCCTGCTATCTAAGGCCATATATTTGAATCAGACAATATCCATAATTATTAGAGTTGGGTCTTTTGTATGGTTTCATTTTTTTGTTTAAATTTGTTGGCTAGTTGACATTAAGGTGGTTTGGTAACTGAGAAAATGTTTGACTTTGCATTGTCTATCCTTGTGTACTAATCTATGGAGCAGTCGGTATATTTGACATCTTAATGGTCTTCAAACGTGTTTTTACAGCACACTTTGAGAGCTGATTAATTTATTATTACATCAGAGAGGTACATAGGTTTCAGCAATTTAATAAGCCACTTTATGGGTTAAAACTAAGCTTATGATGACTTTCAAACAGGAGTTGTGTTATTTTGGGTCTCTGTGTGAAAGTTTGTTTCATGGATACATGGATGTGAGCGCATTGTATGGGGTAGATAGCCCAAAAGAAACAAGCAGTGCTGCAGTAATTAATTTATCACTGAGTGACACTTCAGCTGGGGGCAGTAGCTCGCCTGTCATTGATAAACAGATAGGAGTTGATTAATGTCGAAGTCCAGAGTGTATGTGTTCTTGTGTGTGTGTGTCTCCATCTCTGCGCTTCATTTTGGCTGACATGTAAGTGTGTGCGTGTGTTTATACATAACTCAGCCAGTACACTCTCTGCCTCCAGCTGTGTTTTTATTTATACTCTTAAGGTCTTTAGAGTCTTCCTAAAGTTGTTTCGTAGTGAGGAGATCCATCAAGCCCGAGCAGGAAAAACAACAGAGGAGCAGAGGTCAATCGAGAGCGCGGTGCACATCAGAGGAAACAATGGTTGCTGAATTATTGAGTCCTTCCTGTCCCATCAGCCATTTGTCCCAGGCCTAATGGGTTTTTTTCCTCTTACAGGGAGTATGAGAGAAGGAGGGGAATATGTTTCTCCATTTTCTGTCCGAGGTAGACTAAAAAACAAAAAAATATCTTCCTCATAAGACTATGACAAGAGTTCCTTACCTCACCTTGTTTAAAATGTTACATTAGCCTTACATTTTCTCACTGTTTGAGTGAGGTTTTTACATGACTTCAAACGAGTTCTAATTGACATTTTCATTGCATTATTTATTCAGGGTAACTTTACCAGTCTAAGATAGATATCTGATGGATAAGGGGAAGGAGGGAAGGAGTGTGTTCGATGCACATTCACACACAGATATATGTATTGAAAAAGGAGCATTGACCGACCAGCTGTCTGCAGCCATAGGGGTATCTGTCAGCCAGCTTCTTCGATTAATCCACACTTCCCTGCTCGGATTTAACTCTCATCAAACTGCTATCAGTCAATATGAACTGGGGTCACACAAACATGAACACTTTTGCACACACACGCATTGGAAAATGTGTCCAGTGACTCAGACAGACAGCTGGTAGACACACACACACACACACACACACACACACACACACACACACACACTCACACACACACACACACACACACACACACACACACACACACACACACACACACACACACACACACAGCATTCACACCTTTCCAGAGCTTGTGTGCACTCCTGTGGCTTTTATTGGATGGGCCGCCATCCAGCCATGAGTTCAGGAATTTGGTCTGTCAGCTGGCAGTCAGGACTCGGCAGGTGTCTCCTCAGCACAAAAGCGAAGTCAAGGGCCAATAAACAACCACAGCAGGGGACCCAGGCCAAATCGATAGTGAGACCATTACCCCCAACCTCCCCCAACACACACACACAGTAGTAAGAGTAGCAAGATCCTCTTAATCATGTTAAAAAAAAAAAAAAAACAACTTGTCCACTTTTTGCTCAGGGTGGTACATTCACACGCACCTCTGCCTAAGTCACATGGAAGTGACATGCCGTAGGCTGCAAATGTCTACTCTGGAGACTGTGCCATCAGTCAGTACATGGTCCCAAATCTACAGCTGTTGTCCCCCAGTTTTTTTTTTTTGCATGATTGCTGTCAGGTCATTCAAATCAACATAGAAAAAAATAGCTCTTTTCCCTGCATTTCTTTCCCCAGTATGAGTTGCTCATCTCATCCTCTGAACCAGTGATATTTCATCTGGTAGCAGACAATGTGCTCAAATGAAAAGTGAGTGTTTAAGTCTTGTGGGTTGAATGCCAGTTTGCAAATTCTGCAGCACCTCCATGACTGGAAATGACTGGAGTAAACACATCCTAATATGTTTGGGAGTCAGTTGGCTAGACGTTTGACAGAACTTTGAGTGACTCACATTGAACTCTGATGCACTTATACAGTTTTCCCTGTTTGATTGTTGATCAACCATAGAACTTGTGTAGTCAGTAAGTAATTCACATAAAGTAAGGTAGTGTACAGTTAAAGTCCATCCATCCATCCATCCATCTTCTACCGCTTATCCGGTTCCGGGTCGCGGGGGCAGCAATGTCATCAGTGAAGACCAGAGGCCCCTATCCCCGGCCACTTCCACCAGCTCTTCTGGGAGGATACCAAGGCGTTCCCAGGCCAGCCGAGAGATGTAATCTCTCCATCGTGTCCTGGGTCTACCCCGGGGTCTCCTCCCAGTTGGACATGCCCGGAATACCCCCCCAGGGAGGCGTCCAGGAGGCATCCTCACCAGGTGCCCGAACCACCTCATCTGACTCCTCTCGATGTGAAGGAGCAGCGGCTCTACTCCGAGCCTCTCCCGGATGTCCGTGCTCCGAACCCTATCTCTAAGGCTGAGCCCAGACACCCTGCGGAGGAAGCTCATTTCAGCCGCTTGTATTCGCGATCGTGTCCTTTCGGTCACGACCCACAGCTCATGACCATAGGTGAGGGTTGGAACGTAGATTGACCGGTAAATTGAGAGCCTTGCCTTCTGGCTCAGCTCTCTCTTCACCACAACAGACCGGTACAGCGTCCGCATCACTGCTGACGCCGCCCCGATCCGTCTGTCAAACTCCCGCTCCATTTTCCCCTCACTCGTGAACAAGACCCCGAGATACTTAAACTCCTCCACTTGGGGCAGAGACTCTCTCCCGACCCGAAGTGAGCAGTCCACCCTTTTCCGGCTGAGAACCATGGCCTCAGACTTAGAGGTGCTGATCTTCATCCCAGCTGCTTCACACTCGGCTGCAAACCGCCCCAGTGCGAGCTGGAGGTCAGTGTTCGATGAGGCCAAGAGGACCACATCATCTGCAAAAAGCAGAGATGGGATCCTAAGGCCCCCGAACCTGACACCCTCCGCCACTTGGCTGCGCCTAGAAATCCTGTCCATAAAAGTAATGAACAGGATCGGTGACAAAGGGCAGCCCTGGCGAAGCCCAACCCTCACAGGGAACGAGCTTGACTTACTGCTGGCAATACGAACCAAACTCTCACTCCGGGAATACAGAGATCGAACAGCCCGTAGCAAAGGGCCATCCACTCCATATTCCCGAAGCACCCCCCACAGGATACCTCGGGGGACACGGTCAAAAGCCTTCTCCAGATCCACAAAGCACATGTGGACTGGTTGGGCAAACTCCCATGCCCCCTCTAGCACCCTCGCAAGGGTATAGAGCTGGTCCAGTGTTCCACGACCAGGACGAAACCCGCATTGTTCCTCCTGAATCTGAGGTTCGACTAACCGCCGGACTCTCCTCTCCAGCACCCTGGAATAGACCTTACCAGGGAGGCTGAGAAGTGTGATCCCCCTGTAGTTGGAGCACACCCTCTGGTCCCCCTTCTTAAAAAGGGGGACCACCACCCCAGTCTGCCAATCCAGAGGCACTGTCCCCGATGTCCATGCAATGTTGCAGAGACGTGTCAGCCAGGACAGCCCCACAACATCCAGAGCCTTGAGGAACTCAGGACGGATCTCATCCACCCCCGGGGCCTTGCCGCTGCGGAGTTGTTTGACTGCCTCAGCGACCTCAGCCCCAGTGATGAGCGGGACCCGCTCCAAGTCCTCTGGCTCTGCTTCCTCCACGGAATGCATGCTGGTGGAATTAAGGAGATCCTCGAAGTATTCCTTCCACCGCCCGACTACACTCTCAGTTGAGGTCAGCAGCTCCCCATCCGCACTGTAAACAGTGCGGACAAAGGGCCGCTTTCCCCTTCTGAGTCGTCGGACGGTTTGCCAGAATTTCTTCGAGGCCGACTGGTAGTCTAGCTCCATGGCCTCACCGAACTTCTCCCATGCCCGAGTTTTTGCCTCAGTGACCGCCAGAGCTGCAGAACGTTTGGCCTGCCGATACCTGTCAGCCGCTCCCGAAGTCCCACAGGCCAACCATGCCCTGTAGGACTCCTTCTTCAGCTTGACGGCACCCTTCACCTCTGGTGTCCACCAGCAGGTTCGGGGATTGCCGCCACGACAGGCACCAGCCACCTTGCGCCCACAACTCCTGGCAGCCGCTTCAGCAATGGCACCGCTGAACATGGTCCATTCAGATTCCATGTCCCCGGCCACCCCCGGAACACAGTCAAAGCTCTTCCGGAGGTGGGAGTTGAAGACCATCCTGACAGGGTCCTCAGCCAGACGTTCCCAGCAAACCCTCACTGATCGTTTAGGTCTGCCAGGCCTGTCCAGCATCCTTCCCCGCCATCTGATCCAACTCACCACCAGGTGGTGATCAGTTGACAGCTCAGCTCCTCTCTTCACCCGAGTGTCCAGAACATACGGCCGCAGATCAGCCGATACGACCACAAAGTCTATCATAGATCTGCGACCTAGGGTGTCCTGGTGCCAAGTGCACTTATGGACACCCTTATGCTCGAACATGGTGTTAGTTATTGACAAACTGTGACTAGCACAGAAGTCCAACAACTGAGCACCACTCGGGTTCAGATCAGGCAGGCCGTTCCTCCCAATCACGCCTCTCCAGGTCACGCTGTCATTGCCCACGTGAGCATTGAAGTCCCCCAGTAAGACAATGGAGTCCCCAGTTGGGGCACTTTCCAGCACCCCTCCCAGGGACTCCAAAAAGGGTGGGTACTCTGAGCTGTTGTTTGGTGCATAAGCACAAACAACAGTCAGGACCCGTTCTCCGACCCGGAGGCGCAGAGAAACAACCCTTTCGTCCACCGGAGAAAACTGCAACACACCGGCAGAGAGCTGCGGAGCTATTAGTAAGCCCACGCCTGCCCTCCGCCTCTCACCCGGAGCAACTCCAGCAAAGAAGAGGGTCCAACCCCTCTCGAGAAGGTTGGTTCCAGAACCCAAGCTGTGCGTTGAGGTGAGCCCGACTATATCTAGCCGGTATCTCTCGACCTCTTGCACCAGCTCAGGTTCCTTCCCCACCAGAGAGGTGACGTTCCATGTCCCAAAAGCCAGTTTCCGTAACCGAGGATCAGGCCGCCAAGGTCTCCGCCTTTGACTGCTGCCCAATCCACACAGCACCGGACCCCTATGGTTCCTCTTGCGGGTGGTGGGTCCACAAGAGGATGAACCCATGTCATCCATTCGGGCTGAGCCCGACCGGGCCCCATGGGTGGAGGCCCAGCCACCAGGCGCTCGCCTGCGGGCCCCAACCCCAGGCCTGGCTCCAGGGTGGGGCTCCGGTGACCCTCCGGCCAGGGTGAACTGGTTCTTGCTTTTGCTCATCATTAGGGATCTTGACCACGCTTTGTCTGGCCTCTCACCTAGGACCAGTTTGCCTTGGGAGACCCTACCAGGGGCAATTGCCCCCGACAACATAGCTCCAAGGATCATTGCGGCACTCAAACCCCTCCACCACGATAAGGTGGTGGCCATGGAGGTACAGTTAAAGTCATGAAATAAAATTCTGGTTTGGTGCATTCAGCACACTGATTGCTACACTTCCTTATAGACTGAATTGTTTCACTGCATAAACAGTGCATGAATTCCTGTCCTTAATTGAATAGACATGACTTAATCACACATAATAATTTCCCTCAAGTTATTGTTGAACCCTGGACAATAATTGTAGTTTGAAATTATATTATCTCAATACCCCATGTTGGCACTATATACAGGCAAGTATAAACAATTAGGCTTCACTATGCGTGCTGTCCACTTCAATGATTTGGTAGGAAGATTTTAACCTCGAGCAGACAGCTCTCCTATGGAGTCTAGGGTGTAAAAGCTGCATAAGGTTGAAGCTTTGTCGAGCTTTATTTTTGATGATTGGTGTTTCCTTTGCCCAACAGCTAAGTCAGAAGTCAGCCTTTGCCTAGAGCACTACTACAGTGAGACAGACAGACTGAACACAGTTACTCTGAATGTAAATGCAGAATCAATGGATGATTCCGCAGCACAAGAGAGTGGCTGTGTGCAAGAACATGTCCAGTGATTGCTTTTCATCATACAAGAGTGATTTAGTTTTGATTAATGATTTATTTTAAATAATAAAAGTTGCAAAGCATGGAAATTGTGAAAACCTCAGCCTGCAGCTTGTGGAAGGACCTGGGCATATGATCATTACAGCTTTTCTTGAATAATGTACAGATGCTGGCATGGTAATCATAGAGACTTTAACGTGCTGTAAATCAGTCCGTTCCTGCCCAACACAATTGGGAAGCGAAGAAATAGCATACAGACATAACCTATATTGGTGGTAATAATCTCCTTTTAAATTGTGGATTTGGATCAGGCATAAATCGAGAAGTGAGACTTTTCCAAGATCACATATAAGCAGTTTCTCAGTTCAAAAAGTTCAGACTTGGCGAGTTTGTTCCAAAGTTTGGACTTCAGAGGTACTGGAGTCCGCAGAACAGTCCTGCTACTATTGGAACAGCAGCAGACTTAATAGCCTCCCCTTCTACGTACCTACACATCACATCCGATGGCATTACTGGCAGTTTGTTGACATAATTTTACCCAACTCATCTAACGTTTCTGAGTTTCAAACAAAATTCTGTCACAATTAAGTATCTTACTCATATTTTTACACGGCAGCAACAGTTACTACAGTCGTGTGTTTTCACCGTCATTGTTTGTGTTTCTTGCTGGACGGCGTGAATTGCATTGTGGGATTGTAACTGGTAAAAAGGGTGGAGCGAGTCCACATCCGGGTACTTCAACCAAACTTGTTTTAATGCGGACTTCGAATTGGAACTGAACTTTGGCATTGATTGATGACGTATCACAAGTCCAGAAGTATGCTGATATATTCTTATTGAGAAACAGTGAGCGTGTCCTCACAGTTCCCTTTAAACTGCTGTGCTGTCCCCATTTTCATGCTGTTTTCTAACTGCAACTGTTTAAAGTAATGCCCATTTTTTAATGTGAAATAGTTCTGTTATCAATATTGTTTTTGTTCCTTTTAGACTGATAGTGTTTTTTTTCTAGACTTCCTTTCTGACAATACTATTATTCTCAGAGTCTTAGAATCTTACTTTTGCTTTCAAACACACAGTTACAGCTCCCATATGAAACTTTTAGTCAACTCTATCCTTGAAGATCAGATTAGACATCCTATATATCCTTTATACGTAATCCTTTAGCAGTGAACAAAGTACAAAGAGGAAGATTAAATCTCTAGATTGAATGAAATTGAATGAAAAAAAAAAATTAAGTATATCTTTATGAGTGAAAAGTTTTATCGAAGACTATTCTCCCTCGAGTGGTTGGGGTTGGGGGAACCCTGTGCAGGATCAGTGTTACACATCATTTGACTGAGAAATTGTGCTATTTTTTCTTTCAACATACCTCAGCAGCCATTAGTGAAGATTTGCCCCTGCTTTGGAAGAAGTATTGTACGCCAGCATTACGACCACACGGCTAACTGCCGTTATCACATCCCAGGATCCACCAGAGCCCGAACAATTACAAGGGCCCGTGTTCTTGTGAATATGTGTCACATTAAATTTGCCCTGACAGGAGAGAAGAAGGGAAGCGAGGACAGAAATGCTGTAGGGATTAATGCTGAGCTCGGAAGCCCATTTCTTCAAGGCATTAGCTGCCTGGTGGAGCGCTGAGGGCCTGACAGGGAACTATGACACAGCGTGTTGAGCCATTTGGGATTGTTACAGCTGAACACACACGTTTTCCTGGACCCAGAGTGTATGTGAGTGTAAGCTACCATGCACATCACACACCTAACACTTGTTTCTCAGAGAGGACAGGTAGCCCTGGAGTACTCTGAGCACTGCTGTGTGCCGACACACATGACTGATTTTTGTAGCATTTCCATGGAGGGCACGCCTTCAGAATTGGGGTATTCTGTCTAAAAATGTGAAACAAATTAATTATCATAACAGAGCATGAAAGTTTAATGAATGGAAGAAGATGTATTGTCAACAGGACCTGGGGCCAGCAAACAGAGAGGTAAAGTAGAGGTTGATAAATGAGGCAGAAATGCATCTACCCACTCCCGTCTGTGTTGTATGTAAATAAGTTTGGCCCACAGGTTTGCTCTATTTGAAGGGACAGAGCTCTAAAAACAGGCCAGAGGATTTCAGATTGGTGTTTTTAACGGTGTGACCTTTGAGTGAGTTGAATACATGTAGACAGCAGTGTTGAGTCTGATGAATAGCTTGAGTCTTTTCCCAGCTGGGAGAGCAGATGCTGAGAGGAGAAACAGAACATGTTTTTTATCCTCCTGCACTCTTTTCTTCCCCGCTTCCAATCTTATACAGTATTAAAGAAATGGGGTGGGTAGTTTGGTTGTGATGTGTGTGTGTGTGTGTGTGTGTGTGTGTGTGTGTGTGTGTGTGTGTGTGTGTGTGTGTGTATGTATGGGGTAAAAAGATGACACACTATTAACTCTCCTGGCGTTAATCTTAATGCCTTATGCCAGAGCACTATACGCAATCCATTTTAATGCAATTAGCTCTTGCCAGGAAGGATGAGTTATTCAATGGGAGCATAATTGCATCTTCAAGTTTTTACACTGGTTCATTCCAGGGATGTAATTACTTTCATACATGGTTTAACACATGGTGCCACTGACACATACAGTGTGTACACACGCTGAACCACTCATGCAGACACAAACACAGTCATATGAAATTAAGTTGACATGCAATATATCACACAATTTTACCTGATTATTCAAAGTAGAAAAGTAGAATTGCCCAGAAACAGCTTTCATCAGTGCTGGTGTTCTCTCAGAATCCCCAAGCAGCCGACCCAGACGCACAGGTTGTGGAGATTGATGGGCTGGCTCAGGATAAGTCACCCCGAGGGGGACAACTGTGTCTTCCTGCTGTCCTACAAACCCATCGTGCTTCTTTTGTATTAAAATCAGGATGACAAAAACTCCAGACATTACCCTTTCACATATCAGAGGAAGATAAACTAGGTGGCACGATACACATGCTGGCATTTCTCTTCCACAGTCTGTTTACCCCTTCCTCTCTCTCGTGCCATCATCTTTCTTTTTGGCTGTAAAAGACGGCTTTGTCTCGCGTATTTCCAAGAGAGTTGGCAACACAGTCTTTTATTCTTTCCTCTACCAAACCTAGCTTTTCCTGCCATGACTTGTTTACTCCGTTTATTTCTGTTTCCAAGTTTTGTTTTGTTTTTCTTAAAATGACAAAGTTTTTGTTTATGATTTCTATATGTGATGGATGGAAATTCCCCAAAGAATCTTGAGCATGATTTGTTCAGGTTTGGAGTTTCTTTCTCTGAGCTGATTTCCCTCTCTCTAAAGGATAGTAGTCTATTAAAATATGAGGAATCTGGAGGATGATGACATCTACTTCAGAGCTATTGCACAGATACAAAGCCAATGGAGTGGTGTCTTAAAAAATAATAATTTCTCTTGTTGCTTACAGTGAATAGCTTAAGCACCAAGTCCTGATGCCTTTGCCTTGTGTTGTTTCATATAATACACAGAAGGCTTGCAGCATTGTATCTGCAAGGCCATTGCCTAACCAGTGATGTCTGTGTAAATAAAGTTCTGTGTAATGGGGCTGGGGCAGCAGACACATAAGCCCAATGAGCTGCCACCAGGGAGATAGTTTCCCTGCTCCAAGTCTATAAATACTAGAAATGAAAGGGAACTGGGCCTTGAACTGATGTCGAGTGGCTGTGGGCAGCCCACAGGCCCATGTCAGAGCCAAAGGGGGAAGAAGGCCCTACGTCCACCTACAACTCCAGAACTCCAGTCCCATGCCTTCAGTTAAATTTGGCAAGACAGCAATGCTTAGCCATTTACAACGAGGGGGTTGATCAATTGTTATGCAACTGTTTTTTTTTCTTTTCTCCTCCTACTATCTTATTTTATCGAGCAAATACATATCTGTGGGAGGAGACCAGAGGAAGTAGTGCCATTCTAAGAGTTTGTTACATTTGTTTTTGGCATCTTGGAGTCACAGTTGGCTTGAAATGTTAACAATAATGCATGATGTCATTAAACCTTTATTATATTTTTGAAAAGGAACATGATCCAGCCATTACTCAGATAGCCTTGGAAGGTTTATGCCTCCCAGGTACTAAACAGGATGTTTGTACTCAAACCTACATTTTCTGATTAGGCTGCAAAGATCAGGCCCTGTGTGCTTCAAGAGGGTACTGTGTGTCCTTCAGCACCTCCTCATCCACACCCCCAGATATCTCCCTGCAGTCAGAGGCGGTGGTAGGAACAAGATCAACTTGTCCAGATCCCCTTACCTTTCCTCTGTGTAAAAAAATCACAGAGAAACTGATCATTCAGGAGAACTTTTCATAATTCTTGGTGATGCCTTGGACCTTTGGGGCGGCTTTGCTGATTCTCAACCTATGCAAACACATGGCCTTGACTGCAGACACTTCAAATCTTCTGGTATGCAATGAGAGGTCCGGGCTGACATGGCAGAAACTGTAGGCAGGGGTCAATAGTGATCGCTGGGGGTCACGTCAGAATCCCTAAGCGGGTGAGACAAGGAATAACTGACATCTGCACAACTTCAACCTTCAGGTATCTTGACCTGTCATCCTCATGCAAACATATCCTTCCTGCTGTATTCTACACACGTCATCTGGGTTTTCTCATGTATCATGACTAGAGTGTCAGACTTCTGTTGTGTTCTGGATAGCGTTGTATGTCTGGTCCACTGTGGGCCTATGAATGAGTAAAGAAGCTGTTCAGTCTTTGCAATCTGACAATGCCTCATTGCCTTAATCCTAGACTCCAGTAAGCTATTATACTGGCTTACTTATTGACCTGCTCTTGCAGCTATGTTAGTTTTTTTTATCCTGTTCTTTTATCCAGTAACTGCCAGGATTATTTGGATCTGTTTTACCCTCAAGCTAAATGCTATATGAAAGCAGCACATGAGGTTAGCGTTGTCTGATGTGTATGTGAGCATGGAAACATCTTTCTCCCTTCCTATTTTTCTCACAGTGCTGTATCTCTCCCTGAAAAAATGGCACAGAGGCCCAGAACTATGAGTAAAATGTACATGCCTGCTAGTGTAATTCCTCATAATAACCCTCAATATAACCCACCTCACAGGAGAAAACTGACGGGCAGCCAGAGCACGCGTGTCTATGATAGTGCTCTTGCCATGCTGAGGCACGTCTCGTGATGCAGACATCCCGCCAACTCATTTATAAATGATCTGAGAGTATGATACAGCCCTTAAAAAAAAAAGAAAAAACACAGAAAACGTGTAGCTGTCCAAGTGAATTTCACTGACATGGTGTTTTATATAGAGCGGACCGGACTTCGGAGTGGAGAGAGTGAGAGAGTGCATTTCGTTTGGTGTTGAAGTCCGCTTTTGTACCTTCAGGCTACAGTTGTGGACACACAGTCTGACTGTGACATCCATTTCATTGACTTGGTGCTGCAGTATTTACCATTTTATTTATTTCCATGCATTGTGCCTGTCACTCTTCAGCACACAAAGCCTCCTCTGTACATGAAGAACATGTACTCATGATCTCATAAAACATTCATTTTAGCAGCTGTATTAATTCACAGCTCTACGTCTTTGTATAATAATAATGTTGTTAGCACCAGCCATCTCTGGAGGAACTACGTAAAAGTGGAACACTCTACACGTGTTTTTGTCAACATGTCCCAGGGAGCTGTGTTAGTGGCATTTCTTGTAATTCTTCTTACTCACAGCTCCAGTTTTGGCAGCTATATTAATAAACAAACTGATACACACATTAGCTGGTGTTCAGCTCGAGAATAAATACAGAATGGAAACACTATGAGCTAGGAAGTAGAAACAAAGCAGGATCTAGGTCTCTGATGAGTGTCTTATTAGAAACTGAAGTGTCAGCAATCTTTTAAGAAGCAAGACCCCCCCAAAAAAATTCTAAATTAGAATTAATCCTTTGAATATCTTGGACTCATGAGATCAATGCCCAGCTGACCTGCCTGTTACATAGGCTTTCCATCTTTGTAACTCTTCATCTGACGGGAAGTCACTGAAGAAGAGGAAATATCAAGCACCAGTGCACTTTGTGCCATTACAATGAGGGTCATTTTAAATTTGCAAACTTCCCCACAACCTGCTGAGATTCACTGAAGCTCTCCTGTTCATTTTTGACAAGCCAGTGTACCCCAGGGTAATACCAGGAACATTAACCTTGCCCATACTCCTCAAGCATCTGCTGCAGGGTCCTCTCCATCAAAGCTGCACTTCCACCAGAGTTGTGACAGGTCCTCCGTCACGCTGTGACCCAACAGCTTGGTGTTTAAAATGGATGGATCTGAGCCCCACTGCCCAGGTGAACAACAGTGGGCCATCTCTGCTTTGTGCTGCTAGCTGCCAGACCAGCAGCTGACCAGGCTGGAACTGACAGCTACCTGGCAGCAGCACAAAGCTGGATTAGACAGGAGAGAGATGCCAGCAGCCTCCTGGTACGAGGACCACAAGCCTTGCAACAATTACTCAGCAGGCCTGAATCTGAGTTCTAAGCCCACCGACAAAATCTGCTGACAGTGTTAGCTTGAGCAGGCTGGTACGTTTAAAGGTTGAGTAAACATTTACTTTGAATTCCCAGGGTGGCTCCAATGTGGTGGCCAAATGCCCACTGCTATGATGGGGTGCTGGGTAGTTGATCAGAGGCTGGTCAGAGACATCAGCTGGAGTCTAGACAGTCATACCCATACCATACCAGCCAGTGACCAAAAAATGCTAAGCAGAAACTACTCAGTACGTCCCAACTCCATAGCAACAGGATGGGAAGAGTACTTCTAAAGTCACATCTCTTTTTTTCATTCATCAGAAAATTCAGATGTGTTTAGCAACTTCAGATATCAGATCTTGTGTTGTGGCAGTATATTTGATGTGGTAACTGCATGGATCCACAGATAATATGAGCCATGGAAATGGTAAGAGGTTGCAGTGAAACACATTTTTCTTTATTTGTTTGTCGGCTCTGCATTCTTTTGGCAGGGTATTTTCCCTTTGTTGTTCTCACACTTTCACTGTGCCAGTCTCTCAGGAGGTTACATTTATTGGCACAGTAAGATTGCCTTGAAACGGACCAGTGGTCCTCTCTTGGTAGGAGATTGAGTAGCCGTTAAACAGACCCAGGCTTACTCCAGGCTTGCCTGGTCAACCATTCTCAGCTGAGTGATAGTGAGACTGAGCAGCTGAGGCATATATGACCCAAATAGTAGAGTATGACAGGAAGCAGGCAGATGTGAATATGAATGGAAGAGAGCTGGAAGGTGGGTTTGTTGGGAATGGAGGAGATACGGGGCCATAGAAGGCTGAATTCAGGGACCATTGCTCACCTGTCAGGGAGGTGGCCGAGTGAACAGACTGTGAGCTTAGAGCCTGGTAACACTTTAACACCCCCAGAAGTTACTGCCCAGTGACCACTCAGTGCTATACCCCCAAGACATCATTCAGCCCAGGGGATAAGCAGAGAGAAGTGACTAGAACTGAAGAAAAGAAATATATGTGGACAACACCAGAGGTGAAATAAAGTCCCTTGAAAATACTCATCATTCACTTGCTGCAGTTGCAGCTAATCTCCCAGAAGGCAAGTTGTTGCTCCAAAACACAAAACGTCCATGGATCCAGTCAAGTTAATGAAAGGTTCATGATTGATGACGTGGTTTTCAGCCATTACAGCAAAAGACGTGCATTTTCATACTTGCATTGGTCACAGTATTTCGGAATATCATTCACCAACCTTTCACCTGTGTTACGAATAAGCTGGAGATAAACTGTATATGGGATCTTTAGTTGCTCCTAGTGCAAGCATCCAACTGTAAAACCAGCAATTACTGTCAAAGGAGATGCACAGCCTCTGGAGATTAGAAAAGCTCTTTCTTTGAGGGGAACACAGTGACTGGTCAATTCACAGTGAGCTACAGCTCTATTCTGAGAGTGAGTGCACCTGTGGGTTCACTGAAGGATTTCTTTGCTGATTTGTTTCTGTATGATGCTTTCCTCTGAAAGGTTAATTGAATCTGTTGACCCCAGAAAAAAATTCTTCCATTGAAGGAAAAAAAAAAAAAGAAAAAGTCCTGCGTCCAGCAAAAAAGCAACAGCAGACAAACTCAAAGCAATATACCAACTTTATCATTTATACCTGTGTGACATTTACAGTTGTTTTTTCAAAAGTTAGCCCTTTCAAACATTGTATACTTTTTTTGTCTTTTTTAATTGGATACTGTATGGAACAAAAATGTGCTTAACCTGCATACAACCTAGACTTTACTTTGTGTTTATTGGTGGTAAGAGAAGACAATTACATTTTAACTAAACTTATATTTTGAACACCTTCTTGTTTTACTTTAGTGACTATATGGTAAATGGACAACTGATAAAGTGCTTTTATAGTCTTTCTCATCACTAAACCATCAGTATTAGCCAACAAATTCATACTTATCCACACACTGCTGACCAGAAGTGGGAGCAGTTTGGGGTTCAGTGTCTTGCTCAAGGACACTTCCCTTGACAACCCAATTGAGAGACAACAACTCTACCACTGATCCACAGCCACAGTTAAATTCAAGTTGTAAATATGTAGCAATACAGGATACACTTCCAATTCAGATGTATTACCCTGACTGTAATGTATCAGCTATTTTTGTCATGCATCATTGTGTGCCACCCACCTAATACTTAGAGTAGTCTTCATGGAAATGGTTTAAAATGGTTTAAAATGGTGTAAAATGATGTAATGACGAAAAAGAGAAAAAGGGTATTAATCCATGGAGCATTTTCAAATGAGTTGTCTATAACTGACAGGGAGTGTTTGCATCAAAATTTCAGGCAACATGGATGAAAGTAAAGCTGCCACCCATGTCAGCAACTTCAAAGCAGATTCAAAATAGCCAGACATTTCCCTTCCAACTGGTCTTGGGGCAAAGTTAATGTACTTGTCACTGCGTCATTTCGTATTATTTTAAGTGAGTTGATTTAGACACAACCATCCAAACATTGTGACCCAGTTCATTTAGCTCTACTTGAGACAGTCTGATGAAATTTTCTTTGAAGGGACTCATTTTTACACTATAAGTACATTTTATAACCTGCATTTTTCCAATTTAACTTTAATAAAGAGGTAATATTAGTGCTATTTCTGTAATTAGAGTCCTTTTGTGCCAATGCCTGTACCTATTTCTGAGGTATGGAATGTGTTTTGCTACCTCCTCTATGTAATGCAGGTAGAAGCATTTCTACAGAAACACTGGACATCTCAGAATTATGCTCCACTCATCCCTACAATCGATCACCACCTCTGTGTGACTGCAGGAAATCACATCATATTACTAGCCCTTCGCTAATGTTGTTAGCGGATATTGTTCTGAGGCGAAGTGTGGACTGGCACAATGTGATTAGGCCGTATGATGAATTTTCCCTGTTGTTTGGAGACCGCTAACTGACTAGAATGATTGACCTCCACCAAGAGCCTGCTGGGCACTTATTGATGTTCTCCAAGTTTTATTTCTTTAATGACTGCAGTCTGATCACTGCCAGCTTATAACTTGAGGGGAGCCAAGTTGAGTTAGCAAAGTTGGACTAAATGGAGTTTTAGAGGTTCATGGGGACAAAGCAGGGTAACTGTATAAGGATGCGATTTGGCAGGGGTAACGGCTGATGGTGTTTATCCCATCCTGTTTAGTGAATGTTTGTGGACTGCAACTGCCTTCTTGGGATTGGTAAAGGAGAGCCAAATAACTGGAGGGCTAAGCTTTGAGGATCTCTGGTCTCCCCTTGGAGGAAGCCAGGCAGTTTTAGCAGAAACATGGGCCAACATGGGTCCACTAGGTTTATTTTCAGCATCACCAAGAGGTATAAGAAAGAGGAAGAGTCATATGGTTAAGAATTACTGAGAATCTGTGAGACCCTGCTGAGAAAAGTCTGTTTTTCACTCGGTTATCTCTTTTCCTTACCACTTTTGTCACTATATCTTCAGCTATACAGTACTTTGTAGATGTGTTTGTGTGCTGTATTTATGTAGGCCTCCTCCCTATTGTCTATGCTTTGTGTGTAGGTGGAAGACGGTCAATCATTGGTTTCTGTGCACTCAAGCCATCCCAGGAGCCTGACCCTTACCTGGTAAATTGACTCCCTCAGGCCATTTTGTGAAAGCTGGAGGATGTGTAGACACATATCAGGGCCAGCAACACCACTAATAGATAGTAACTACTACAGTCTACCCAGGTTTTTTTTGTTTTGTTTACAGTTGTTTTAAAAAACCTCTGTTATTCCATCTTCTCCTTAACATATTCAAATCTATGTAACATCTCCAGTGAAAGCATGTTTACCTTGTGAAAAAAATATTAATTATTCATTGCTTAAATTTTCATGACATAAAAATTAGAAACTGTAGGGTTGGTGTTCTCTCCTTGAATATGGACAGAGTACGTTTGTTTTAGAAACCCTATACTTTGCACATTTGACAGCAGATTTCTGCCATTTCTGACACATTTCTCCTCCTTCTTGTCTTAGAATGCTAAAAGCTTTGCTTGTTGGCACTTGGAAAAATGACAGCGGGATGCTAAAATCCTAAAATCACTCATTTACAATGACACAGAACTCTGTTTTACCCTGGAAATGATCTTCTACATTGCAAGTATGGCCTTGAAAAGATTAAAGTACACTTGTATCTACGACATGGTACAGTACAATGCACTATCCTTTTGAAAAATACACATTTAATGTGGTATTTTTGGTTTGTTGAAGCCTTTGCATAAAGATAAGTTGCAACAAGGTAAACGGTTCAATGTAATAAGCAGTATAAATAATACACATCTGACACCTGTAAAGTTACATAATGTTTAATAAAGAATAAATCTGTCTCCACCATCATGCAAATTGTATGTGGCACAAATTCCACAACAGTGTATGTGATGCATAAACCTCCTCTTGTAGAAAGCAGCTGCTTATAAATTCCTCACATAGAAACATCTCTGAGCCAGCACACTGCCCACATGCATATCAGAGGGTGTCTGGCACACAATTTGCATGCAAGCCTGCCCATTACGTCCATGTGGTCATGTTGACCTCGATACTCCCCTTCATCCGTTCACCCTCCCACTCACCCACACACACACACTCACTCACACACACACACACTGTCCACCACTACCATTACACAACATCCCAGATGTGTAGTAACCCATCAGCAGCGGAGAGCAGGCTGAATGCTGATTTGGAAACAGTTTCTTTCCATCTTTCCATGAACTGGCTGCCTACACAGTGTAATAAGCTTCTGCCTGCAGGTTTACACACACATTTAAGACAGCATGTTGAACTGTACAGCCAAAAGCAAGTACGCTGTATATGCATGCTTCAGCATTTCATGTATTACTGGCATTGTGTGAAGAAATCATGATGTTACACCAGGGAATAGACTTCAACGCCTGATTCATGCCGAGTTTTTGTGACCAAAGATGGGCAAATGACTTGAAGTTAGTCATAGAGTACAATCATTGGTTACTATGATCAAAAAGTACTTGAATAACTGAGTTGATACATTATGAAAATAATTATCAGGGACTATAACTTTAGTGATACCTCTTTCTTTACTTCACAAGTAGTTTGCAAATTCACTAAAAGCCACAGACTCTACTGTTAAAACATGAGGCATGTCTTCAACATTAGGCCCTGAAATCATTATGTTTAGTCATTTGCTTACAGATTGTGAAGCTAGGTGTGATTCAAAAACAAGCCTTGGCTATTTTGATGAAGTGGCTGCTCCTTGGTCTGCCAAGCTACTGTCACCTGCACCTGGGTCACTTCTGTTTGAGACACCGGGCTCTCTGACAGCTAGCTTAGCTTGTTGTTTGGTTTGGTACTTTTTGAGATTAGAACTCTAGTCTTGGCAGTGGAGAATGTTTTCCTCTCATAGACTGCAATTCAGTAGTATATTGTTGGTCTTGACCTCGAGGAGGAAAAAATAATGCTCAATTAATTCCAAGCCAGAAGGTTCATGTCTGAATGATCATCAGCCATTGTATTAGTTACTGCACTATGTTTGTCCTCCCTCTTGCTGCCACGCTATGGTAGGCATGATAAATGAATGATAAATCTTATTTCAGTTAACTGAGCAAGTCATTACAGTAACAAGTCATTTAAGATTTCTGTAATTGCAACAGTTCATTGAATTTGTGAAGTGAATTTCAAACACTACTGGATACAATAAACAGGGATGGAGTAACTTGTTACCTAGTATCATGTTACTCACAACACTGGATGTGACAGCCTCAAGCCTTTACAGGACACCTTATGTAAGTAAATGGAAAAATCAAATTGCTTTGTATCATTCATACTCTCAGTGCTGCTTAAATGTGTAATATATACATTTTTTTTGCCAAAACAACTGTGATAATTAGGGTATATACATTTCTGATGTTACCACACATAATGAAGATGTGTATGCCTGAAGACTTGGGCATATTAAAGTAAATAATAAATTCTGTAATTTGCCAATGTCTGATACTTTATGTATAAATGCTTCAGATACGTAGTGCTTTTTTCCGATTTTGAACCGCTTTCCATTGTTGCACACCCAGCAGGGAGATTATGGCTACTCTAACAATGTAGGGATTGAAGAATCCATGAATACTTAAGTGCCTGGTAAAAGTGATGTAACGGTGATGTAAGTCTCTGAAAGCCATTAGTCAGAACAGTTAGACCTGAACCATTTTTCTTGCTCCATTTCACCTTTTGGTTCTGTCTTCATGAGTCTTCTTTGTGCTTTAACAGTGCCTGTACAGCTTAGTGAGTGTGGTTTAATGTGTGCATGTCTGTGTTCGTGACAGGAATACTTGGGTGCTTTAAGCATGAAAATGAGTTCAGACTTATGGGATTTGATCATTCTATGTGATGGACTAGGACAAGGGCCTTTTGGTATTCACTTTGAATGTCACTACACTGACGCTGATGTCACCCTTTCAACTGTTAAAATAAAACACTGTAGATCCGTCACACAGTAGCCCTGAGCTCCACCATACGTTTGCATACAAGGATCTGAGCCTTTGTGGAGCTGACAATATCACTTCATGACTCACTGTACGCACAGTGTCAATCCTTTGATCCGTATCACTTTGACTGTTGAATTTAAGACACACACACACACACACACACACACACACACACACACACACACACACACACACACACACACACACACACACATTGACAAAAGGGAGGCATTTGGCCCACACCACATGGGATGCTGATTCAATAGCAGTGGTGGGGAGAAAATCAGTACATTTACTTCAATACTGTCCTTGGGGTGCATTCACACTGGGCCGTCTGTACTGTGCCCACGTTTAACCCCCAAAGTCCAGTTTGTTTGGTAAGTGTGTCTGTTCTGTACTGTGCTCTGACCCATTGATTGGAATAGGTGGCTTTTACACAATGTCATCCCTCATGCATGAGAACAAGTTCACAATGTGGAAATGATATATAATACATACAACCATTTAGTTCTATAATCATTCTTAACAAAGTCGGCAGAGATTTCACATTGGTGTGATGCAGAGGTTATGAGAATGCAAATATTCAGACTGGCTTTTTTGTAAAATAAGGATTCCACATGATAACATGCTATATTAGGATGTGAACAAAATAGGGAGGAGGAACAACCATGCTTTGGCAAGGTATGGGGCTACTGGGTGCCATACCTGTGAAACAATACAAACCTGATGTTTTGACTGCACATGAGGTGGTTCTCTCAAATATAAATGAAAAGTTTAGAATGTTGATGTCCAAACCATTAAATTATATCAGTTCTTTTAGTCTTTCATTTTCTGCATTTTAAAAATAAGAAAAACAAACAACTTGCACAACAGGTTACACTGCACTCCTTTTTTGAGCCTCTTACCAAAATTAAAGTGCACCACGGTATTTTGCTTTTACAAAGAAAGGAGATCACAAGGTTTGGGTAAGGTTAGTGGGTAATAATAATAATAATAATAATAATAATAATAATAATATATATATATATATATATATATATATATATATATATATACAGTGGGGGAAATAAGTATTTGATCCCCTGCTGAATTTGTAAGTTTGCCCACTGCCCTGGGAAATGAACACACTCTAATTTTTATGGTTGTTTACTGGTTATAAGTATAGACAGAATATCTGTTGAAAATGCATAAAAACACAGTATAAAAGTTATAAATTGTTGTGCATTTTATCAAGTGAAAAAGTATATTAGTATCAGCAGGGGATCAAATACTTATTTCCCCCATTGTGTATATATATATATATATATATATATATATATATATATATATATATATATATATATATATATATATATATATTAGTGGTGGGACTTTGTCGCGTTAATTCGATAATTAACGCGGGGGGAAATTAACGGCGTTTAAAAAAATAACGCTTTTTATCGTATTTTATTTTATAGTCTATATCACACAGAAAGGTCCTCAGTGCACGACTTTCTGGCAGACAGATTATAGCGACGCACTGAGTGATGGATAACACTGATGACAGCGCCTTGCTTAGCTCGTTGGATGGAAAATTTACTTTTAAAAAACAATCGGATGGAAGCCTGGATTCACATATACTCCATGAGCGGGTCCGTCAGCGCGAGCCAATTCACACTGCATCCGTCACAGGAGCAGAGCGCAGCTCAGCGTACTCATAGCAGCTGGATACACAAGATCACAGGAGAACCACATGTTCCCGCAGGAATCACACCCATGACAACTACTTTCATGATATTTAGTATGTAAAACTCACCTGCCCTCCCAGAACTTCATTAATTCAGTCCTTCCCTTTTAGTCTCTGTTGGTGTCTTTATATAAAGGATGAGTTGTATCGTATATAATTATCTGGTTTTCCGCCTCCAATATAAACTTTTCCTCGTCCATGGCGTCAGATTTCCTCTGGGTCTGACCTGCTGATGACTGCTGGCCCTGTGCCAGTGTCATAGTTTTGATATACGAGGATAATTTTACGATCGACAGGCTGAACATTGTGCTTTATTTTGAAAAGACCGGAAACTCTGATCGCTTTTTGTGTTTTCCTGTTTGGTACGATCTGCTCTGCGGATATTGACGCGTTTAAAAAAAAAAAAAACATCTTTTGAGCAAAATAAACAGGATTTTGTAGTTTAAACTTCTGTATGTGACTATTAAATGATTTAGTCTTCTACCAAAATCTGTTTGAAAAGTGCTGCTTCTAATGTTGAATATCGATGTGATTAAAATGCGATTAATTACGATTAATTAATTACAAATGGCATAATTAATTCGATTATTTTTTTTAATAAGGTCCCACCACTAATATATATATATATATACATACTTCTGTAGCAAGAGAACTCAGAAGCATATATCTGTATGTGTTACGAGCTACTCTGCAGATTCAGTTTTTTTAAATAGAAGCCATTTTCAAAGTAAAACAGGATGTTGTGTGTTAGGTAAAAAGAAGTCTAAAAAGAAGCAACACAAAAGTGCAACACAGCAGAGTCCCCTTCTACTTTTAAGAGAGGTCTGAAGACTCACTTGTTCAGGGAACACTTTGGCACTTAATCTGACCCTTCTCCTCTTTGTCCTCAGTGGTCAGATCAGACCGAGCTCTTAACAAACGAAAGCACTGAATATTGATTTCTCCTGAATGTTGAATCTTAGTTATGGACGATATTTAGATAGAACACAAAAAAAAAAAAAAAAAAAAAAAAAAAAAAAGGGGGGGGGTGTTTAGTGGGCACTTGGTGACAGAGTACCTGTGACAAATCCAACCTGAAGCATTTATTCGCACTTAATAAGGTTTCTCCTTCTTGTCAAAATTCTTGCTTGTGTTGTACGTCGCTTTGGAAAAAAGCGTCTGCTAAATGAAATTGTAGAATTGTAGAATGCATCTGTATATAGTTCAAACTTGAATATAAGAATTTGAACCAACGTACCAACGTGGGGCATTCACTGAGTGTAATTAAGTTTATTTTTCCTCTTATTTATAACAGTTAAAATTCATATACTTACGCTTCATATATTTTCACTTTCTATAGTTTCGACCTGCACTAGGGTGTTTCTTCACAGTGGAATTGCTACTTCTACCTAAGTGATTGATCCAAGCACTTTGTTCTCCATGGCTAAATAGAGCCAATTAGAGCAGGAAGCATTTAGTGATTCATGCAACATTTGACACATCCCAGAGGATCCCTCCCTCCCCGGCCCCCTTCTCTCTCTCTTTCTCTCTCTCTCTGTCTCTCTCTCTCTCTCTGTCTCTCTCTCTCTCTCTCTCTCTGTCTCTCTCTCTCTGTCTCTCTCTCTCTCTCTGCTGCCTTTTTCTCTTTCTTTCTTTCAATCAGGCCCTCTGTGTGCGAACGTCTTTACAGGCAGATGAGAATGAGAGTCCTCTATTCTGTTCAACTCCATTAAGCAGCTAGTGTGCCTCAGTACACCACAAATCATAATCTGCTCATGGTGAGAGAGCAACCATTAAGGGTGGATGGGACTTGACACCGGAGAGTCACATTGAGTTTAAGTGAGGGTGAGTGTCCGTGTGTATTCCTCTATCTCTCTCTCTCTCTTAGTTTTAGAGAGAGTCCAACAAAATAATTTGCATGTCACACTTAACAATAATCATACCTCCACTCCTGTCCCCTTTCAAACCAGACGGGTATCTCGATCACTAATGGTGCATGGGTGAATGCTTCTCAAATCTTTTCCACTTACTCTTAACAGGGTCCATGCTGGAACTTTTTTTGCACAAAATATGTTTGTTTGTTAAAGCCTTCCCCCCATGCAGACCCCTCATTGGGACACCACAAGGCTTGTCAACAACCACTGCTGCACCTTATCTTGATAAATATTGCCAGAATTTAAATATGACAGGCCAGCATGTCACTTCAGCAACAACTATTCCCCTCGTCTCCTTAGTCAACAAGATGGATCTATTACGGCACCGCTGCAGTCACAAATGTTCATGTGGTGTCTTTGTTTTTGAAACTTATCGGGAGGACCTTTGTTGTTTGTAAAAGATTTGATGGTTCTCACAGAAAGTGTAGCTAAAAAAGACGTTGAGAGAAATGATCTATTTTCCCTCGCATGCGGTTAACCCCTGTCTCCTTTCCATCCTCCATTATCAGCACGCATGTTTTTACTGTTTCTCAGAGCTCCCGGGAAGGCTCTCAGCCAGCCAATTCATATTTAGTCTCCTGGATGAAACATTCATAACGCAGGTATGTGGTCTTGAAAACAATGAGTGCTGCTGCTTTGGAAAGGCCTGCATCAATCATAAGCCTAGGGAAGCCTAGCATGAGATAAAAGCATGCGCCCTTGTAGAAAGCAATTTGGGCTCACCTCGGGGGCGGTGAAGGGGTTCACGGGCGCACGGGTCCCTGCAGTGGGATCCACAGGAACAAACAACATCATTTGCATTTCCAGGACCACCCATGTCTCAGTGGGATTATTATTCCTGCCTTTCCACTGGTTTATCTTTTAAATACACAGAGTTGTACAGTAGTACAGTCTCATGTTAGCTCTGCTGCGTTTATTTTCAGACTTCAGCCTTCCTCAGTTGCATAACCTGCCTCACAGCCCCCGCTTTTTTTTTTCTAAACACATTAGCGTTGAATTATGGGTAAGCATCATATAATTATTGAAGAAATGCACACAGAAAAAGGCTCTCCCCAGAGACTTAACGGTTGTTATTATTATCATCATTAGTGCTATCGGCTTGTCTGCGGTATAAATATTCCAGCTCTCAATTGTAGGACAATTGCTGATTAATCCAGAACAAACAAGGCCTTGCAGTTTTTGCTTCGAGAACAAACACAAAGACTTCCTTTTGCACAGTAAACTCCTCTATCTTATCCCCGGATCGTCCTCCTCGCACTCCCCGTTGTTCTCTGCAGTGCTGCTGAATCTCTAATTAAACTTCTAACGTGGGGAAAAGGGAACTCCCTGGGACGCTCTGACCACCCAGCGATAAACCACCAGGGGGAAACCAACAAGACCCCCTCCACTCCATCATCTTCTGCACTTCTCTCTCACTTGCAATTGGTCTTCGTCTATTTGCTTTGATTATATCAAGTAGTGCAGTTCAATTTGTGTTCCATTTGAGACCCTATCAGACCCCCTGCCTCTTTAAATTTCACAGCCCTGTGGGTTTATTCGCATAAGCATGAAGCTTTGATGTCCAGTGCACAAATCTCAGAGGATACATGCAGATCTTGATGTTTCAGTAAGTGGAGAGCAGTGGACTACATCACTGCCTTTCCTGTTCAGGTTTTTTTTTTTTTTCTTTCGTATCATGGACAGCTGCCACATGTTTAGGCATGTGTGCAAGGTGCTGCTTGAATGTCTCAAGACTCCCAAGAGCTGGAGTGAAGGCAGGGCTTCAAGGTCTCTTTGCCAGTAAAAAGACAGAACAGGTGAAAATGAAAATTAAAAAAGCAAATTAGTTGCAGTCTGTTCAGCCACACATACAGATTCGCAAATCCCGCTTCCCAGCAGAGTCCACACATTCTCCAAATTATTTGGCTTAAAAAACACAATCACAATAAACTGCAGCGAAACAAGGGTTACATTCTAGGTAGATTCTTGCAATTGTTTGCTGTAGAGACAGCTGGTGAACGCGGCAGAGACGATCGTTTGATGAAATTATGCTCCAGTCAAGGCTGAGCCACAGCTGAGCCACAGCGAATGTAAAAGTAGTGTGAGCAGTCAGTGCAGTTTGGGGATTCTGTTAGACTGTGACTGTACCACACACCTGTCCTGTTTTTTTTTTGAAGAAGTTGTTAAATAAGTATCATAGTGTAGTTATTTAAACTCCTTTTCATACCGGGTGTGTGGAGAAACCTTCCAGTTCCCTTATATCAGCAAGCATCAAACTTTGCACTGCATTTTCAAGACAATACGATACACTACGTCTTTACGATTAGATCAAGTGTGATCATATAGATTGTTATACATTATATACATGTGCATCTGTGGAAAGATGAAATCTGCCTGCCTGTTCCTCAAGACCCATTATGTCAAAAGCTGCACCACATATTCGTGTGCCTTGACTTTAATTAAATTCATTTTGTCAACCGGTTCCATGTGAAAATTTTAGGTTAGTTGAAAGAAATAATTTCAAGTCCAACTTGTTTCAGGCTACAGTCAAAACCTTCTTTTGTTCTCAGCCGTGAACAAGTTTAGTTCTGCTTAAAACTCTTATTAATGGTTTCTCCTTTAGTCTTTGAGGCATCTTCAAGTGGACACTCAAGGAACTTCTTCTTTTTTTTTTTTTTTGCACTAGTGTCCCACTGTTGGCTTTATTTTCTGTGTGATGTTGCTTTCTTTTAGAGGTTTTCATGGATTTTTTTTTTCCCAAGATTCTTTTCTGCCTGCAACACCAAAAGTCCCACGTTTTTTTCAAAGAAATAAAACATTGAAGGAGGGTGAATAAATGTGTTCATATTGTAGCTGCACTGGATGTGGTGTCTCCACTGCCAGCAGCAAGTAACAAAACAGATACTATAGGAACATTATGATACATTATGATAGATTGGACAGTCTCTCAACTCATCTTTCAAGGCTACTATCAAATAAATAAACCGTCATGCATAAATTGCACCTAACCTCATCATCAATGTGCATGTAATAGTATAATGTACACCTTGTAGATAATTCCACCCACCTTGAGTGTGCTGCTTCTTTTTCAGATTCAAAACACAAAACCTTAGTCAGAATAAGTGACGGTTCATTTTTTCCGATTGCCATGTGAGTTGCATTCATGATGCAGGCAGACGTCACCTTCGGATGAGTGTAGGTGTTTTGAGTATAGGCGTTATTGAAAGGGGAGCGAGGGAGAAACAGACTGCGTCCAGTTGTGACAAAAGTGAGTCAGCCAAGGAAGACAGGCTGTTTCCTGCATTTATCCTTCTCTTCCTGCTCTTTATTGACCTTTGTTGGGATTTAGGTACATTGTGTAAGTTCTCTGTTTGTCAGGTAGTTTTTCCTGATAAATAAGCAGCATTGAATCACACAAAGAACTGGATAAATTGCATTAAACAGGGAAAAAAGTTTCCTTACCACAGCACCTTCTTCCATCTTATGTCCCCTGTTTGACAGTTAAGCAGGAGAAGTGTTTGGTGTTGCTATAGCTATGGGAGAAGAGTGTAGGGAGACATATTTATGTCTAGCAAAATGGAAATAGCACTCACGTACTGTACCTGCTCTCCATAGAAGAAAGCTTTTTTCAGACCATTGCCAGCAGAAGGCTCATTTTCTCCCTGAGAAAAAGGAAAAAGAAACGTCTTTCAACATGCATCTGCTCCTCTATGCTGAGAACAAGGGATGCTTTCAGTTTAAGTGGAGTATTTGAGTAAAGAAGTGAGTGAAGAGGAGCAGAGAGGGAGAAAGAGGCAAAGTGAACGAGGCAGTGAGCAGGGATCGGGAGCCGTTTCATCACTCATTGTGCTGTGAGGCTGTCCCACTGCTCGGGGTTCAGCGACGCAAACTGTTGGGAGGAAAGCATCCTGCCGAGCGCTGTCTTTGGCTGCCACTCTGATAGATTTAAGGCAACATAAAACAGGAAATTTTGCATCTGACTAACCTCCTTTCTACTGGTGAAATTTTCAGAACTTTTTGGTTCTATATTGAGGCTTTTGGGAAAGCAGACACTTTCAACGTTCTGGACATTAATATTTCTGTTTTTACTAACAGTTATCCCTGGTCTGTATTTTTGTGTTGAAATCCCAGTTGTTTTACTTTACTTTGAATCATTAGACTCACTCCATAACTTAATGATTTTTCCTTGCTGCAGCTGATCTTTGTAGTGAAAAATATGTCTCGAACAATAACTTGAATAAAAATTGCCAAACTGAATAACATTTTTATTCCTTTGTAAGTTTTGGTGCACTTTAGCCTTTTTATATTGCCAAAGAGAACCTAAAGGTATTGAGAGTAGCGAGTGGAGGACATACAGAAAATATGAAAACAGCGCCAACAGCATCCCATTTCCGGAGCTACACATTTGTTTCTTTGTTCTCTTGCTAAGAATACAGCAGTGTGGACTTGAGTGTGACAAAGCCTTACCTAAAACAGGCACTTATGGTTTTCTAGGAGGTGTTTTTAGTAAAAGAAAACATTTGGCATAGTTTGAGTGCTTATTTCCTCGATGAACAACAGATTCCTTTCCAGCCAGAGCTCAAACCAGCAGCATGACCTCCAAGTCGTAACTAAAAGGGTCACGAGCATGAGACCTTCATTAACCAGCCACATGCAAATCAAGCCCACCGACAAACTCCAGAGTTTCCAAGAAAAAAAAAAAGGAACCGATTTATGGAAAGGTTAGAGGGGCCCTGTCCGCCCGTCTCCAACTCGTCCTTTTTTCAAGGTGAGCTCCCCAACCTCATCATAATTGAAAATTAAGTGTTTGCTGCGGTATAATTAAATGGTGACTTTTGAACTCAAATGAGACCTCAGACGCATATTAAGAGATAAGGGGCACTGGATCGTCTCACACTCAGACACACATGCTCACACACATAGACAGGCACACTTAGAATGACAAGGTAACAAACGGTGACAGCTTCTTAATTATCACCCTGCCCGAGTCGTTAAAGCGCAGCCTCCTGCATCGCTTTTCGATTTCTACAGCCCATAAGTTCAGTGAATACCTCATTTATTTTTAAATTAATTATCAGATGGCACCTTGGTTGTGACACAAGCAAGGGTTAGATGGCTCTTTTGGGGGCTGATTCACGAGGTTTGAAATATGAACTTTGAGTTGGAGGTGAGAAAGAATCAAAAAAGACTCCTTGTGTTGCTCCAGTTTAAGAAATGTGTACTTAAAAGACTCAGATCTGAAACACATTCAAAAGCACATGTAGAAATCTTTGCTGCCTTTCATCTTGTAGACGTGTACAAAAGGTCCCCTGGAGTGCAGCTCAAATGAAACAATTTAGTCATGGTAAAGCAGCAGTGCTCACTAAGTAATATTATTTATATATATAATTTACTGACCATTTGCTACCAAAACTTCAGCTGCTATTATTTCATTCCTGGTGAAATACTATTTCTAATTTCATATTGAAAAATTCCTAATGAGTTATTAGCTAAACTGAAGTATAATTTACATCATAGAACTGAGAGGAAAATGCCAAGGGCCTTTATCCATTTCAGAAAATTGGTTCTATTGTTTGTACGTTATGAATCTTTAAAGGGGGTTACACACATGTCAGGCTGTTTTTGTTCTGATTTTCCTCCTTCTGGACCAAGGACAGACAACACCCGATCATCTTAAGTCTTATAAGATTATCTTATCAGATTATCCTGTGGTCTGAGGTGTGTTAAGAGTGAATTTTTCCAGATAAAACTGTTTTCAAAACAGGTCGGGGACGTAATTCCTTTCTTGAATTTTTTGGTTTTTCATATTTGTATTTTTATTTGAAGTATATCCAGTATTTAGTGGACCATTTCTTGAAGATTAAATTGCAGACAATTTGTGTATTATTTGTTCAGCTGATATTCCATTATGAATCAAAAAACCAAAACACTGAAAAACCATTTGTTTTCCATTTTTTTCCTTTTTGAAATGAAAAATAGATGAAAATTTGTTCATTTGTCAATATCCCATTTGTTGATATAGATCAAATAAAGGAAAGGTGAATTATGGGCCCTGGGCTGATTTTGATTTTATTATTTAATTTGTTACCATCATGCCTCTAAAATGTACACTGGAGAAACTAGTGGCATTTTGCACAACAGACTGTAGAAATGGAATATAGTATTTATGAATACTATATGTATGTTTGGGTTAGAGTAGGCTCCCGTCCACAGAAGCTGCCATCTTGCACCATCATCCTTCTACAGTTTTACAGAACACACAAACCTTTAATGGCCACAACTATTGTATGATTTAGTGAGTAGTATTCACAGAGTTTCTGTTTTAATTTGAATGCATATCACCACCATGAGGGGTCTGAAGCATGCTGAACAATCAGTCTTCACTACATTTTTCACAGTAAGTATTTAATGCTTCAAGACAGCGTGATATAATTTTATGTGCTTTTTAGAACAAATGTGCAGGAAAATATTGGTGTCGTCTCAGTGAAGTCATGCATTTTAAAGCAGAATTTGGAAACCAAACAAGTGTGATCATAAAACGGGTAATGCAGAGTCAGCCTCACTTCTGGTCAAGAGAAAGTGCTCACCTGTGAGTTAAATAAGTCACACCTCCATTTATACCTAACTATGCAAAGCTACCTGTCTCCAAAACAGAAGAATACAGGAAACTGCATCCCAGTCCAGTGTGAACAAGTGTGCAATGAGCTACTCAGCCCAAAACTGCATTTTGTGTCAGGCTGTTGACGTACTTATTCTTGCTCTTTAAGACTGACACTTTGACATGAGCCTATTGGACTTTGTCTATAGGGGTTACCAAAATCCATACAGTGGAAGTTCCCCATAAGAGTTTTAATACTAATGCTCAAATGTATAAATTAGAGTTCTAGTTCTACTTTGAGTTTTCAAACCATAACCAAAGTGAAAAATGTCAATGTTCCATTTATACTGGAGTTCAAACGACAGATCAACCTGAATCAGTAAGGCATCGTTTAACACAAATCAGCACAAAACCTTAAACCCAAACCGCTGCCTTTATACAAGAAGGGAGGGAATTGTTTTTCGTACAATGTTTTAAGCTTAGCAGTGGTTTAAATTGATTAGTGTGCAGCGTCTGCTACTTACCCAGAGAGGTCTGCATTTAAAAAAATCACAACAGCTCTTAATCCTGGCCCTGAACGAGGGCAGAGCAAAGGCAATCAATAGCATTAAAACGTACTTCTTCTCCTCCCACTTATCTTGGTCTCATTCTGTAATAGAAGGAGAGCAGGAGAACAGGAGCCTTGTAAAGGCTCAGTGCATAATTCAAGCCAAATGTCAGTAAGCCATAAGGAGATGTAAGGAGATGTGGTGCAGCCCTCTGCCGCTCAGAGAAACCTTTGTGCTGAACAATAGTGGGCCGCCTTAACATGAGATTGAGTGAAATCTGTGGATATTGACCGGATTTTGGATGGCTGCTTTTTACTTCCAGCTCAACCTTATTCACTGACTTCATATGGAATATTTCAATGACATATTGCGCTTCATTTTGTATCTCTCGCCTCTGTCCACTGCTGTATATTGCAGGGCGCCCGTACGCCAAGGATAAATCACTTCCCAGCCAGCTTATTACATGAAATGAAGGAATTCATCATGGTGACAGTCGGCTGTTGCAAGGCGTTCGCTGCGATTTATCTCAGAGAAATTGACTGATTCATTAACACAAGTGAACAGGACTTTTCTGAGGGGGCAGTGAGCTGCACCTTGTGGTGAAGGAACGCATCTGTGGACATCCCCTGCAGCAACACAGAGGCTGCCGTGCCTTCAGCTCAGCTCATTACCTGGACAATGTAGTCAGTGGCCCACAGCTGGGAGTGGGCACTTTGTAACAAAGAACAGAGCGTTCCTAATTAGTTCATCAATTTGCCGTCCAACATAATGGAGAGAGATGACGAGGTGTTTTGATTTCACACAGCCTTTGCTCATAGACAGAGACACTTCAGGACAAAGTTCAAAGAACTAAATATTTCCCACTAGCATAGCTGGTTCAACTTTTCATGGAGACATTTACAAACCTCATTTATAGTACAGTGCAGTATATGCACTAATCAATAGTTGGAACCTCTGACTGATGTAAAATTGTTAAGATTATTATTATTTCCCTTTTTTCATCAAAGGGTGTGTTTGAACTTTCTTGTGCCAGCTTTTTGTCATTTTTTTTAAGGTTGCAGTGTTAATGATGGGGATTTTATCAGTGGAATGGTTTTATTTTTTTAATCCCTCTGTTATCCCTGTCATCATGACAGCCTTAGGAAGTCCAAGTCTGCTTCATCTGAATTGATCTGAAGAAATGAAGCTGATTCAAGCGTTTTTGAGAAGCCCTCCTTGTAGCCAGATTGTAAATCAAAAGTTTTCCTTTTAAAGTCTTCAGGTACTCCAGCAGGGCTGTCCCACATTCACACTCCTGTTTATCTCTGTAGAAGGTGCATGCCGGGGAAAAGTTTTAGTGAGAGTGTTAACTGTGTGAAAAGTTTTGGTGAAACGTTGTGACAAGGTCAGTGGGAGACCTAGTGTTGATGAAGGAAGGAGAAAAAAGAGAAGTACCGTGTGATGAGTTATGTGAGGAGACACAACAGTATGGCAAGCTTGCTGGCTGGCAACCTGTTCCATCTGTCTTTTTATTCAACTTCCTGTTCCTCCGTCTCCTTTCATCCTTTTCATTTGAAACTCTCATAGCCTGCAACTGCAGATTATATCTTTAACAGCGTAATCTTTTTATTACCTTCAGGATTAACCAATAAATCATTTAAGTAATTAAATTTTACTCCTTTAAAAAATAATAATTGTATGGGTTTTATCCGTGTTAGATTAGGTTTCTATAAAAATTTGCCTCTTTTACCGAAATGAAAAAGAGAAAATCTGAAACTACTCCTTTGAACTGCTCAAGCGAGGAAATGTTTTAGGCATGCACAGCAGCTTTTGCATCTTATTCATCCCGAGAATAAAACTTCAAACTCAACTTTAGTTCAATAAGTTGGAAAAGAATAAATAGCTCACATTTGCAGAGCTGCTGTACTTCAGAGTCACCGGAATAAACAACCGAATATGTTAGCGTTTTAATGGTCCGGGCTAATGTGCTAAGAGTTGTGTGTTATTTAGAAGCAGACTGGTGCCCTTTACATACAATTTAATCATGGTTCACACAGCTGATGGCAGCGGGTAATGGAACTGTGCCCTTGTGCGACACTTTTGACTGCCGAGGATGCCTATTTTTTCAATACGGTTCACGCTGCCTTTAGATTGCTGCTAAACTTCGAAAAAGAAACTTTTTGTAATGTGTATCCCAGTTCTGCACAACAAGACTCTGTAGTACACACACATAAATGCATTTTTATACACATTGAGAATCCCTAACTAGCAAAGGTCAATCTGTCCAAGAGCTTATTTGCATTTGAGGCTTTTTTTCCCTGTTATTGCTCTGCATTTTCTACTAGTATGTTGCCAATCTCCCAGTTTTTCTTGATGCGGTCATCGTACCTGCACAGGAACAGCATTGCGTCAAAAACGTGAGTGGTTCTCCTCCGGTCTGTTAAACTTGAGGTCTGCTTGGTGCCAAAATATCATACAGATGGGAAAAGTGAATTTAAAGGTCACAGGAGAGAAACAAGGTACAAAGATGACGGTGCTTTTTCCAGAGATCACTGCACCTTCACAAATTTTGAGCTCTTCATTTTAATCTTTACTATTCTGGATGATTTTTTTTGGTGATGGATCTTATTCCATCATTTTTATTTGCCATTTTAAATGGAATTTAATGCATTCTGGCACTTTTCCCTCACTACTGTGCAGATACTACAACAGTTTAGTTTGGTCAGGTTGATCAAATCAACTGATGCCATTGTGTCCATTGGTTAGGAAACACTGTGTGTGTAAGAGCAATTGCCAATTTTCTGGATACTGTTGTTCTTATAAAAACAAGCCAGTGTCTAAGACTCATTTTGAAAAGTGACAAAAACTTTGATCACCAGGACTCCCCTTCTGTCCTAGTAAGAGGCTTCCTGGATCAGACGCTAGACCCTGTTTACCACAATCTTTAGGTCCCATCGTGTTCGTCTGCCTAATCAGAGCTTTCCAGCTGATGTCAACAGAGACAGAAGAGGGCGTTCCGAGGCTCTTTTCATGAGACTAACAAAAGAGGCACTATTCTTAGGGCATGCCAAATTTGAAGGTGATTAATGGAAATCCAAATGGAGCAGGCGGGTCTGAAGACATTTCTTTTTTCAATAGAGCTGGCATCTGCTTGAGCAACAGCAAGGCTGAGTATGAAAGATAGAAGACCTTTTAAACACATTTTTAAAAGCTGCTATTGTGTGCAGCTGAATGAGTCCGTCTACTTTAAGACATGCAGAGGATTACTGTTGCAAAATGCCATCAGCTGCGATAATAGAGCCCTTCCAGAAAGGTCTGTGGAGATAAACATAGGAGTGTCATGGTGCAGTAACTACTGTGGATTTACTCCCCTCTCCATCGACCATCTGTTGCTGAGCCTGGAGAGCTGCTCTCTAATTTGATTTGTGTGCAAGAAACAGCTGGCAAATATCCTTATTGCATTTCCTTCCGTTTAGAGTGCATAGGTGTTGACAGATCAGGACAATAATGGGAAAATTAATGTTCAAATTAGCCCATGATGAACTTAATGAAAAACTCACTTCTCTGCAACAGTGTCAAGCAAAAGCCAGCGAGTACAAATCCATTAGCGGCCATTTAGGAACATTTACCGGCGCTGTGCAGAATGACTTCTTTGTATGACAGAGTTAATTGAAATAATTACTTTAAATTATGAGAGTCATTTTGGAAGCCTAATGTGTTTGTGGGCATAACTCATTTTTTTTCTACCTTAATGCAGGTGACTATATTTAAAGTAAAAGTGGGTTTTTAGTGCAACAGCTGCCAGCCTGTGAGATCACTGAGCCTTGATAACCTCTGGTCCATGACTTGGAGTGATGAGACGCTGCACATGGTGCGATCCGCCCTCTTTTGAACATGTCACAGTTCAGCAGGGTCAGGTACAATGACTCTGTGTACACTTCACTGTTGGAGATAGCTTTAATAAGAGAGAAAGAGAGACTTGGGACGTGAGAAACGAGGGCAGGCAGGCAGGCAGCGAGTAGAGTGAAATAGAGACATTCTGAGACAAGTATTAGAATGAAAGATGGCACTGAAGTTTGTGTGAGTGTGCATGGGTGTGAGTGTGTGTGAGGCACAGAGTTGATGAGTCTCTAACAAGCAGCTTCATCAGACTGAGGAATGAGCTGCCAAACAGGATCTTTCTTTTGACCTACCTTGAAGCGGGGTGGATGAATGAATGGATGGATGGATGTACAGATGTACAGATGGATGTATGGATGAATGGTCAGATGGATGGAGACAGAACAGAGTGAAATGGGAAGAGCTTTTGCTGAAGTGCTATGCAGAGACTCTTTTCTTCACCGCCTGTCAAGGCTGCTTGTCTGTCAGCCAGGAGACAATCACTTACCTCCAGGCTCTTATTCTACAGTCACGACTTTGAGCACCAGCAGTACACAGGCAATGACCAGGGAAATGATGCAGCAGATATGATGGATAAAGAGAACACATGCTGTGACTGCTGCTTTTGGCTCCATAGCAGCCAAATCTCCTCCCTAGCTGATGTGTTAAGCAGAAGGGGTGAATTTAAAGTACAATGTGCGGATGGAAGGTCGATACCAGCGTGGAAAAGTAGACCTTTATATACCTGAAAACTGTGTTTAACCTTATTTTTCTCCTGGATAAAATATTCACTAAATGTCAACACTACTCACTTCTCTAGTGTATTTATTTTTTCTTTGAAGAGAGATTTTCTCTGCTTGTTTCCCCTCTCTCCCTCTCTCTCCATCACAGAGCTCAGTGCATGCCTTGCTCTTGCATTAGTATGCACGCTGGGTTCAGTCACACTTTGATGTGCAGCCACATGATTTCACAGTCCACCCTGGTGGCACAGATCAAATTTACAGGTATGTAGAGGCAAGACTGATGAGAAGATTCAGGTTTTCATTTCATCTCTACTTAAGGGTTTCACAGTTATGAGGCAGTATATCGCTCAGGGTGCACGCACTGTATGTGAATATTGGGTGTTAATGTTGAAACGAAACTCTTAAGATTTAATCAATCAGCTGTTCTCTCACCGTTAGCTTCCATAAACAAGTTTTGAGATGACTATGTCTAAACTTTACAATGATTTTACCGTTTTACTTCTTGGAAAGTAAGTTCCTTGAAAGAGGGAATGACCTTGAGAGTCCTCAATGGCTTGAGTTCAAAACAAAGTCATGATTCTAATCTGTATAATTAATGGCTACAAGAGCCAGTGCCATTCATTACGGCTGGTATTTAATCTCATAGATGGGGGACAGTTTCTGTGACTGAATCATGGCATATTTCAATTCATGATTGATTCCTCTCCGCAGCCGATTGCTGCGGATGATGAAGTAATCACTCTCAGTCAAAAAAGAAGAGAGGAAAGTTTTTTCTTCTTTTCACAGAGCTCCAGTCAATTCAGTTTGTTTCAAAAGATTCTGGGTAAAAGAAGAAGCCACAGGAAGCTTCAGAAGAAGCTTCAGAAGTTTGATTGCAATATTTTCTCTGCGCACAGAGCGAGCATGTGATTTGTACCAAAACAGTTTGAATAAACATCAAAGTATTGATTCAAAAAGATGTCAAAACTGGGTAAAATGTGTTGTTGTCACCATCACTGCAGGAGTGTTAGAGGATAAACTCGTCAATCATTTTTTAATGAATCATCTCACATCTCTTTGCTTTGGCTCACGGTCCATTTTTCTCTGTTGTGGCCCAACAATGGAAACAGATGAGACTGGGACTTGTCTCCCACATGTGCTACCACATCAAGATGTTATCTCCAGCTTAAAAGCTTATCAAACCCACAGTAATGATATTGAGTGACTGAATTGTGTGTTTTGATGGATATCGCTGTGAGTAATCTGATGCCAAATTGTGTTCCAGTTCTCATATTGTTTCGAATTTAGAGTCTGCAAATAACTGTACACTCCCCTTCGCCTCTCATTCTTAACCCCCACCATCCCACCCTGTCCAACTGTCCCTCACTCACAGTCATTTGTCAAGGCTTTGGTTCTTTCCCACAGGTAGAGAATACAGCTAAAACCTCATTATAGCGCTCTACTGCACAAGATAGATAATCATCGTCCGATGTCTGTTTGGCTTCTGGTTAATCTGTTGCACACTGTGTATTGTTTAATGTGCTGTGTTTTCAGCACTCTCTACTCTGCTGTCTGATAGGACCGAGCACCTCTCTAAACTGTTATCTGCAATACTTTCTGACAGGGATAATTAGCTTCTACCTTAAATGAATGAAGATGAAGACAAAGATAAAGTTGATCACATAAAAACTGTCTAATCATACATTTGTAAATGTTTCCATTTCAGCAATGCATCTTTTGCTGATCATTTAAAGCTCCTGTGAGGCGTTTTAACTGGTAGTGAGATAGATAGACTTTATATGGGTATATACCCAGAACATAAAGGACATATTTCTAAACCAACTTTAATGTCCACTGATTTGCGTACACAAAATGTGGCAGACTAGTCTTGTAAAAAGCGAGAAAAAACGCTTCTTGGGGTGAGCGTTCACACAGAATATCTATTTCAGGACAGTTTCAATCGTTTTAAGATAGAAACCATCTTATCACAAAACCAGGTCTGCTAACTTACAACAGCAACATTGGAAAACTTGTGAAACTGTTGTTACATTTACTTCTTTGTATTGAAAACTGTTAATGAAGTTGTTTCTTATTATAACCCGTCATCTCATATGCAGGTTAAGAAATCACTGCTGCCTGGATAATCTAAATAAATAGTCTCCAGCCGAGAGAAATTATAGCTTCTCATGACAGCCGCAGCTTCACAGTTCACAACACTTTTGTCCTTACCGCTTCCAAGAGCAAGGTCAGCCTCTAAATGCCACATTGGACACCTATATTCTGCATTGTCAAACAGCAGCTAAGTGTTTAGCACATTGATTTTTCTCCTCTTTGCTCTTGCACGGATTGATCATCTCATGGAAGTCAGTCCTTGGAAACTAATCAATGTTCTGCCATATTATCATCTCACTAAAGTGTCATTCAAAGACAGTTTCAGTTCTGATAAGGTGCTTAATGGGGAACTCTGTCATGTACGTGTCAAACTGTGATGCTGAATCTAAGGGCAGAATTGAGATAATGAGTCTTAAAGCTTGAGCGAAGCTGCATGCTCCTGTTAATGGGTTTATAAGACTTTGTTCATATGAAGAAGGAGACTGGAGCAGGGGTGGCCAAACAGGGGAACAGAGCTGACTGACTTTTTCTGGGCCAGTGTGATGTGCTTGAATGTTTGCATGTGTGTCCAAACAGAGTTTATTTAGACAGGGCAGCTGTGACTCAGTGGTAGAGTCTGTCATCTGTCAATTTGAAGGATGGGATTCCATCCCAGGTCCTGCTGTCCACATGCTGGAGCGTCTTTAGGCAAGACACTTAACCCCAAAACTGCTTCTGGTGGCTGATCCAGGGGTGTATGAGTTGGATAATTAATACTGATGTTACTGGAAGGCACTTTGATTGTTCGGAAGACGACGTGCAATATATTGTTCTACATTTACCATTTATATTTACTATTTCTGCCTCCATTAATCAGAACCCCTGTGATTACTAGCTAAACATGAATGAAACATATAGCTGCAAATACAAAGTGTGTGTGAGTGTGTTTTTTAATTTTAATTTATTTATTTTCATTTATTCATTTATTTATTTATTTATTTATTTATTTATTTATTTATTTATTTATTTTTTTTTTTTGGGGGGGGGGGGGGGTCTTTGAATAATTATCGAATAGTTCCCAACAAATATTGAATAGCAGTTTTGCTTGAAATGCCCATTCTTGGTGTTAATGATAGACAGCACTAGCTTAGCAGTGCTACTTTTCACAGCTTTTAAGCAGGATATCTGTATTTGGCAGCCTATTTGTGGATGCATTTAAAAGGCTGCATATGCATTTATATGTTTATGAGGAAGCCAATAATACATAAATAATAAATGCATCAGTAAGACAAATCATTCACAGACAGTGAGTTGTGTTCCCTCAGTCTTTAAAGGCGCTATTAAAACACAAGCTGGTTAGCATTTATTACAGACGGGGGCACAGAAATGCAAAATCATGCACCTCGTTTGGTTGCTTGTCTCACAGAGAGTAGGCAGATTATTTGCACAGCAAAGTGTCTTTTCTCTATAGACACTACTCTGGGAATGTTTTTGCATGCAACCATAATTCGATGTTAAGTGCCTACTGATGCATAATGCATATCAGATAATGCATTGTGTGTAATCCATGCAGATTTCCCCTGAACTTAGAGTGACATGTCAGTGTAGACCCCACACGCAGCAGCCCTGGTATGGCGTGATCACTGACTGAGACAGCCACCATGTTCGCTCTATCACTCCCCCGCTGTGTCATACTGTGTCACACAATATGAAAAAATACAAGAGCTCCTTTGTGTTGAACACAAAAATCCTCTATTGAATTTTAGAAGTTTAATTTAAGCTTTTTCTTAAGTTTTCTTTTTTTTTTTTTCCCTCTTTAGAGAAAGTAAACTGAATCTCGAGGTCTGTATTCAGGCCATTCTTCAGGTCTCAACATTCAATAGTTTTGTTGGCAATGTCATGTTGTGAAGGCTGCTCTGTTTGTGTTTTCAAAAAGATAGCTGTGAGATTTTGAATCAACAGTTTAGTTTCTAAATTCGCCATTACACTCTTATTCAAAGCAAGGGGTGACCTGTGTCATGGGGACATTGGGAAGAGGTCAGATACTGCCAAATGTACTGCAGGGTGCAAGTCAAGCACATAGAGAGGTCACACTCATGAGCTTGGATGTGATGTTTGTATTGATTTGTAATAAAACAGGAACATGCAGGCACATGGAGGAACACTGCTGAATATTGTTGAAGACTAAAGTAAAAATAAATAAAACTGGTGCTCGCTGATTTTATCTGATGCTTCTTCTAAAATAGCTCCGGCAGTACTGTGCACTACACTCTCTGGCATTCAGCTCCACTATTTCTGGCTTCTTCCACTTGTCTAGAAATAAGATTAAAAAAAAAAAAAAAAAGTGAGTGAAGGGACACGAGCCACCCCTCCTCCTTTCTGTGGGTTTTTCCACCACAATTAAATTGTAATGTATTCATTTTCTGTGCAAAACATAGCTGTCATGTGCATAAAAGAGTATCCAACAAAGTAATCCTTGCACCTAAAAGACCACAGAAGTAGGTTACTTCCTGCATATATTTACCATAATCACCCGTTTTTTTTCCCATTCATCTGTTAAAAAACTCCTGAGAACTTTTATGTTTTTCCCAAAGAAGTTGCCTTCTATTTTTCTCTTCTTTACCTGCAAGCCATTAGTTTTCATTGCTTTCTGAACAACCATGTGGGTAATAAAAGCTTAAATTGACATTTAAGCTATAATGGGTGTCAGCAGCCCTTGTCGTGCACCCTCCTCCCTTCGCTGGGCTTGAGCTTGGCAGCAGGTCTACTTTGAGTCCATGACACGGAGCGTTATATATGCCAGGGCATTACAGAACCCGACTTAATCCGGTTTGTCACGCTGCTCCCTCTGGACGGGGGTAATTTCATGGTTCTGAACTGGTATTGATAGGGCCTTGGTAAATGAGGCACGCAGCAATCGTTAACTTTAATAACCATAAAGATGTGAGCATTGGAGTCATACAGGCTCATGAGAGGAAACCCATACAGGTGATTAAGAATCGACCACTGCCCGGCCAGCAGCTCCTTCAATCCCTTATTCCCACTAATGGAATTACCTGTTAAAGATGTCAGATTATTACCACCAATGGTGCAAATGGTGCACTATAGTTTTTCTTTTCAGTGATCTGGAGCCTATTCGTCCGTTACCATGCGTGGACAAAAAAAATCTGTTAAAAGCAATGTGCATTCGTCCTCATTTATCAAACCCATTTTTATAAGGTTTCTTTAATTTTGACGCTCTGTGGTAGGGCAGTATTTGGGATTCTGTGAAACTATGGAGTTTGATTCAGAAGTAAGCCATGCCAGCAGAGGGGGGGAAAAAGCAACATTGATTCGTGTGACTCACTCTAGCTGGGTCAGTGCTTCCCGCCAGTCAGCTTGAGCTCTGGAGTGTCTTTCTCCCCTCTCTCCCTCCTTCCCGCCTCCTTCCTCCCTCCTTCCTTCGGGTTAGTGGCAGCTCTAGGCGCTACTATAGCTGCTTTGTCCACTTGTTTGTCTACTCCCATTACTGTGGGAGATGCTGCCTCGGGAGGAAAGTGAAATCCAGGCCGCAGTTGGGTCAGTGAGAAACCAGCCTGGAGCCTTCACACTAGACTGAGGTCAGAGACACCATACGGATCACTGTAACAGAGCGCTGATGGCTGCTTGATAAATTGGGTATCCACTCCAGATCTTGATGAATCAGTGACACATGGGTTAAAAGGTTTTGAGATTGGATGAAGAGTGTTTAACAGTGCCTTGGATTAATTTGTTAGTTTTTCTTGGGAGACAGCTTGCACAGTGGAGCGTCCCAAGGCTCTTCTTCTTTAGATGTGTTCATTCGTGAATGGTGCAAGCAGCTCCGGTATTCTTCCCTCCTTGAGGCTATCTTTTATTATTCATCCTCACCAGTCAGCTCTTTGGGAAAAGGCTTCAGAGTGAGAACAAGTGGCCGGGGCTCGAGCTTTTACTCTCAAAGGCCAGGAGTACTGAAACTCTGTGGAAAATTCTCCATGTCCAAAACATAAGAGTATCTGTGTTTTCTTTATACTTTTACCTTCAACAGGATGCTCTGTCATGTGGAAAACACACAGTCAGTGTCAATGTTAACACCTCCAGGCGGTGTCATGTATAACAGCAGGGCTGTAATGTGGTACATACAGAGAAATGCACTTTGCATGTAGTCACCCTCTCCTGCTGCTTCGCACATCCTCCATACTCCACAAAAGGTGTGATTTAGAGAGCATTAGCAGTGATACACTCCATTATGAAAATGTCCTATTTCGGTCTAATTCTAATCCTCTCAGGGATCTCTCTCCACACTCTTCATTTTAAATGGTGCTGTTTTAGAGGTAGAGGAATTTCTCTGCAAGTTCTGTTAAAATATATAAAGGGTATCGATTGCCAAGAGGAAGGACATGAGGAGACGTTCCCTGGCACTGCCTCCGAGGCCTGCATTTGGAATCCACTTGACAGTGCTTTGTAGCATGTTTAAACATGATCGTAAGTAATCAGGGGGAGTGTTCATAAAGTTTCAACATGATGTTTAAGTAATGAAAAACTAAATTATGATGAGCGGCATTAAACATATATGCAGTGGGACAGCTGGCCCTCTTTGATGCCTTTGCTGCTTGAAAAAGATCATTAATACTCTTCTTCTCCTCCTCCTCAAATCGGAAAAAGGAACTTCTCTCGACAAACAGAATAGAGCTTTTTTCATTTCGGCATTATCTGACAAATGCTCAATCAGATTCTTTTTATTATGTTTAAAACTGTGCATCACAACTTGTGAAAAAAAGGTCATTTTGCATTATGCATGATTTTAGAGACAGAAAAGTTAACAGAAGGAAACAATCTGCTGCTTAATAAAACTTTGCGGGGGTTTGAATTAACTTCTCTGGCGCACTGTATAAAGTAACTTTATTGACTTGAAAAATGCATTCGGGGTCTCAGTTTGTCTTCCAAATAGGCTTCATTTTCAGCAATAAAATGAAATACAGCTCTCACTCAAGCGTCAAATTTACATTTTCAAGCTCTACACATGTCTACATTTATTTACCACAAATGGCAATGATCATTCCAGTCGCTACCTGAGATGTAAATTCACAATTAGCAGCAGAGAAATGGTGGATAGCTGTCAGCTACACGAAGACTCGGGGGAAGAACAATGAGCCCACGGCAGAGAGAGGAGGAGGAGGAATGTGAAGAGAGATGGAGTGTGGTTGATGCAGCAGCTGTCTGTCTGGCAAAACAAAACAGACACTCCACCATGCAGGCTCATTTTCACCCGAGTATGCAATGATTAAGTTGTTACGAAGAGTCCTTGAGAGGCTTAAGCTATCCTTCGCTCGGCCATATGTCATTACTTAATAACTACAGCATGCAGAGAAAAGTCTGCGTAAAAGAGAGTGTGCCAGAGTGTTAAAGAAAAGAAGTGACAGCTTGTTGATGGTGAGCCGGTGATTACTGCTCTTGGCCTCTCTGCATAGATTACAGTTGTTGATGCCCATGCACAGCCAGAGTGTAGTCGGAAAATTTGTGTTGTCTTTTTGCCTTTTTACAGTGACAAAGTCACAAGCACCTGCATTTATCTCTGTCAAAAAAATTGCCAGATGCAGTGAGATCAGAGGAAAAATCGGTTGCCAGTTGAGCTCGTTTGAGGATAAAAAGAAAGTGTCACTTTTGTTCCTGAGAGCCGGGAGCCTTCTGTGAATAAACTGTCATGTGTTTTTTTTTTTTTTTTTTTAACTGTGACCTTGAGTTTCTGCTCAAATAATGCAGCCCGTCACTGGCTGGGTATTTTAGCTGTTGTCTGTGACTTTCTGCAAGGGTTAAAGGCATCCAGGGTTATCATTTGGGCCAAACTTTTTTTAAAAAACAAAAATCTCTTTAAGAAAGAACGTGTCTTGTATTTTTCCCTATGTAAAGGAACCATTTTGTAACATTATTAGTAATTTATTATAAGTTCACATGTTCATCTTGAATTTGTTAGACTGTCTTGTCAGTCACAACAGATACACTTCTCTGTGAGGCTCATGGCTGCCAAAAACGTTTTCTCCAACAGCTAACACTTTGCAGACTTCATTTTTGAGCTCCTCATCAACTGTGACAGCAGTTAGTCTCACAGCTTGGTAGAAGATTCAGTTTTAGTCTGTTTTATCATTTTGCATGTAAATTCAAGGTGCTATGAGATTTATCAGCAAAACACTTATCGAGTCTACTTACAGTAGCTTGAAATCACTGAGTTGATTTTTTTCTATTCAGAATGAACATCAGGTGTCAAGAACACAACTCCTGTAACTGAATAACAGAAATCAGAAAAAAACATCAAAACCATCAGAGAATATATCCATTGACACATCACACATGTATATATGAAAAAAAAGTTCGTACTGTAAATGCAGCTTCACATATCCACTGGCTCACTAGTAATCCACTTATAAAATCTCAAATTAAGAGAATAAATGTTTAAGCATGGCTTTCTGTTTAGCACTCACTGCTTTCTACCCCATTTGTCTCCACATTTTATACGGCCTTACCTCATTAACAGCTCCTAATTGGCCATTGGGCTAAGCTGAGAACAATGAAGCATTGATTTCCTTAAACATAATCACCTCACCCGGTCCTTTAATGGCTGCTGTCAGAGTGGGTCGCAGCGAGAAAAATGACCAGTCAGTGGTCCCATCGATGCCCTTCACCTCCCCTCACCAAAGGCTAGAGTGCACAGCCACCCACTCCATCTTAGCAGGTTGGTTTAACCCCTTTAGCTGCCTGACAGGCTCCAAGCACTACATCCATCACAACCTGCAGCTGTGTCACACACAGTGTTCATGTCCCACTCTGCACCATAATGCACACACAGCCACTGATGTGTGCCTGAATGTTTTAGGAAGAGGTTTGCACTACAAAGTGGAATAACAAAATGTTATCAGATACATTAATACATAAACACAAGAACACACACACACACACACACACACACACACACACACACACACACACACACACACACACACACACACACACACACACACACACACACACACAGATGGGGAGAGTGGCAGGTTATTTACCCCAGCAGCTACCTGAATGGGATTATGTCTAGTTCAAGTGGCCATTTGTTGTCTAAGTGGCCCTCTTGACTGGCCCGGTAGAGTCATCGTAAAGCCATTTACCTCTCTCTCTCTCTCTCTCTCTCTCTCTCTCTCTCTCTCTCTCTTTCACATGCCAGATGGTTCATTGTGATCACATCTAATGTCCACCTGGCTGATGGCTGGACTTCATCCTACAGCTGACACACATAAGCATCCGTGGTGGTGTGTGTGACGGGGTTGACGGCAATAATTATAAACCCAAGGATCATGTGATAGAGTATAAGGTTGAAAAGTTAAATGTACATGTAAAAACACAACTTCACTTATCCACCAGAGTTTTTTTTTTGTTTTGTTTTGTTTTGCATGAATCTCTACAGACCATTAGTTTTTACATTGTCCATATTTAGACATTCAAACCCCAGAGACTGAATGACTTCTTATTTCTTATAGTACTGGTAAAAAGAAAAAAAAAAAAAACTTGGGTAGCAAGTCCTTATAAGTTCTGATAAAGGTGATTTTGGTTTGAGCTGCTTGTTCATGTTTTCGTAATCCTGCTTGTCTTTAATATAATCTCTGAGAAGAAGCAAACCTTTCAGGGATTCTAGAGTAGCCAGAAGCTAGCAAGAACAGACACCTACTAAGACGTCCTTTTCTCCAGGTTGTCCTCGGTTTAGAGCTGGGCTGTGCAAACATTTAATTACAGCAAGTTTCATGATATTTGCATCGTAACATCATTTTCTTTACATCTTTCAAATGAGGAGGAAGTGCCAGTCTGTTGTTGGTGCTATTATTACTGCAATTCATGAAAAAAAAGTCCTGAAGTCTTTAGAAGTGAAACAGACTTTAAGATATTGTGACACATATTTTTGTTACCTACCATATATCTTACCAATAACTGCTTTACAGACTTAATATAAAGAAAAGTCATTGTTTGTTAACTGCTGATGGGTTCTGCTTATTACAAATAAAAACCAGAACATTTCTAATATTAGAATCTAGTCCCTAACATATTTTCAGAATCTGTCAACAGAGGTAATTGTTGAACAGTTTCTTATCTTAAACGGAATTGATGTTAAACTAAACCCTCAAAATTACGTCGTATCATTCAGTCTGTTCTTTATGGAGAGCTTTTCTGTAATCTACAGTACAGTTAATACACCTGAGTCATGTATTGGTTATCAGTCAGTTTATTGCCTTAAAGTAAATAGTTGTCTCATACCTTTGTGCCAACACTTCCTGCTGTCTTTTCTACAACCCCAGTTCGACTGAAGTTGGGAAGTTGGTTACAATGTAAATTAAAACAATACAATGATTTAATCTAAATTTAATTAAATATACTACAAAGACGGTATGTTTATTGCTCAAACTGATTAACTTATTTTTTTATTTATTTTTTTTAAATATTCACTCATTTTAAATTTGATGCCTGCAACAAGTACCAAAAAGCTGGGACAGGGTCATGTTTCCTACTCTGTTCCATCACCTTTCCTTTTAACAACACTCAACAAGTGCTTGTGACACTAATTGTAGAAATGTTGTAGGTGGAATTCTTTCCCATACTTACTTGTTGTACAACTTTAGTTGCTCAACAGTCCGGGGTCTCTACTGTTGTATTTTACGCTTCATAGTAAGCCAGATATTTTCAGTGGGGGACAGGTCTGGACTGCAGGCAGGCCAGTCTAGTACCTGCACTCTTTTACTATGAAGCCACGCTGTTGTAACACATACAGAATGTGTCTTGGCATTGTGTTGCTGAAATAAGCAGGGACGTCCCTGAAATAGATGTGGCTTGGATGGCAGCATATGTTGCTCTAAAACCTGTATGTACCTTTCAGCATTAGCGGAGCCTTCACAGATGGTCAAGTTAGCCATGCCATGGGCACTAACACACCCCCATACCATCACAGATGCTGGCCTTTCAGACTTTGACCTGATAACAACCCAGATTGTCCTTTTCCGCTTTGGACACAACGTCCATGAATTCCAAAAACAGTTTGAAATGTGGACTCGTCAGACCACAGCATACTTTTCCACTTTGCGTCAGTCCATTTCAGATAAGCTCAGGCCCAGAGAAGCCAGCTGTGTTTTGGGGTGTTGTTGATATATGTCTTTGTATTTGCATGGGAGAGTTTTAACTTGCACTTGTAGATGTAGCAACAAACTGTGTTAACTGACAATAGTTTTCTGAAGTGTTCCTGAGCTCATGTGGTAATATCCTTTACACATGTATCCTTACACATGTTGCTTTTATAATGCAGTTAATTCCTTGCAATTGTACATTTAGAAACATTGTTCTTAAACTGTTGGACTATTTGCTCACACAGTTGTTCACAAAGTGGTGAACCTCACCCCATCCTCAAAAGCTTTTTGGGGATGCTCCTCTTGTACCCAATCATGACACGCACCTGTTTCTAATTAATCTGTTCACCTGAGGAATGTTCCAAACAAGTGTTTTTTTTTTTGTTTGTTTGTTTGATTTTTTAGCATCCCCCAAATCTCCCAGTCTTTTATTGCCCCTCTCCCAGGTTTTTTGGAACATATTGCAGGCATCAAATTCAAAATGAATTAACATTTTATAATAATAATAATAATAATAATAATAATAATAATAATAATAATAACAATAATAATAATAATAATAATAACAATAATAATAATAATAATACCAATAATAAAGTTAATCAGTTTGAACAGTAATTATCTTGTCTTTGTAGTGTATTGAATTAAATATAGATTAACAGGATTTGCAAATCATTATGTTCTGTTTTTATTTACATTTTACACAACGTCCCAACTTCACTGGAATTGAGGTTGTACCTCTGTCTTGTCAAACTCCCTTCCTGTTACAGACGCTCCACTGAGCAAGTGATGTGAATGTGATAGAGCTTGTCTTCTGTTGTCCCTTGTCAGATGTTTGCAGGTTAGAACATGGTAGTGCTAAGCTGCAAATCAGGCACTAAAGCTGGCTGAGGGATTCAACCCAATTCAGCATTCTGGGATGCAGCATTAAGTTCTCACTTATTCAGAGAACCGCTTTGACTTGAAAGCTAGTCTGCAGGTCAGGGAGCTGTCGGTAAAATATTCAACATGCCAACACATTGTGAGGTTTGAGGTTTTAGCACACTCAAGGGATATTTCCTGCCACTTTTATAGTCTGTGTTCTGCCTCCTCCTGCCCAGAAATATCCAACAACAAGCTCTAAGAGAGTGACATTAATACTTCACGACAGTGCGGTCCAGCAGGACTGCAAATGTTTGCCTTTTAATCCAGGACTCCACGGCCTTTGGTCTGGCCACGGCAGACATTGATGGGAATGGGAGAAGAAAACTGTTGCCAAACTTGTCGAGGTAGCTGGGAGCTCAGCTCCGTAATTCATGACCCGAGCCTTTTCAAACATTTGCACAGCCAACCGAGCAGGAGAAACACACACCGGTTGTTGTCGTGCCAGTGGAAGCGAATGCATCTTCTCACAGCAGCAGGATGTTCTCTTTAAAAACTGGTACGGTCGAGTGAAATCAGGCACAAACAAGATGAAATGTGACGTTTGGTTGTCTTCCTCTTTCTTGCACTCTCTGCATTCTGTGGATTGCAGAGGAGAAGTTTAACCCCCCTTCTTTCCTCTCCTCTTTCCGGGGATGAGCTCCAGTTTAATTGTTGGATGCTGGTGTCTGTTGCAGTGGCTGTCAAGGGAAGATAAAGAGTTTTTCCTGGGGCATAGGGAAAGGGGAGAGGGGTGATGGAGGACCCCTCTCCTGCAGCTCCGCTGGCTGCATTAGCCCCACGCTTTATAATTGTGTGAAGGGGGCACTTCCAGTGGCTCCCTCATTACTCACCAGCATGGCCAGTCCCTGGCAGCCAGACACACCTTGTCCTCTAGCTCTTTCTCTCTCCCTGTCTCTTTTTTTATAGTGTCCCTCAGCTCCGTCACCCCCTCCCCCTCCCCTGGGCAATCCTACCCATTGTTATTTTGACCCAGTGCCGCCATCGGCACATATCACCTTTTCTTTCCACTGAATTTTTTTGACATCCTCTTTCATCAGACTTGGACCTATTGTACAGCATTGCTCTGACTGATGTCACCTATGCTTTGGAGTTAATGCTTCAGTGTAGAATAGCCTGAGACTGTATGGGCTAAGTCATTGGATCCAAAGCTGACTGCCAAGCCTCCACTGTAGAAGAATAGACAAATGATTCATCTCTTTTTAATTACACTGATAACATCTGGAAGATATTAAAGATGCAGAAGCCGGCGGATTAATACGCAGAAAGTGCATGATGTGATCTTCATCATTGGCTGATTGGTATGGAGTTAGGACAGCCCGCTCTGACTAAGAGGCAATTAGATGACATAATTGAGATGCCTCGAGGGCCAATTTGTTACACATACTTACAGTGTAAGTGCCCAATGATTGTACTGCAGCAGGCCTCATGATTTCCCACAGCCCGGCTTTCATTCACATTATTATTGCTTATTTGGAGTTTTCATGCCGATGAAAAACATGTAATATCATTACATGAAAAGTTAATACTGATAATTCTAAAATTGTTCCAACGTATTATTTTCAGTGACATGTTACTCTGTAATCCTGCACATGTATTTATCATGTTTCTCCATGCCTGTCTGTTTGCAGAGGGAGGAACGTGTGAGGTGATTGCCGCTCACCGATGCTGTAACAAGAATCGAATCGAGGAGCGCTCTCAGACTGTCAAATGCTCCTGTTTACCGGGGAAAGTGGCTGGGACGACACGCAACAAACCCTCCTGTGTGGATGGTGAGAGAGTCATATGTGTTAAACAATGTGCTGCTGCTACTGGAAGGTATTAAAGCAGATGAATGGCATCAAATATGTCAACATTAGATGCCCATTCAGGAACTGGTGTGGCCCACAGATAGAGAGCATTTATTTCTGGCTGGTAAAGGCTGCCTGCGTCCTTTCAACCTCAGATCATTTTTTAAAGTCTGTGACTTTGATCTGTTTTATTCTCAGTGTTCATATGTGTGTTAATATATTTGGGTAATGACCCAGAATGTTTCAAAGTTCCTGTGCATTAACAGAACGAAAGCAAGATATTTAAAGATGTAAGAAAAAAAACATGATTTATGCATCTCAAGGTTTTGAATCATCCATCTTTGACTTCCTTATTTAAATATACCTCAGGACTCAGTACAAGGCAAAAACTGTAAATTAAGCAAACGTGATCAAAAATAAAAAATTAAAATAATTTATAATGTAAGACAAATTCACCTGCCAAGGTAGACAAATGTTGTCTGATAGTGAACTAGATTCTGAAATTATACACCAAAACACATAAATGGGCAAAGGCAGACGGCAACTGCAGGTTGAGATGACAGAAGTTTGTGGTGTAAATAGGCTGTATTACATGGTTCATATCATTTTATCCAATGAACTCATGTCTCATTCTCAGGCGAAAAAGCTCATTATGTTGTCATTTGCACATTATCAACAAACATGGCTTGTTTATGCATAGAGTTTTCAAGTTAACCTGTCAGCTTTGTGAAATTTGTGAAAAATTTAAATAGTTGTACAAAAGCAAACTAACAGATAACTAACTGTGATGAAGAAATACAGCAGCCATGTTTTTTTTTTTTTTTTTTTTTTTTTGCCACTTTGTGTTTCTCAGTGTTGCCACCACTGAAAGGCAGACCCATTCACTTCAGTTTATCTTCTTGCTTTATCCAACCTGTTTTGAGTTGTCACCTTTCAGCTGTTGTCTTTTTCTTGCTCTGTGTTGCAGAAGTTGTTCAAAGTGGAGATAAAAACCTTTTCTGTCTTTTCTTTGCTGTTGATGTCTGACTTTTCACCACACAATGAAATGATTAGACAAACTTATCACTGCCCTGCAGTTGCCATGGACACCAGATACTATTCACCAAAGTCCCATTTCCACAAAGCGGTCTGGGCAATGGATCAGAACAGTTTGGTAGGGGTCTGATCAGTAAAGCCTGATCCTGTTTGCGTTTCCACAGCCAACTGTGCCCTCCATGGTAGGCGGCGTCTAAGTTGGATGTGATAGCCGCGTCAGCTACATAATAGCGTGACAGCATAGCAGTGTGACACAGTGTACCCCGCTAATAAATCCAACAGAGAAGAAAAACACGACACAGTAAACAAAGAGTAACGATGGAAGACATCGATGGAAAGGTCATGTGGCTCTTTGTTACAATCAAGCAATCAAGCTTTGTTTCAGAGAAGGCTGTGTGCCGCAAGGAGAAATGCAGCCGCACAGGAAGTGAGCATTCTTTTGACCAATCAACAGCAGTGTGTCTAGTTCCACCTTCTTGGATCAGATCATTATGTCTGGCACGTGGCACCCCAACAGAAGGGTACCAAAAAGTGGGATGGTACGGGTTGGTAATTTGGGGACCTGTTCAGGTTTTAGTGTGTGCTGTACCGAGACCAACTGAACTGAACCACTTGGTGGAAACGGGCTTTATGCTGTTTGAATATTGGAGGCTTTACTTGCAATGAAAATATAAAATGTTTGTTCACAGTGATAACCAAAATGTTTCTACGATTGATAACCTAAACCAACTTTAACTCTAATTTCAAGAAACTTGCCAGATAAAAAAAAGGTAACCAACAGATTTTTTTTACTCATCACAAATCAGTTTAGGAATTAGTTTATGCTTGTCCCATCTTGAAATGATGTGTTTATCATGCTTATTTGGTAAACATGGTTTATATTAAGTCTTTTAAGACTTTTTTTTTACTAGAAATAAAACAAAAACACTTGCTTAGTTTTGAGATTTTTCAATGTGATTCTACCCATCTATTTGTAGTAACTTTTCTGACACCACCTGCTTGAAACCCAAAACAGTCAGGGAGATCATGAGGCCCTGCTTTCATAGCCTGTCTTCATCAGAAATATCTGAAAATTTCCAAAAACAAAATTTTCATGTGTTAATTTAACAATTACTTGGACACAAGCAAAAAAATTGATTTATGTAAAAGTATGTTTAAGTTATTTCAACCTTATTTATCATTGAATTATACTGGAATGCAATAAAACACTCAAATATCACAAAAATCATACATGTTTCATGGGGCTAAGGAATTTTACTCTCAGTCACTCTGGAGGTCGCTGCATCATCATATCTTCAGTCAGTATAATCTTACCTTGAACATACATGCCTTATTGAACACTTCTTATTGACTTCCTCTGCCTAACTGCAGCTGTCTGTGTGACATTATGAAGTAAAGATTAACATTTCATGTAAGGAACAGAGGACGGCTCCAAGGTGAAACTCTGATCGGGTTTGAATGAATATTTTCAAAAGTGTGTTTTTATGGGCTTTTAGAACTAACAAAGTCTTACAGCACATTCAAACAAAACACTGTTGTCTCTAGTTTCCTTGTGATAAAAAATACATTAACCATTTAGGACCCAGCAACACTGTGCTGCAAGGCATCATGGGAGCTGGGAGATGATCCAACTGGGCTGCTGAACACCTGAGCAGGGAGCACGTTGCAGATCACATCGCCTAAGGCTGCTCAGGCTGATGGAAATGAATAACTAATAAACACAAGTCAGGGAAGCTCCAGGCGAGTGCACCTGAATTACCTCAGCTGAAAAAAACAATCAGGCAGAAGCGGCTTCATGGGGAAAAAACTCGACAGGAAGTCACAAGTCTACTGAGACAGAACTGCGATGCCCCCTTCACTCCATGAAACTCACTTATCGCTCCTCAGTCTCGATCTCTTCACCCCCACCTTCAGCAGAGATCAAAGGCACGGCTCTCACTGCCCTCTCGCAAAGACAGACACCAAAATATCTTCATTATGAGAGCTGCTGCATGAAGGGCCAGACAGGCTCGCTCAGTGGGTTTCACAGGGTTGGTTAGCCACAGCTGACATTTGAGAAGATCCTCGAAAATGAGTCAGAACTTTCTGAGTTTGATGAAAACCTCACCAAAAGCTTGTCAAACTTTTCAGTGAACAGGTGTTTTTTTTAATCCTTGAGACATTTTTCTTCTGTACACGGATGTTGTTTGCCCTGCGGTCAGAGGCATCACCTGAATGAACCATTTACTGAGCACTGACCTTGAGATGTGGCGTTTTTTTGCAGACTCTGTTGTCCTTGTTCAGAAGAGACAGACAGTCACCGTCTCCCACGCAGCACCTCACATATAAGGACTTTGAACTCTCCTTTTATATCTCCTCAGATTGGGTCTTTTTCACTTAACATGACATGGAGGGACCCTTTGAAAAGCCTGAAAACCTTAACATTTAACAGAGACTTTTTCACTGACAAATAAGGAACACACCTCAAGTGAAAACCACGAAATAATATGAGAAGTGATATACAGAAGTCAACTTAATTTACAGGATGAATGTGGACAACAATGTTCAATTCAAAACCTCTAATACATAGTGTAAGACATGGAGGTGGAGATGTAGGAGATGTTGTTCACACTTCATGCCTCAATGCTTCAGGCTCCTGCAGTGAAGGAGTCCTTGCTGTTGGCGTATTGATTAACAAGCACTTATAGAAGGAGTGGTGATAAAAATGGAAATGACAAGCCACTGAGCAGGACGCCGCAGTATTGAGCAGTGTTGAACCAAGCAAAGAAAGAGTTGTGGTGATCTCCTCTTTTACTCCTCTTGTTTTCTGTAGTTTAGGATATTTTCCTCCTTTAAGGGTTACATTTTACCTGCCTGAGAGTGGATCTGGTTGTTTATTAAACTCATAAACCCCGATGGAATAGAGACTAAAGGGCAGAAGAAATAATTATGTGATTATTCATAAGGGCTCATTTGTAGTCGCAAGTGTCACGCACTTCAAACGCACAGTTTAATTAAAGGATCTTTTTTACATGTTGAAATAAATCATCACAGAAAGGGGAGGGTCAGTCTGTCCGAGTTTGGTTTGTTTGTTTTTAGGGGTTTTTTTTTTTTGATAGTTGAGGTCAGCTTTGCCTGAAAGTAGCACTTTTTTTTTCACAGGTGGGCCCTGCAGGCTGCCGTAGCACTATGTGAGGGATTATAGACTTGTGAAGTCAGTAGCCTGTCCCCTTAACAGCACATTGGCCTGGCCCAGATGGAGCTTTCTCCCCAGGTCTCTGCGTTATTAATGTTCCATCCAGATGAGGAACGATGCCGCAGCACGGCTCATATCCACACCCCCTGGGAGACACCTGCCGCCTCTGTTCCATACACAGGTTATATTTCCAAGAAAAAAAAGCTTCAAAAAATATGAAGAATAGCCGGTGCTCTGATGGTACAAATCAAAAGTTATCTTCAGAGGTCATTTGGTCTGAACACACACATTCTTTTCTCTTTGGGCAAGTTTTCAGAACCCGGCAGTCTCCCTGATGTGTCGTATTATGGGTCATTAGTATCAAAGTCCAACATCAAAGCACCCTGTGGAAAGCAGTCATATACTCAAGTGTTTACCTCTTGAATACAGGCCACATGGGGTTATCTCAGTTGCTATTGGTAACTGTTTGGGCTGTTATTAATACATGAGGATGTGACGACAGCTTGCGTTGGGAGGTGTCATGCTCAGTGGGGGTCTGCTGTCAGATTATCCCCATAGTGGGAATTGATTATTAGCTTTGACAAGGAGAACTACGTCCCAGTTATGTCAAGGCCAACAAGGCTCCATGTGAAGAACATCCCTTTTAACAAGTCAAACGCTCATATCTCTGCAGCCTCGCCGGGCTGATCACATGTGCTCAGATTAGGCTCTCATCACTGCACCACTGCCTTTATCCCACTGTATGAGACATGTAAGCCCTTAGCCACAGCATGGACAATTGCACGCGCGCACACACACACACACACAGACACACACACACACACAGTATGTGCTCATTTACTCAACACATGCATGCACATGCCTTAATATGCACACATGCTACCACTTTGTGTTGTCATGTGGCTGCTGTGGCAGTTAACTCTGTCCACAAGAGATGCACATAGATGCCCTCTCGCCACTGTTCACTGATGGGGAATGAACCCTTCTGTTTGGCTGCAGGCGCGTATAGCCGAGTATGACAGGTTGTCATGGCACATTTGAGATACATCCAGAGAGGGAAACACTGGGTGATATTTGAAAGTAGGAGCTCTTCCACATACATTATTGGTCAGAGAGGTGCAATTACTATATCATCAAAGTTTTCTTGCTTACTCTGCTCATCTTCACAATATGATTAGATTCTTTACCTTTAACCTGCTTGGAGTGGATTGGACCCTCAGCTGGAACTAAAAGGTCTCCTCACTTAAGTTGTCTTTCTCCTCTTGCTCAAGCAGAGTAGCTTCATAAAATCTGTGGTTGGGTTGAGAGAAGTAAAAAAAAAAAAAAAAAAAACCACGAGGCAGATTCATGTATCCATGTCAGCTGTGTGGGAGATGCGTTGTGGTAAAACGTTTCTGAACCCACATAGCGGAAAAGGAGGAACCACACAACAAAAAGAGACATTGTTCATCCATTAATAAACACACACACACACACACACACACACACACACACACACACACACACACACACACACACACACACACACACACACACACACACACACACATTATTACACTTCTTCCTTGTTGCTGAAAAACACTGTTTTTTTTACATTCGGAACAGTTATGAATGTTAAACACCACTTCATCAAAAGTGAAATTGTTGTTGTTATTTTGATCCAGATTTGTTTAAAAACTCTTTTTTTGCACCATGACTGACATTGTTTTCTATTTACACTTACGAATGTTGCTGTCTGTATGTGTAAGTTGGAAAATGTGTGGTATTTCCTAGAATCTCTTGGAGTTCAGAAAGCATACTCAAACGATAATATAAAACTGATACAGTTTTTATTTTTTTCTTTAAATCTGCAGACACCAAGCAGCAGTCCATTAAAAATTCAGAAATTCAAAAAAGCTGTGTGATTAGAAAACCAAATAATACTTCCTGAATAGCTAATCAAACCACAGCTTGCTCTTTCCTGAGAGGGGCAAAGATTAATGTGGAATAATGACTCTCTGAAGCTGACCCCAAGATCAGGGTCTGAGTCTCGCTCCTGCGGTAATTATACGCTTGCATCATTTGCGTCATGCTCCCATGATCCTTTCAATACTTTACTGCTGTTTCACAAAGCTTGAACTCAAACCTCTCTCTCATTAGGATAGAACTGTTTTTGTGTGTGTGTTTGTGCTGGTCTTTTTATCCGATCAGACGGTTCACTGTAACACTTTTTCCTTTTTGCCTCATTATGTAAATGAATGACTGACTGGCTGATTATCCTTTTTTTAGAACCATAATAGAGTAGTTGAGATGCTTTGGTGCAGTGTAAATGCATGTATTTGTCACAGTCATCTGCCCCTATTATATGACCCCTACTTTACATTACTGCCTCAGGTTACATATCACTCATATAGTAATACCTAATGAATTTACAATGTACTATGAATGTACACTGTTTTTTGTTTGTTTGTTTGTTTGTTTGTTTTCCAGAGGAAGGGACTTCCTGTTGGCAGAGTAAGCCAACAAGTAAGTAAGCAGAAGAAACAGTTCAGGAGTTTGTAAATTTAATCAGAGAAAAGGTGACCTGACAAATTTTAAGCTTATTACTTTCTTGATCCAGATCTTAATTGAAGGCAAACAAACAAGCAAGCAAAAAAGGGATAATATGGCTGAAATCACTGGAAAGCCATAGTTTCAGCTGTGATAAATTTTAGTCCAATGAGTGCTGTGTAGACCTCCAAGTTTAAACACATTAACTATTCATGGAGCCCACACACATATTCACATTACGACACGGACAGAAATCAATCCTCTTGCTCATCCGTCAAGGTGTTCAAACATTCTGCTACCTGGCAGGGACGTGTCAGTGGGTTCAATCCATCACACAGCCCACTCACCGGCAATCTGACAGATGCACTTGTTAAAGGTCCACTGCTTCATGTTTCTCAATCAATTCAAGTCCCATTCCTGGTTGTTTGTCCATCAAAGCCAGAGACTCCAGCCTGCTACATGGCTAACATCTTGAATCAAAGACTCTTTCAGACCTTGTTCACTGATTATTCCAGGCCCATCTGTCACTTTTGACAGTAAACAGCAGCCTCTTTATGGTGACGTGTGGATCATGTTAATTGGGGTTGCTGCTTTAAATCACACTGAAGGTTTCCAACTTGCAAACAGATGGATCTGGAAACTAATTGCTGGCCCGAAAGGGCTTTTTCTACCAGTGGCAGTGCTGACACAAAGGAGGGGTACAGTTTGCTGATGTTGGAACAAAGGTTATACCCTCTATGCTGACGGCTGCGCTGGGAGTAGTTAAAGAAAAACAACGGCTGGAGGTCAGTGGTCACCAGAGAGTGATGCATGGATCCCAGCCCAGTCATGGCTCCTCTTCAGTGGTCAAGGTCAGAGCCAGATGTCCTGGCCACAGACATGAAGAGTGTGTGTTCAAATTAGGCATGACTGTCTGGTTTTTCTGCCCTTTCGGCCAAAAGACCAGACAAATTATGTACAGTGTTTTGTCAAATGCTTATCAATGAACTGACCTTCATCCACATGGACTTAAAAGCAAGGATCAAATTTTAGCATAAATGTTTGACGTAATATTTAATTCACTGTTTTGTAAATGAGTCAGTCAAGACCTGAAGCCTTTTGTCAGCTTGTACTGGATCTCGATAAATCTAAAAGCAAACACACCATATTGTTTTGAATGACAATATAGCTTTGAAATTCAGAGTCCACTAAAACCCACATTTTTTTTCTTTTGAGTATTGAACTTCTGAACAGCAGACATCCTCTTCACATAAAAGCTTTTCATTGAAATGTTCACATTTGACTGTGTAAATCATACATCAGAAACTACTAGAATCCAGAACAATCCTGATTGTGAGTACATAGACCAAATTCAAAAAACACAAAGAAAACTTTTTTTCCTATTTCAACACTTGATATTAAAACAGGAAAAAAACACTGACTGAAGGGTTAATGTACTTCGGCATTTGTGCCAGGATTCTGTTTAGTATAACCACCAGAGGGCTGCTCAGTGGTACAGCTGTTAGTGCTGCTGCTTCACAGCAAGAAGGTCGGTTCGAATCCCAGTTTGGGTAGGGTTTGCCTTTCTGTGTAGAGTTTCTCCCCATGCATGTGTTGGTACTTCTACATTGTCCGTAGGCTTGAGTGTGAGCGTGAAAGGTCTGTCTGTCTGGCTTTGTGTGTCAGCCCTGTGATTGACTGGCAACCAGTCCAGGGTGTACCCTGCCCCAGCTAAAACAGCTGGACTATAGAAGATGGATGGATAACCACCAGCTAACTATACACTTTCCTGTTCATTATTGTTAAAACTTATTGGTTCAAAGCTTAAATAATTGCAATACTCCCATTTCTCTGTTGGTGGTGCTGTAATAGCTACAGATTATAATCCCCTTTGCAGCAGCAACCCAAAAGTAAATAATTCATAACAGTGAAGTCAAAACAGTAGTATGCTGGTAGGATAGTCATTAAACAGAACATTTCTATTAAAGGTTATGTTAGACAGGTCTTCTGCTAAAATTTTTTGAAAGTGAATAAGGTAAAAGTCACAACTTTTGACACAGTTGCTACTATCTGTGCTGCTCATGTTTTCTTCTTTGTAGCTCTCACCAGCTCTGCTCTGCTCTGCCAATGCCTTGATTGTTGGACAGGATCTGATATGAGAATATACATATTGTTTAGACCAGTAATTTAGCTTGCTGACTGCAATTAACATTTTTACAATGTTCACCTGAATGAAACTATTAGGAACTAACTTCTGACTCAGTGTTAAAGAGGAGAAGGAAAAAGTTTCGATATTACATGTGTGAAAAATGTATCAACATGGTGAAGGTTCTTACAGGCTTTTAACCAATTTCAGTCAAGTAATCATAACAGTAAAGTGATAAACATTAAATATTTTACTTTAAATAAGTCACAGTGACCTGTTCAAATCACAGTAAAAGCTTTAACACAGTGAAAAGAAAATTACTTTAAGTCTTTTTTTCTGGCTCTTCAAAATATTTTCCATTATCTTTTATATCTGTTTTCATAGAAATAATTAATGAAAACAAGATGGAGGAAGAACTTCACAGACCTGCATTATGCAGCACTGTTTGAGGCTCCCATTGTATAAATTATGCTTTGTGTGAACACAGTTCAGGGCACAGAAGGTGAGGTGATACACTTCTATGAAGTACAATAAATATCATTCTACCTTCATGCAAAGCAGCTCCCGTGCTTTTGAAGCAAGACTGAGGTAGAGTTTTAATCTGCTGCCCGTTTTAGCTCCCTCTCTCACTTTCCCTGAATTTTTCTCTGGTTTTATTCCAAGGAATTGGTTTTTATTTCGCAGGTATTCACCATTTTCAATTTCAAGTGGATTTTGCAGTCTCTTTGTTGAAGATAAATCCTCTTCGGTTTTGATGTGACGAAAAAGAGCTTTTCAAATCCACTTTGCAGTGAATAACAGTGCTCAGTAGAGTGATGGTTCAGGCACAGATCATCATCACTCAGTGGAGCTGATTGAACACATCTCCCTAAGCTAAGGACTTTCTGCATAGTTCCATGTTGCAGCTCAAACCCAGCTGAGTGTTACCACACTTAAGGATGAGAAACGTATATTAAGCTCATGCACTAAGACCAATGAACAGCAAGACAGAGGGCACACGGTGGATGATGGACCAACATGTGGTAATTAGAGGATAAGGCAAACAGCCAAGGGGGGAGCCAAAGGCCAGGTTCACAGCCTGTCAGGGCTCTTGGTGTTTTGGGGTGTATCCTCAGGCTCATAGAGGGAAGGAGGAAGTCAGAAGCAAGTTCACTGAACAACAGTAGGGTGTAACTCTGCTTCAGGTCTTTTTCCTGGTGTTTGTGTTTATTCACATGAAACTGTATCATGCTTTGTGCTGTTTCTGACTTCACTCCCATCGTCTTCCTGTCAACTGAGGACGGCTTGTTGCTCTCACAGTAGACATGGATGGATGGACTATAACCTTGGAAACAGTCACAGAAAAGGAGGGAGAGCTTATTTCTCTTCTTGGTTCTCAGTTTGTGTTTGGTAGGTGAAATGATACTGGCTTCACTGATCACATTCACCTGGTGTCTTGACTTCCTCTTCAGATCAACATGATCAAAGGATGTTTGCTTTTAGGAGTTTTAAAGGGCAAAGAAACAACCTGTGGAAAACTTCTACTAAGAGAAAAATGAATTTATCACCTCAAAACATCTCACAACTTTGAACGTTTACTGTCAGAGAGTTGGTGCGGAGGTGTGTAAAGATAACAAAACACTTCTTCAGATATCATGGTTAATAAATGAAGCGTAACTTGACTTTGAAAGAATGGTCTTGGGTTGTGGAATTGAACTGAAAGAAACAAAACATAAACACCGACAGCTTTCATACATGGGACAAACTGTTTGAAGGCAGAGTTGGTAACCAGATTTAGATGCACTTTTTGTTATTCTAGTTAAAATGATCTTTATGTCCCGATGGCGATCAATGCATAATGTGTTCTTAAAACACAGCAAAAAATATCTGCTGTCTACAGTAGAAGTAAACCTGGGAAAACACCAACCAATCCTAGTGTTTGGCAGCCAGTTTGTTAAACCAATGAAATCCAGTCCTTTCGTTCTGCCCGCCTCCCGTGCGTACATTTCACCAGCATGCACTAGCACTGATTTACTGCACGTAACCAAGAGGGATCCAAGTACGCTGGAGAATGGCAGAAAAACTACCTTATACCCTGATTACTGGTAACATAGTGCAAACAATAGAATAGAATAGAATGTATTTTATTAATCCCCAAAGGGAAATTCAGGTGCAACAAAGACAATGTGCTGAGGACCAGTTTGAGTCTGTGGTTTTGAATCAGTCAGGGTCATATGATCATGAATCAGTGGTGCTTGTGCGTGTGAACAAGGGCATAGTTTTAGAGGAGCTCCGAGTGTGGGAGGGCGGGGGCTAAACAGGGTCCTGAGGAGATGCTACATTCAAATTCATGATAGTTGTCCATGACTACCAACTGTTCATTTAAAATAATGACTGTTAATGTAGGTGTTAATCTCAAAATAAACCCATACTATAAGGAGTTGTAAAAAGGAAGGAAATCTCATGTGTAATGAAACGCATGTTCACATGGTCTGTGATTAATGATTTTTAGTTGTTATTTTTTTTTCATCCTAAGGCTGTTTTCTAAGAGTCAGATCACATATTATTATCACTCTTCTTTTGCATTATCTTTTGCCTAAAACATGATGTTATATACTTTGTGTATACACACACATACACACAGATCCATCCACACATACTGTTTGCCGGGAGTCATGTGTATGGAAAGAGGTGGGAGGGAGGGAAATCTTGATGACGAGATGAGAACATATTTGTTTTTGTCAGATAGCTGGAGGAAGAATTCAGTCGATGTTAATGAGAGGCAATTAGTTTTGATTAAAAATAAGATTGCTCCCCTACATGCAATGCAGCTATCGCAAAACAAAATAATGATTAATTTCAGTTGTTATAGGACATTATTGTCAACAGAAAAAAAGTACCCAAGCTGCAAGGATAGAATTGCTCTGAGGCCTGAGAGGAGGAAAAATATTCATTTAGGGACTGAGTTGGGTGTTCCTCTGGAGCAGCACAAAATAAAGTGTGTGGGTGCTTTTCTGTATGTGTGTGTGTGTGTATATGTGTGTGTACGAAGACAAGTGTGCCTGTACAGGATATCTGGGGAAAATGTGTTTGTGTGGGAGGTCTTTTCATATATTCATCTCTTTTTGTCATCATTCTGTGTACAATTTAAACCCTGGTTACTTTTTTCTCCGCCAAGGTTTTTTTTTTTTGAGCCACATTTGAAATGAATACTAAAAGATGCCAAAAGCTTTCTTTTTTCAGTTTAAGGTTTTACTGTTGTCACTTGTTTTGGATTTGTGTGTAATCAATGCTCTGTGCGATAACCAGGTTTTTGTCTTGTGTCTCTGTTCACCTTCCACAGCGTCCATTGTAATTGGGAAATGGTGGTGTGAGATGGAACCGTGTCTGGAGGGAGAAGAGTGTAAGACTCTGCCTGACAACTCTGGATGGATGTGCTCCTCTGGGAACAAAATCAAGACCACAAGAGTGAGACTCTACACACACACGCACGCACACACAGAGACACACACATTGAAGCATGACTGCATCTACCTGCATGTTCACAGTCACCCTTGCGATGAACAAATGCACACCTACATATACAAAACATGGCTTTTACTGTTCTTTACAAACTGTGTGTGCGTATTTAACCCGCATACACTCACTTACATTCCAGTGCGTTCACATCTGAACAACCACAGCACTGTGATGTGGCTTAGGCACAAATAGTGAAGAAACTTAGGATTTAATTAGACCTTTTTTCTTACACCTGAATGAAGGAAAAGATATGAAAGAGGCTGTGTTTAAGTTATTTAGATGAATACCAAAACAAGGTCTTCCTTGAGATTAATGTAAGTTTGCCATTTCAAATTTGTGTAAGTAAAAAATAACTCTGTCTGTAAATCTGTGGGTAGATGTGTACAAGTCAAACTATATAGTTCCAAGACACATAGAACATCTATGCTTTCACTGTGTGAACACGTTGGTTTTGTTTAGTGTAAGCAGCCAATCTAAGAGCCCACTGAAGTAAAGAACAAACATAAAACCGGCAGTAAACAAACAGGTGGGCTCTGCCTCAGGCCACGCTCCTCTCAGAGATAAAGTTAACGGCCACTCTGTTTCTCTCTGCCTGTCGGCTCTGTAAACTGACTCCGAATGCAGCATGCAAAAATAATGAAGCGAGTTAAGTCTTCAAAGAAGCAGTCCGGCACTCTGTGACAGGTTGATCACCCGATTTGTATTCATTTAATTGACTCGCCCCCCCACCTGCTTGCGATCAGCAAACCCCGTCTTCTCTTAGCGCTCTGTGACAATGACTCTGAATACAAGCTGAGACTAATGTGGCGGCAGGGAGAGGGAACAGCCAGTGAAGGTTAGACCACACAGGGCTTTCCAAGGTTGTTCTGCAGATTATATGCCAGCAAATAGATATGAAGCTTTCACTGGGTCCCTTCACAGCCTCCACAGGCCCAAATATTTCAGAGAGAAGTTGATGGAATGGGGTTTTCTCATCCTGTCAAGGTAAGGTGGAGAACTTGGTTCACCCAAAAGAATGCATCTCTAATTTTCATCCAGTCCTTTGCACTATTTGAAATAAATTATCTAGCGCTTCTGTTTAACTTTGACTTTTTTTTTTTTGTTAACTCTTTTGAGATACGTGAAAAGACTGTATATATCTGCACACAAATAAAGAATGAACATTAATCCATACTTTTGAGAATGATGACTTTGGTTTAATATCAAAGTCTTAAGAGAAAAGGGCCAAAAGCTCAGGCCTGAAGCTGCTTGTCTACCCAATACACACGTGTCCTTTTCTCTTGACCCTCTCTTTGCAGAACACCCAGCCATACTCCCCTTTTTAGCTTCCGGAAGCAAAATGCAGAGGATGCGTCAACAGAAATTGAGCTGCATTCTTGCTTCTGTAAAGGTTAGTCTTTTTCTCAAGTTATTTGTTTCTGTTTTCCCGTCTCTCTTTTACACACTCACTCACTCACACACACACACACACACACACACACACACACACACACACACACACACACACACACCACTGTAATGCACTTGAGTGTCGGCCAGTGGGAGTGGGACCAACTTATGTTCAATGACTTCTCATTAACCCAAATACTCAGCGCGAAATAATCAAGTGTGTGTTTACATGCTGTGCATGATTAGGCAGGCGTGACACAAATACTGAGCACACCGCCACCCACTGTAAATATTTATCAACCAGCACAGGCAGCGCACGCATAAATGAAAAGTAAGTTGCAGCGTTTTTTGCACAAACAGAGGCACATGTATTACTAAAATACATTAGTCAGCATGGTGATACGTGTATCCTGTAGCTGCTCACTCAGAGTTCTGTAGGAGCACACACAAAGAGCCAGCCCCCTCTCAACAGGGTCCTGTTTCTCTGTGAACAGGGTGTAATGGCAGGATCAGTACCCCTTCCTTTCATTGCCTCCTTTGTTCCATGTCCTGATTTTGCTATCAGCCTCTGTGTGGGTTTGATTACAGTGCCTTACACTGTTCTGCCAATCCCATTAGTCACTAATCTGTGACATGCTACTTGCTCCTCTGTGTGTGTGTGTGTCTCCTCTAGTAATGTATGAATGCACATTTGATGTGTTTGATATGTCCCTGTTTTGCGTGTGTATGTGTGTACGCTCACCCCTGGGCAGGCCTTTCCCCATTTCCCTTCTTATCTGAGGCCACTTGATATCCTGATCCCCCTCTGAGGGTCTTGTTGAAGCAGCTATCAGTGAACAGCACAGCCCACAGACTACATGAAAGGCCTTTCATCCTGCACTCTGCTCCCTTTTTTAATCAACATTCCTCATTCACCTCCCTCTCAGGCCAAATTGCCTCATTTGTATTTGTTCTGACACAAGCCAGCAAGCCCACAACACAGCACTGTTTCTTTGGTTTGATTGTTTGAGTCCTTTTCAAATTTTCAGCTGTTCATTGTCACCGGCAGGTTTTCATTTTGCTCTGAAATGTGTCAGTGACGCACAGTGGGGCGGGCACACACACCTGTTGTTCAGGCCCACACAGACTTCATCCATATCGTTCATAAAAATTGGCATAAAAACTAAGAAGCTAAGCAAAGCCAGTGCCTGACACTCCTGTTTTCTTCTTTTCTTTCTTTATGTCTTTCAGAGAGCGATCCCTTCATTGCCTGTTCTGTAGCAGCAGACAAGGCAGGCCCTTTTGTTTGGGGAAGTCACAGTGGGAGCGAAGCTGGGGAGCATCTTCCAAAACACTTGCCTACCATAGCTCTGCATTACCTACTCTCTAAATTTGTTCATTTTGGCTCCCTGCAAACAATTACACACCTTTAGGGAGCCAGGCAGCGAGACAGAGGCTGTGATGAAAACGTCTCTTGTTCCTCTGCACTGCTTTGATAGCAGTAAAAGATTTACTTTTATACGAAAACATCACTATCAGGTTGTTGAACTCAGAATGAACTTGTTATCAAAGACAGGAATGCCAAACATGTGTAATCCAAGCCTCATTGGGCATTCAAGGAAACAAATCGGCTCTTTTAACTGCAGAATTTACATTAATTTACAAAAGCTGATACAGCAGCAAGAGGCCAATATGAAGTATGATATCGTTAATGGGTGACAATAGTGAGTGCAAAGTGACAAACTCAAGTGGATATCCACTTTTCACACCTCCAACTTGTCCAACATGATTTCCCTGCTGTTCTGAGACTCATATGTCTCTCATAAAAAGAGCTGAAGGGCACTTATTCAGGCAAAATACCACAACGTGACAGGATGTAGCCCATCTGTGAGACAGTTTCAGAGCAAAAGTGACCTGCCAGCAGATTCATCACCTTCTAATCTGTGAGATCTGGAGACTGAGCTCTGCATTTAATCAGAATGAACTCTGAGGGGCCACTCCACATACAGTTCAACTTCATCTACAAATCATCTCTTCCACCTCCTGCCTCACACTTCTTCCCCACTGCAGTCCTGTGTAATGTCATCATGAGGACGAAAATAAAATCCCAGTTAAAATTATGCAGTGTGCTATTTACGGTGATGAGTACTTCTTTTGGGTTTTCTTTAACAGATGCAGCTCAAGTTTTGAAATTGAGAAAGTTTTCGTCCTCATGACGTTTTATATTCAGGCTTGAGGTGGAGGAGTGTAATTCAAGTGCTACTGATTAATTTATACTCATTTACGTTGCCTTTTTCATTGTCAATGTCACATTAAAAGGTTCTTGGTGTATTTTCTTGTCTGGAGTCTTCTGTTTTTCACTGCTCTTTAGTTTCTGTTTGAAGAGGTTTCTCAGCTGGCATGATTGATTTGTTCAGCAGTAAAAGAGAAAAGGGGGATAGGCTAAGGCTGTGTTTGCTCTACAATTTTTTTTTTTTTTTTGCCAAGGCAATTGTCCTTGGCTCCTTTTACTAACTGAAGTCTGAGCAAATTGCAATTTAATGCGGCCTGCAAATTAGGATGCAGACTGCCTAGTTGCCAACAAAGATGGGATAGGCAGGAAATCCTTGAGCGATCCACTGCTACCTTCTGCACTGTTCATTTGAGGAGACAGAGGACAAAGCAGAACAGAGGACACCTTTAGTCACACACACGTGCATGCAGGATGAAATGACAGAATTTGCATACAACCCTTCTTTTCAGCTAACAAACCTCTGGTGGATTGTTTCTGAGACAGTGAGCTGTAATATCCAACCTGTAGCTGCCTGTGCTGGCAGAGGTCATTTCTACTCCAACATGTCGTATATATCGACATACCACAGATAATACAGATGCAAATGCAGGACAGATGAGCCCAGAAGATTACCATCTGTGAGGATCAGGGACCAAACTGGTAGAGACAAAGTCACTGTGATATTAAATCCAGGACTTTGAAGCTTTTTATTGCACACAGAGGAGCAGCTACTGTACAATGACCTAACAGGCGTGATGAAGTCAGCGAGTGTCTCCTTTTAGAGCTTCTGGAAACTGTATTTGATATCTGTCTTTGCAAGTAATTTAGCCTTAAAAAAAGCTAATGGCGTTCCACTTATTTCCAGTAACTTCAAAGTTCCAGTGTCCCAGAAACATAAAAAGACTGAAGAAATGACCCACACATTCCTCTGAAAAGCCCCAGCAATCCTATCAGTGTGTAATTTCATCAGCAGGCAATGATTAATCTAATTGATAATAACCCTTAGTACATGAAAATATCAGGAAAGGAACAGAGAAGGAGGAGGAAAGATGTTCTTAGTTGTTAAAGTACCAAGGCTCAAATGACACACTTCTATAATTTTAAATATGAGATTTCATTTCTAACTCACGCTCTCTGTCATTAGAAACTGGCTTTTTATATATATATATATATATATATATATATATATATTATAGATTTGACATTTTACCATTTTTGGTGTAGTTAATATAGAACCTTTTTGGTGAATTAATTACTAATGCACACTAAAAGTAACAAATATTTGCACCTCTAAGCATTGCTCACCTGTGGTGTTACATAGAGTATAAGGTGCATTTGTAAATTAATGTCCCTGCTTCATTCCCTTAATCTAGCTATAATCCTAGGATACTGATTTAAGTTAATACCAACGTTGATTAATAAAGCTGTCAAACTCTAATTCATTATTTTCAAACAAAAACATGTCAGTAACCATCCTGCTTTATGAAAGTGATTTCATCAACTGGGTAAAGCAGGGTAAAGGAACCATTCTAACAAACACACATCCATTTGTTTATAGCGTTTGTATTAAACTGAAGAAAGTGCAGAAGATGTTTTTTGCATTAAAACAGAATCAGTTCTTGACCTTTAAGTCTTTGAACCCCTTTTAAAACTTTTGAGGAAGATTATAGTCGTTCTTCTCTGACGCTCATGTGAAGAACCTTCAGGGCTGATTTTGTGCGGTGCATGGAGTCGTGTTTCTGATTAAGAAACTTCTCCCAAATTCTTTTAATGTTTAAAAATATTGTTAACAAAGGTTGAAGTGCTAAAAAACAGTGATGTGTAGGGCTGATTACAGGCTTAAAAATAGCCACATCAAAACAACCAGTCTTGTTTATGATGGTCTTGTTTGATTTTGTAGATCACGTAAAGATATTATCAGCAAGAACTTAGATGATAAAATAAGCCCATATGACTGTAAACATTACGATGTGGGTGAAAGCACCACATGTTGCATAGCCAGGAATATGACCTCAAAGTAAAACTGTGCTGTTGTGTTACAGTGATATTAATTGTTGATCCTTTTTCTGATTCAGATTATTTCGCCTGAGTTTCCTGACTTTGACTTTTCTTCAGAGCATATTTTCAAAACAACACACTGCCCACCATATGTGGATTCAGGTGCACACAGATCTATGCAGAGAGTATAGTTATTAAAAGCAATTGGCTTGCCTGCTCACATGTCCAACATATTGGACCTCTGAGACTCTCAGTGAGCTGCAGCTCACAGAGTGCCAACAGCATCCTCCACAATCAAATCCACACACCTGGGTACCACCTGTCAGGCCTGCTGGAAATGTCATGGCTGTGTTTCTTAGTTGAACAGGATTATGGGATTTCTAATTGGCCCCGCAGTGTACAGGGGGACTTCAGATGTCTTCACTGTACAATCTAAAAGCAGTGAAATAACTGGAAGTGAGGCAGAGAAACACTGTGGAAAACATCTGCATGCTTTTGCTGCACAGACGGTCAAAAGGGGACAAGTAAATCTGTTGCCTTAGCAGCTGCAGACATCGTGCAAACAGTTATTGAGCTTTAGGTTGAGCAGGATGCTGAAAAGCAGGATATTCAATAGCAGTCTCAAGGTTGCAAGATGTACTATTGAAATGCAGCCAGGCCTGCAAAAAGAGTCCCTGAACCAGAGTCAAAGTAAGAAAACTCAGGCTCCACAGTCGGTGTGAGCCTTTAAAACAACGCCAAAGTCGTGTTATAGAGTTTGAGGGAAATCTTTCACTGTGATTAGCTAGCTCTGTATACGGTGCAAATGAGGGTTTGGGGGTCTGAAACAAAGTCCAAAGTGTGCCAGACTGTCAATTTGAGAAGCAGACATACACAGCATGGAAACACACCAGAGGATTTTTTGATACTAAGAGCGCTCCTAATAGAGCTCAGAATGCCTGTAAATGCCAAATACACTCCTGTTTTCTGCACAGTTTTTACTCATATAAATCATCTGATTTTAGTAGCAGCAGACACCAAGAGGTGAGACAGGGCTCCATAAAGCCTCTGCAGTTCAAAAGCCTCCTCTTGTTTTTGAAAACATGCAAACGGAGCAATTCCTCTGGGTGTAATCCTTGCACACTTGTAAGCCTTTGTTCTGTCTAAGTGTATGTGTGTTTTCTCTCCCCTCCTCTTCCTCCTCTGTGTTGCAGATTCATCCCAGGACCTAACAGAGAGCTCCCGTTGCAGGGCTGCGTGCCAGGCTTTGCCCCTCGTCTCCCCTTTCTCTTGCCTCCGAACGGACTAAAACTATTACATCCACGGCAACCGACTGGATTACCTGGGACCACAGAAAGGATATCCACCCAGATAAAAACAGCTTTGCTCGTGTGGTGCCAAGGATTTGAAACCAGACTAATCCCTTGTTTGATCAATGAGCCCCATGTTGGTGACTCTCCTCTTCCTCACAGCTGTGGCCAGTTTCAGACCAACTGTGTGTTTCTCTCCCTTTGCTCGCCCTTAAAACTGATGCAGCTTTGCAGGGGACTATTCAAAGGTGGTTAAAACATTATGTGATAGATGTGCACCCTGCCTGAAGGCAAACCGGTCAAGGAGCTTATGTAGGCATGAACATGAACACATATATGGGGGCGCATTGAGGAAATAACTTGATATCCTCTATTTCTTTGTGGAAAGCATTTATATATGACTCACTACCCCCAGCAGGATGGCCTCGCTGTGACCACACAGAGGAGGAGTGGTGAAAGAACTCTGGATTTACAGCGACTGAAACCACGAGCAACCTTTAATGAGTTGATTAAGTCTTTTGGTCTCACCTACATCCATCATAACAGACATTTTGACCTTATTCGAGGGCATGCCCAGTGTAAATTGCACACTTGTTTTCTTTCTATGTAAAATAATTGTGTATATATACATATATAAATACATGACATATAAGATGGCAATTCCAAGAAGCTGAAAAATATATTTAAGACTCTTTATGATGGATTATTGATACAGTCACTGAAAATATGTATCCAGAGGCTGTTGTCCCAGTTTGGTGTGTGTAGGAACTGCTCCGAGGTTTGCACTTGCATTGGAAAAAGTCACAACAGAGTGGTAACAGTAAGCACTGGTCCCTTTCGTTTTTCAGCTGTGTCCTTGGTTAAGCCAGAAAGGGCTTGTAGTTTCTGTGAAAAAAAGAGGAAAAACACTGTACAGAACTGCCTCACAAGAGAAAAACAGCACTAACAGCAACCCCTGAGCTTTCCACTCAGATACATTAGGGACAAAGAACAGCGGCAGAAAAACTTGGAGCATAATCGGACAGTCATGGGCGACTGCTTGACTGTGTTTCTTCTGTAGATCTCCCTCTCACAGCGCAGAGGGAGCTGATTTATTCAAGATGACAGTGAGAAAGTATTAGTCACAATGGAGAAACATACAGTTATCCCCCAGTAGATAAAAGTACATTACAGGACAGCCTTATGAGAAATAAAAAATGGTTTTCTATACTGATATGCTGTCTCCCTTTCCTTCAAACCGTAACTGATATTTTGAAAAATGTTCCTATTATGACAATTTGATATGTTGTAATGTGTGGGTGGGAGATCTTGTCAGAGTTTCATTTCTATGATATGTTAACATTGTGAACTGAATTTTTGCTTGAGTAAACAAGCAATCAACATCGGCACGAGGCAATGTGAGAATGACTTACGGGTAGGCAAACACACACACACACACACACACACACACACACACACACACACACACACACACGGTAAACACACAAACAAATCGGTGATGCTTCATTTATACAATTCCCTTGGTGGCAGAGAGGATTTATCAGAACAGCACATTCAATTCATTCATGCAATTAGAATAAAGATTTCCAATATCGTACCAGGCAAAATTCCAGATGATTTTCAATATCAGCCTCTTCTCTCGGCTGATACGAGATTCGTTTCTTCTCCCAGCGGATTCACAAGTGTACATTCATCATTTAAGAATTTGGCTGGTTTTGTGGAGCCCTGCGCCTCGCTGAGCAGTCACAGAAGGTATGAAAAAGACAGACACATCAATCTCCCCATGGTCTTGCCAGATTCATGAAGGAAAATGCAAAAACAGAGGAAGCAAGAGTGTTTTTTTTTTCCTCCTCAATGAGTCGTTCACTTCTTTGTTTTCTCGTACCTAATAGGATTCACTGTCCTGCAGTCTTATTGAGCTTGTGTGAAAGAAAATGAGTCAGGGAATGAGTTTGTGTGTTCGTGCAGAAGCGTCTCTAGGTGCTTTTTTGCTGCTGTAAATGAGTTCATGTGAGTGTATGTGTGGATTTGTCTGTTTTATCATGCCTCTGCGGGTATTTTTAGAGAGAACCCACAGTCTGTGAGACAGGCATCCCACAACGACATACTGTGAAGATTATCCTCAAATTCAGTGCACTTGTAGGAAATCAAGGGATTTCTCCCTCCCCACTTATGCCAGTTCTAAGTGGATTTCTGCTTAAAAGGTGCTTGGGGATCAGAAACGGAAGAGGTGCTTTTTCTTATTCTCTTTTATGCACTCTTAAGCTCTATCCAGAAATGATGGACTCGTGCTGTGGAGGGAGGTCCTGCTCCATTTTAAGCAGAGCAGAAAGAAACACAGCATGAATAGATAACAGGGCCCAGGTCCTCCTCCCTCGCCGCGGCGCTGTGCAATCTCCAAAGAGAGACATCCTTCAAAGCCTGCCGACCTCCCACTGAGACACCAGTGTCCACAACACACTGGTTGGCTAATCAACGGCTGACAGCTACGACAACCTTTTCACAGGATGTCTACAGAAGACACCGGACTGGAGATGTTTGTCAAACTTGTATGAGTAACTTCCAAGGGTATCTCAAGTGAAAAACTTTGCCTTGCATAAAAGCTAAACGCTGGGCTGCATTTGGTAGTTATGAGTAGGACCCTAATCTCCTTCTTCTGCTCACTTTCTGTCTTTTCACTTCATCACATACGTAATCTTTGATTATTTTGCAGACAAGCTGTGATGGTGGAAAGGGCAAACTCCTTACCTGTGGAGACTTTGTGGTCTCTAATGATAGTTATTATAGGTGTGAGTCACAGTAATCCACAGAGCTGGACATCTAAGAGCATAAATTAAACTAAAACTAGATCTTTAAGATTACTACACAACCACAGTTACTAGGGGCCTATTTCCCTGAAAAGTAATGATATCAGAAAGTCTGATGTGAAAGTTATTATTTCTATAACAGTATTCAAAAACTAGAAGAAAATAGCATGTCTGAAGTCAATGTTAGCATTAAAATCTGTCTAAAGACCTGTCTTTATTTTGCAAATAGGGGAGACAAACTCTCTTTAACATTTTGGGGCAACGCGTTCCATAGCTTAGGAGCTGCCACTGCAAACACACGGTCCCCTCTGAGCTTCTGCCTGGTCTGAGGGACCTTCAGGAGCAGCTGATCAGCTGACCTGAGAGAGCGGGTGGGTGTGTATTGTTGCAAAAGCTCAGAGAGGTAGGGCGGGGCAAGACCATTGAGAGATTTAAAAGCAAATAAAAGAATTTTAAATGGATCCTAAAATAAATGGGCAGCCAGTGGAGTGAGGCTAAAATGGGGGAAATGTGCTCAAATTTCTGTGTCAGTTAAAAGACGTGCAGCATATAACTCTTCCATGCTTAATTCTTGTAAGATGACAAACATCTCCCAAAGTCATTGCACAAGGTATAAACCACAAAACATGGGCAACTCTGGGAAAAAAAGACACCTGCAGCTTATCGCACCCCTTAAGATGGTTTGATTATACATTCTGCCTCTACAGATACTAAGAGTGGGAATCTCTGGATAGCTCATGATACGATGGGGTACGTACCATACTTGTGAATTTCAGTGGAAGTTCAAGTTCATTGAGATTCGTAGTCAGTCGAGAATTGGCGAGGAAGAATCTTTGGAAGCATGTTCATCTCTTGACCCCCTGCTTATGACCTCAAACCAAAGTAGGAAAAATTTTGAACAACAAATACAGCTTCACTTTTTTACAGACTGTAAAAATAAACAGTAAATAACATGCAGTAAAACATACCAGCACTCCACTGCAACGCCACTGTTTGTAACACATGAGCTCACACTCTGATGGGTACATAATACATCACTGTCAGGGTCCCATGACACTGGGCCATGCCTGCCAAACACCAATACAGTTGTCAGCACAATGTCTTGCCAGTCTGTGATTGTCAGCAGCTGCCATAATGACGATTTATTTAACTGCTTCTTCGTCGTTTTCCCCTCACCTTATTTTCCCCTCATGTTTCAACAAAAGGGTTGCAGCTTGCCCCCACCAGGGGCACCAGTTTTGTCAGAGAGCTGCCTTCACAGAGATTTTAAACCTTACACTTCTTTTTGTTTTCATGGCAGTGTGTACTCTCCACACAGCTGGACTAACAACAACACAAAGACTCTCAGTTGTTTTCACTTCATATTGAAAAACTGCAGATTTGGAAAAGTGTAGGAACAGGCCAAGAGAACAACTGATATATCGTTCCCGGCCTGAGGGCAGTATACCAGCAGGCTCTGGATATTTTTCAAGTCACACAGAGCAAATTTCAGCCTCATTCCGCTCTCCAAGTATAAATCTCAGGCATCTGTGTTGTATGGCACAGGAATGTTAAAATGTTCAGTTTTGCGCCATCATTTTCCAAATCTCTAACAGAGTGAACTTTAAATTCAGTTACAAAAATATCCATGTGTTTTAGCCAGCCAGTTTATCACACTAATGGAAACCAACATGTCTGCCTCAGTGTCAACAAGCAGAAGTAAAGTGTGCCAGGACTCTTTCCCACTGAGTGATTGGATAAAATAATGTGATCTGGCTGTTTCTGACATTGCTCATGCCATTCACAAATAAATCTCATTGTCAAGGGGTTTTAACCAATCAACATCAAGTATCTAACACAGAGAAAATGGTAATAAAACATTATAAAATGTGTCTTAGCATGTCCTTGTAGTGAATAAAATATAATAATTTGACCTCTACACTTGATGTGTCTCCAATCCATCTCAGCTCTCTCATGGCAGCGGATCAGATAGATTAAGAGAGACAGGAAGAGGTACATGGGAACCACATAAAAATGAACATTGACTTTCAAAATAAAACAAATTATGACAGAACCAGATTGTATTTAGCTTGACTTTATTAACAAACCTGCTTAATGAGCAGAGCCAGGCCAAGAGTCCACAGGTTCAAGGTTTTACAGCCCAACATGAATGAAGAGAAGCTCATCTTTAGGGTGCGAATCAAGGGAACTCCTCGGTCTCCAGACTCCAGGTGTCTAGCAGTCCTACACTACGTTGAATTGTACACGTAGCATGCTCTCTCATCTGTCACAAGTTGACGGGTGAGAGAGCACGCAGTCACCACACAACAGAGCAGAGTTGGTGTTTAGCTTTAGGGTTTGTGTGTTACATTCCACAATCATAGACTTCTTAATTCAATTTTTTTTGTTAAATCAGTCAACAAAATTCAATCATCTATTTATGAAAACAAAAATTGCAAATCAAATATCACTCAGTGTGAGTATCATGTCAGAAGAAGCCTTATACTTTCGTTATTTAAAAGTTTAATGAGCATCTGAACAGTCAGCTCCGAGGGCTGAGTGATAAGTTGTGAGCCTCATATTTAAACATATTGCATTATTTTTCAACATAATCTCCTTCAGGACACTTTTTCCAGCGATTTTTAAATGCCTTAATGACACTTTTAAAGAAGTCCTTTTCTTGACCGTTCAGAAAGTCCTCCACTGCATGTATGGCATCATCATCTGACCGAAAGTGGGTACTGGAAATGGCCTTTTTCAATTTTGTGCCATTAGTTGTTTGTCCTTTCAGCCATAACAATATCATGGACTTTATTGACCATTTCTGGGGTTGCAACAGTGACAGGCCTTCCAGGACTTAAATTCCACCACCCACCTTTTCACTGTAGCATATGAAGGGGCATCATTCCCTACTGTTGCTACCATATCAGTATGGATATCCTTAGGTGATAGACCTTTCTTATGCAAATACTGAATCACTGCTCTTTCAGCAATTTTGTCCATTTTGTAATAGTCACTTGCCTTGTTTACTTTAGAGAGCTACCTCTTTGACATAAACTGACCAAATGACACCAGTCTTCTGGTACGCAGCCTTAAATAGTCAGGGAATAGTAGAGCTGAAAAAGGCAATGCAAGGCTCACAACTTATCAATCAGCCCTCGTAGATGATCAGGAATCACTTGTGTCTGACTTTCTCTAAATGAACCAGAAATACCTCAGATATATTGGGGATTTAAAACTCTAATCTCTGGGCTACCTACTGCCCAAACTGCAAACCCACTCTTCATCGACACACTAGACCTCTGTTTGTTGTGCAAGTGGTCTATACAGCTGTGAAATGCCTGGGAGTGGGAGAAAACTTGAAAGCTTAAAGAGGGGTCTTCAAAATGCTGCTCCCACATCCTTCTGCACACTACTTCCCCTATGCCCCATAACTTACAGTTCGTACCTTTTTTTCTCCCAGTTACTCAAATAGTCTAGGTGCACCATTTGTCCATTTGCACCAATAAAAAGAAGGCATACAATTAACTTCTTCAATCCAGATTATTCACAGAATTTGATAGCTGATCACAATTAGTATTTTAATAACATTTTTAAAATTCTATTTGCTTTCCAAAATGGTTTTTCAGTTCAATTAATGATGTACAACAACACCTAAGTGGATAATTTTGATAACTTAATTACAAAATTCCCCTTATCATAAAACAGCATCTGCACTTTTCAGGAGTTTCAGTTTTAGTGCTTTCTGAGTTTCATTTAGGTCCTGTGTGTGTGGAAGTATCGTACCCCATGATGGTAATGCATGTGACTTGCCACTACATGCCAACTCAAAGAATGAGTCATTCGGCAGCCTGCAGTCAGGTGCCACCTGTTAAGCAAGTGCTATAGTTAACTTCTTGAAATCAGTTTTATCAACATGCTTTTGTTTCCCAGATCTCGAGCTTATCAGCGGCACCTTTGTGCAGAGTTCTTGGGTGGTTCATAGTCACTCAAACTTGCACGACTTTGATATTTGTATTCTGTTTGACTCAAAGTGAATATTACTTTAGAGCTGGATTAGAAATTGTATATCTCATTTTTATGGTATCGAGGACATAAAATACTTTGGCAGCCTTTTCTCTCTCTCTTTTTTTTTTTTTTTTCCGGAGGTCAGATGAAATTTCATGTTTTTTGTCCAAGTTTCTATAGAGAGTTCACAAAAGCAGCTTGGCCTTCAGGCTGCCTGCCAGAGACAAAGCTCTGAGCCGTCAGTCCAAACCTGCCCACACAGTATGCTGCAGTGAACTTAATGAAACTTTGGACCATAGAAAGGAAAACTAGAGCATCGCTCTTGCCCACACTGACTGAAAGTTTGCCATGTTACTAGGTTCATTCAATATCCATCTTTCAATCTCTTAGGTTGTTCTCTGTATTGATAGGTTGTATCTTGAAATCTGAGTTGCTCTCCAGCAATAGTTAAAAACTCTTAAACCAAATCTAAATTCTAACAACACAGCAGATTTGGCAAAGGTTTCTGTTTTGTTCACATTTAATTAATCCAGTAACTCTGGTGACATGAGTGATTCTTGACTTACAAACATTAAAAACGCTTAAAAAAGGAACCCATAGTCATTTGCAGGGTTTCAATGACAAATTTCAAATGGATTTTAACTCCCCGTACTTCACAGAGGAAAAAAAGAAAAACTATCATTGTTAATGTCTTTGTTCAAGCATATCCCAATGCTGTCTCATTTATAACCCCATCATCAAGGACTTCTCTCTGAAAGTCCTTTAAATCCTGTTGCCCATGAGATTGAATCACTGAATCACTGAAACCTTTTGTCAAACAGTAAGCATGAAATTATAATCAAGATCATTTTGAGAAAATAAATCCATCAGCAACAAAATGTTCAAATTCTGCAGAAAATAAGTCATAACATTAAAGGAATACAAGAAAAAAAAGTACAATGCTTGAAGACAACCCTGTTTTAAATAAAATAGAATTTGGCAAATTGAACTCAGCACTCCTTTCTCTTTGCATGTTCAATAGTAGTGTGACTGTGTCGTGTTTACCTTCATTAATTATGATCTTGACATGACTCCTCTGTGATTAAAAGTTAGAAACAGCTCTATGCAGAGCCTTCAATCCAGGTTAATGGTATAGGTTGTTTGTCTAATGGCTGCAGGATGGAAGTGCCTCTCCCAAATCAACACTCAGCCAATGAGCTGCTGCTGCTCTCTGAGATGCAAATGAGCAGCACAAGGGCAAGCAGGGATGACGAAGGACACAGTCTTTGGACCAGGAGGAAATGGAGCCACCCTGGAGGGCCAAGCGTGCCTCATTTAGATTCAACACTTTCATACCGCTTAGGCATGTGAAATCTAAGTGCCATGTGTTCACATGGTGCCAAGAACACAAGCAGGCTTTTCTTGCATGAGCTATGGCGACATTTGCATGGGACCTATGGATGTTTTTGGTCTGTTGGAGTTTGTTAATGTGTTATTTAGTTTTAAGAAGCCACTACAGCAAACCTTGCAGCTTGAAAGTAGTCTTAACATGAGCATGGTGCAGAAGACTGTCTGGGGCATTTCTATTTTGTATTACTTTCCTACCCACCTTGTTTGTCCCTGAGCTTTCATCCCAAATAGAATGGTGTCTGTGTCTCAAGGCAATAGTCATTGATCCACACTGGAAGTAAGATAGCACCATCTGAGCCATCAGCACAATGCATTTTATTCCCCTGGCCACACTGATGAGTGCAAGACACAAAGACCATGCAAAAAGTCCTTCTATAAATCATTCCTGTGTTTAAACCAGCTGCTGCATTATTATGTACCCCAAAGTATTTATTTATTTATTTATTTATCTATTTAAAATATTGCTCTTATTTTTTCATTTATTTATTTTGTTGCTGCACCTTTAAAACCCATTCTTCCTATTGAAATTGTATGTTCATGACCAGCACTAATATATGCTAAATGCTTAGGCACTCATCATGTGTCGTCAAACAGAGTAGCAGATTGAAGGATGGCACTATAATGTGCTGTGTGGCAAACATGATTTGTGAGTGCTTTTCCACCACTGTAAAAGAGAGGAGCTCACATCAATCTTGAATTGAAGTGACTTTTAAACAAACAGAATATTTATGTATATCACTTGATGCAAAAACATCCTGATGGCTAAACAAAGCCCAGTCTGCGTCTCTTGTGGATTTATTAGGGAGAAGTTGTTGACAGCTGCCTGGATAGAGGCAGTCCAATGGGATGTCTCGTTATCGTGTCACATAGGTTCATATTGCAAGTAAATTGCACTATTTTTGTATTCAAAACAATGCTCCACTCATCCCCATGCAAGAGAAAATCCAGTGTCCTTACTTAACGTCAGGCCTGCAAGACAGTTTTTAAACATACCGGAGTTCTGCAAAATAATTCGAACCATTGAATGGCAGTGCTTTTGGCAATTAAGAAACTTGTACTTGTAATTCTGCTTCTTTTTTTTCCCACTGGCTGTCACAATGTTTGGCAGACAACAGATAGAAGACAAATAGAGCTAAGTTTACATACCAGCTGTAATTCACATGAAGCGGAGAAAATACAAACTGACAAACCTGATAAACGCAGTAAGGTTTTTTTCCACATCATGTTTATCCAGAGGTAGTCAGATGTGCTCACAAGTTGTGCTCATAACATAAAATGTTGTTTCAAAATATCCTGTATGTGCTTTTTCTAATGTGAGGTGAAAGTAGGGGGAAAAAAATTGGCAAATACTTCACTTCGTCGTCTCGTTGACCATGGGGATTGGACTTGAAGATTTCAAGACCAGCAGTACTTGTTCTTTGTGTTCAGTATCGTGCTCTTTATGTTGCTCCATGATTTGTTTTGCAAAGTTCTTAAGTTAATCTTATTTGTTTAGTGATCAAGGCCTTGAATATTCATTGTGTATTCATGATGGATCAAAAGCAGGGTAATGACTAAGATTATTTGCTTTCATGTAGCTGCATGTGTCAAAGATGTAACATGCTCCATGTCATTAAGATACAAAGCCCAACAAGGTTAATTGCTCTGCAACAACCCCAAACAACCCTCATTATGAAAAACCTGAAAAAGTTCAGAAATTATGCAAATTCAATTAACACGTGTAAAAGTGCAAAACAAATAGCTGAGATGTTCTGCAACACAAAACTACAAAACAGCTGCAAATATGTGTGAAGAATGCAAATGATAACTGAGGTGCTCCAGGCCTGTAGGAGGGGCGCTAACTAGAACAGTGTGTTAGAAATTTGAACTATTTATCACCAGTTAAACTCTCTTTAAAATCTATGTGTTTGGATGAGTAAGTAGCATAGTATATTGAAGGTGAAATTACAGCAGCCACGTGACTATTTGAGTCCCTAACCCACCACATATAAAATCTGAAAGAATATGTCTTGCTTGAGGACACGTAATTCTATTTTCACCTTTTTTCTCTCATTGTCAGTACATTTCTGCCATTGAATTGTTTTTAACCTTTGCACATGTACATAAATTTGCATAATTTCTGGATCCACACATGACTCTCACTGAAGATTGTTGGGGCAGTTTCTGACTGGTTAGCCTCATCAACCACTCTATTAATGACCCTGTTATTGAACTCATATTCTGATACGCTGGGTTTCTGGAACTAAAGCTACTCATAACCTATGAAAGTATCCACCCAGAAAACATCAATGGGCTAATAACAGCTACAATTATGCTTCATTGGAGCAATTTAGAGCATATGAAAGCAGTTTACTATTCAATGAGAACAATTTTATAGTGTAGCAAAGCTTTAATGTGAAAGGTTCAAGTAAATCTGGTATCCCCACTGCAGTGCAGGCCACAACGGGGATGTCCCCTGCTGCTGCTCTCATTTCATTTACCACTGGCTGTGCATTTTCCAGGACTGCTCTGAGCAAAACTATTTAAACCCACTACCCCAAATGAACAACTTAGTAAATGAATGCCCGGCCTGTGTCATCGATTAAACAGCACAGTCCTTCTCCTCTGATTCATACTGTAGGCAGGGTGTGTGCACTCAACCATATAATCTCTCTTTTTCATTTCAGCACCTCCAGAATTGCCTTCTAAACACAAATAATGACAGTGGCAGCAAAGCTCTGCAAGCGTATCCATGAGCTCAGATGAAATGTTTTGATGATTTGGCTGATTCATAATTTTTTCACCACCCAGAAGCACAGATCTCTTCTGCAGTAGTTAGACATTTGTTTTAATGCATGCTAAATAGTAAAACACTGATACTACACGGCGAGATATGGAAGACAACTGCTGTTGAGGATGTATTGACCCAAAACATTCAGGTCTTTAACAGACCGTTTTCATGGTTTTAATAAACAAAAAGCCAGCCAGTTTTTATGTCTTTATTATTTTATTCAATGTAGCAGAAAAGAGGTTTAGCTATCTTTTATTCCCTTCCTTACAAGGTGATGAAATGCCTATTTAGCAATGGTGTTACTTTAAAGCGTATCCAGTACCTGCGTTGTGAAGAAAATGTGAGCAGTGAAAACCTTCCACCTGAATCTGACTCCTCCTTTATTACATTAATCAGCAAAGCCTATATTAAATGAAATCCATTTAAATTCTCCTAGTCGCACAAATAATTTGTGTAGCCAGGTTGAAAGAGTTGGAGTCAAATGCGGCATAATTAGATGGGATGATTCTGAAACCTAATACAAGATGTAATTAAGGAAATTAATAAGGTGCCAGCCCCCTTTCACTGGGTGCTCCGCCTGATGATTAATCACAGCCTGAGCTAATTTGATTTGTGACAAGGAAAGGGAAGACTTGGTAAGTCAGTTAGGAGAGCCCAGTTCGACAGCATGTGACATTAATAACACATGAAAAGAGGGGACTCAGAGACGGACCAAACACACTTGTGATCATCATGAAATGATCAGATGAAAGAAGTCTTTGGATTGAAAGCCTTGTAACAAAGTCACTGAAAGAGCAGTGACAGTAATTTAATCAAAGACTCTGATGTGACATCCTTGATATAATTGTGTAAGACAAACTAACATTCTCATTCTTTTAAATAAAGAAAAGTCTCAGATGGAGGCAACGTCCAGGTAAGGATTACTTTTCAGGTACATTGATGGTATTTGAAGGAGCAGATTTCAGCCCTTAAAAAAAAAAAAAAAAAAAAAAAAAAAAGTGTGTTAATCACTTTCAACTTTAATAAAGGGTTGCTAATGCATTTCCATCAGGAAGCAGCCTCATGGCACAAGAGGTCAAAAGGTCATCCATCCTCAGGCATGGAAAATCACATTCTGTTGTTTTGAGACAGGGCTGCACTGTGGTGCAATGGTTAGCGCTGCTGACTCAGCAAGAGGGTCGTCAGTTCAAATCCCCATTTGCCTGGTGTGCCTTTCTGCGTGGAGTTTGCATGTTCTCACTGTATATGTGTGGGTTGTCTCCAGGTGCCCTGGCTTCCTCCCACAGTCCAAAAAAAATACTCATCAGGTTAATTGGTAATTCTAAATTGTGAGTGTGCGGTGAATGTGAGGTTGTCTGTCTCTGTTTATCAGCCCTGCAACAGACTGGCAACAAATCCAGGGTGTACCCTGTCTCGAATGGTTGGATGAATGTTACAAGACAGTTCACCTCTTTCTCCCCCAAAGTGATGCATGGCAAGAGGCAAGTTCACATACATTGTTTACCCCTGAAGGAAGTGGACAAAGAAGTATGATTGTCCATGTCATGATGAACTCCTACAGTTGCATCAAATTCAACTTAAGAGGCAAGTATGAGCGAATTAACTTCATTCAGTCTCTTCACAGATGTTGATTAAAAAAGGTGAGCAGTATAAAAGTATTCCTTTTGATCTATTACAAGTGCAGTTTTGCTGTCGAGATGTCCTTCTTTACAAATCTTGTGCATGCACAGATTAGAAGCAGGTATGTATCATCTATTATAATAATATACAAATACTTTCCAAATAGGTTTGGAAAACTTGGAGTGTCTCATAATTTCTTTTTCATAAGCTCTGTGTGTGTGTGTGTGTGTGTGTGGGAGGGGGGGGGGGGGGGTATACTGAACACAGTTATATATATATATATATATATATATATATATATATATATATATATATATATATATATATATATATATATATATATATATACGCTGACTGGTTTCTGTAATCCAGCTGTTGTGTCAAACTGAAAGCATGCATTTTGCCATTAGCTTCAGTCACAGGTTTCATATCACAAGCTTATGATTGTAATTTAACTCCACTCATGTAGTCTACTCGACTTTATTTTACAGTTAGTTTATTTATTTATTTATTTATTTATTTATTTATTTATTTATTTATCCAGCGACTGCAGCACTGCTAACTGATACAACCACTTTTGCTGCAATTGATATGCGATGATACCTGAAAATGACTGTTATTGGGTTTGTGAATGTATGATGTATATGCATATGGCTGAAGCATCTCATACTGTTCCGTAAACACGACGGCCACTAAATTACATTAACCGTTAGAGTAAGGCTATTAGGGTAAAATACGGAGCTTGTACAGTGATAACAGCTGCCAGTTCTGTTGCATTGCTGTAATCCACTTCTGCCTTCATTACATTTCATTTTTTTCACATGTAACAAGGATATATTTGCTTTACTTTGCCATTCATCACACCTCACTGCACAACAGTAGATAATCATGGTTTAGATTAAAGTTCACTGTGGGAAATTTGTGGAGTATTTATTTAGCATAAGTGTTCCATGAGTCCCTTTCGTTGCTCTAGAGGGGTGGACACTGACGTAACATACAGAGGTCAGTACTATCAAATATGAATCAACCAGGATAAAAACAAGTATGCAATTGCAAACAGTGGAATATGTATACACCAAACACGCTTCTGAGCTGCACACAGAGTCCTAAATGTCACTAAACCACCAGTGTCTGTCTTTTTGAACTCTCAGGTGAGTTGGCATGCTAGGGTCATAACCTGATTCTAAGGACAGTACATGGAAAACAAACCCTCAGCAGTGAGACGAGCTGCACAATGAGAAGCAGTCAACAGCAAATAGATCGAGGTCCTGCAGACTTTGATAATTTGAAGATTTTGTCATACGTGTTCTTCTGTGATATTGCTAATGACAGCGATATAAGCAGTCATCATTATGCACAGCAACACCAGCTCTTTATCCATAGGATGTCATGAATGTGCTGAGACATGCCCACAGTGTGATGTTACTGCATATTCATTGGTATTTATGGGAAGGGCATTTATCAAGGTTGAAACTTTTTTTTTTTTGTTATTGAGACAAGAGGAGTGGTAATTTAAATATTTTGACATAATCTCTTAAACATCTTAATAGTTGTTGAAAAGAATATGAAGAATCAGGTGAGTGAGCACTGTAAAAAAAAAAAAATCTTAAATGGAGCGACACCTGCGAGCTAGTTCAGGCAGACAACTCGAGCTGCGCTGCTATACACACATCACATATCCAACTCGTCATAACCATCTTCCAATCATGTCCTCTGCCTCTCAATTCTGCAGTCTATTTAAACTGAAAAAAATCTCTCATCTCTCCCTCTGCCTTTCAATGTTGCTGCCACCCTGAATTTGTGTTGCTGCATGTTCTTTTGTTCCCACCGCCACCCCAACATCCACCTGCAGGCTCTGGGGGTTATGTTCTGTATGTTTTACTCATCTCTCCTCAGTGTGGCCACATAAACTTATTGCAAGGAGTGATGATGTCGGAGCCAGGTGCTAAACATGTAACATGAATTCGCTTCTGCAGTAAAAAATTCAAATGCGAGTTGTCTGACTCAAAGAAATTTCTAACTTGCTGAGGCGTAAAATATTTTAACATGCACTGATTTACGCTCTTTTTATTCACAAATTTAAAGCAGATTTGCACTTGATGATGGAAAAAAGATAAGAGGTGTGAAAACCCATCAAAAAACACAAGTATTTAGTGTCATAAACCATATCTTGTAAGTACTCTCCTCTGTAGTTTTATTTTATTTTTTTAAAAGTGCTATCCGTGGTTGAACGAGTTTCTTCATCTATTTCATTCTATGATAGACAGGTTTAATGTCAGCAGCCAAGCTACCGCAAACATACCCAAGGAAAACTGAGGATTGATGAGATAATACCTCGTACTCCCCAGCTGGAACCCTTTAAGCCAGGGGTCGGGAACCTTTTTGACTTAGAGAGCCGTAAAAGCCCAATTTTTGGAAATTTTTTTCAGTGAGAGCCATATAATCTATTTTAAAACTGAATTCAATTAAATGTGAGCATAACAAGCGTCTTAATTTATTCTTTTAAATAATGTTGTTATAATACTCACCATTAATGTGACTTCTGGTGCTGCATGGATTTGCTGATGGTTTTGTAGTCTGGTTGGTACTTGGTGAGGTTAAGCTTCATGCAGGCATTGAGGCTTTCATCCGTTAAACGTGATCGTAGGTTGGACTTGATGTTTTTGAGATGTGAAAATGACTGCTCACATGAATACGTCGATCCAAACATTGTCAATACAGCAATACTCACACGCCTCAGTGTATGGTATGTGACTGGAAGCGCATTCCAAGTTTTGAGAATCAGCTCATCTTCGGGTTGAAGTTTATTCATTTCTGTCCACATGTGCTTGCTCGCCAACTCCGCTTTCCGTCGTGCAATTCTTTCCAACTCTTCATTTAGTGACTTGAACTTATTCACCCACATCTCTGAGGCCTTCAGGTCAGCCACTTCTGCTTCAAAATCTCTGAGGGAGACATCAGGAATGCAACTCAGGTCGGCTGTGTTCAGTGAACACTCGTTTGGATGGGTGGTGAACTTAAAAAGACCGGAGTGCTCACGAAATTCTCCAAAGCGCGCTTTGAACGACTGGAGGAGACTGGATGTGAAGCCAGCTAGCTGGTGGAGATCAAAGTTTTGAGTGGGCTCACTTGCTGTGCATGCCTCTGTAAACTCTCTCAGTTTTTCAAAATGTAGTAAGCGACCTGTTTCAAGATCCTTGATGAAGAGCTCCAGCTTGTTTTCAAAAGCAAACACAGCGTGTTGAAGGGATAACACTGTATTTCCAACGCCTTGCATTTTCACGTTGAGCTGGTTCAGATGTTCGGTAATATCCACGAGATAGTAGAACTTGAGGAGCCACTTAGTTTTTGCTAGCTCAGGATGCTCGATGCCTTTCATTTCAAGGAAAGTCCGGATTTCGTTCAGGCAAGCCGCAAAACGGCTGAGCACCTTCCCTCTTGACAACCAGCGCACATTGCTGTGCAAAAGCAGACCGTGAAAGTTATTGTCAACTTCATCCAGCAGTGCTTTAAACTGGCGATCATTTAAGGCTCGGGCAACAATAAAGTTAATAACACGAATGACCAGCGACATCACTTCGCCAAGCTGCCCGTCACACATCTGAGCACAAAGTGCCTCCTGATGTAGAATGCAATGGAAACTTAGGATGGGTCTTTTTTCATGTTCACGGAGAAGTGCCACAAATCCTTTGTTTTTCCCCACCATACACGGAGCACCATCAGTACACACTGAGATAAGTTTATCCATAGGCAGTTTTTTTTCATGAGCGAACTCCATGAAAGATTTGAATAAATCCTCACCTCTTGTGGACCCTTTTATTGGCAGAACAGCCAGACTTTCTTCGCGCAGTGTGTCACCAGCAGCATATCTTGCAATCACACTGAACTGCGCCAAATGAGTTACGTCTGTGGACTCATCCAAAGCCAGGGAAAAAAACGGCGCTGTATTTATGTCCTTCACTTGAGTTTCTTCCACTTGATTTGCCATGATGATGGTACGATCATGAACAGTTCTTGCCGACAGAGGCATGTCTTGTATCCGTTTGATTATCTTGTCTTTGTTCGGAAGATCATCAAAAAGTTCATTGGCCACATCCAGCATGAACGCTTTAGCATACTCGCCGTCTGTGAATGGTTTTCCGTTCTTCACTATTGCTAAAGATCCAGCAAAACTAGCGGAATTATAGTCACCTTGCCGAGTCCAGAGGCGGAGTTGCTGCTGGCTAGCTTGCACCTGGCTCAGTAGCTCTTGGCACGCTTTCTTCCTGCTGTCTCCCGCAGGGTATTTCAATGCAAAGGCGGCATGGCGTGTGTCGAAGTGCCGCTTTACATTCGACCGTTTCATCGATGCAATTTTGTCATTGCAAATTAGGCATACCGCAGAACCTGCTCTCTCCACAAAGGCGAATTCTTCAGTCCATTCGTCCTGAAATGTACGATACTCGTCATCTTTTTTTCTTTTCGCCATCTTCTCCGTCGAAGGGTTAGCTTTGAGCTAATGACCGAGCCAACTGATGCAAAGGGGGGCGTGTACCTGTGCACCCAGCAACGGCCCAGTAACGGCCAACTTAGGCTATTATCATTTAATTAAAATAATAGACAATCGCTCATGCAACTGCACCTCTGAAAAAGACGTGAGCAGTAGAAAATCGATGGATGGATTTAAACAAACGATAATATTTTAAAACCCAAATCTGCGAGCCAGATGTTATCATCAAAAGAGCCACATCTGGCTCGCGAGCCATAGGTTCCCGACCCCTGCTTTAAGCGGATGCTGGGGAGGTAAGGCTGTAGTTGAAGCCCAGCAAATGTGCAGGGTAATGGTGGTAATGCAAGAGCAGAGAGAGCAATCAGAAATCAGTGGGAATAAACATAAAAAGGTAGTTGAGAGAATGACACATAAAATCTGAAAGGTGATAAAATCCGGGAGGTGACCAAGAACCCAAAGGTCACTCTGTCAGAGCCCCTGCGATCCTCTGTGAAGAGAGGAGAACCTTCCAGAGGGACATCTCTGCAGCAATCCACCAATCAGCCTGTATGGTAGAGTGGCAGGACAGATGCCACTCCTCAGTAAAAGGCACATGGCAGCCTGCCTGGAGTTTGACAAAAGGCATCTGAAGGACTCTGAGACCATGAGAAAGAAAATTCTCTGGTCTGATGAGAAAAAAACTGAACTCTTTGGTGTGAATGTAAGGCATCATGTTTGGAGGAAACCAGGCACAGCTGGTTACCTAGACAACAACATCCCTACAGTGAAGCATGGTGGTGACAGCATCATACTGTGTTAACTGACAGTGGTGTTCTGAAGTGTCCCTGAGCCCACGTGGTAATATCCTTTGAACAATGAGGTTGGTTTTTTTGCAGTGCCGCCTGAGGGGTCAAAGGTCAGGGGCATTCAATGTTGGTTTTGTAAGTTGTTGGTAAGTGCAGAAATTTCTCCAAATTCTCTGAATCTTTTGATGATATTATGGACTGTAGATGATGAAATCCCTAAATTTTTTTGCAATTGTACATTAAGAAACAAGGTTTCTGTGTGTTATTCCTAAACTGTTGGACTATTTGCTTATGCAGCTGTTCACAAAGTGGTGAACTTCGCCAATCCTTGCTTGTGAACAACTAAGCCTATTATACCCACCATGACACTGACCTTTTTGCAATTAGCCTGTTCACCTGTCATTTTTTTCTTTTCTTTTCTTTTTTTTTTTTTTTTTTTTTTTTTGGGGGGGGGGTGTTATTTATTCATTTATTTTTGTTTGCTTTTTTTATTTGTTTATTGATTGATTGATTGATTGATTGATTGATTGATTGAGAATTTCTTAACTTTCCCAGTCTTTTGTTGCCCCTGTCCAAGCTTTTTTGGAATGTTTTGCAGGCATCGAATTAAAAGTGAGTAAATGTTTAAAAGAACAATAAAACAAAATAATTAGTTTAATAATCAATTTGAACAATAAATATCTTGTCTTTGTGGTGTGTTGAATTTAATGTAAGTTAAACGTGATTTGCATAATTGTATTCTGTTTTTATTTAAGTTTTACACAATGGAGCGCTACACAATTGCGACCATACAGTTGCAACTGATTCAAAACCAGAGACTCAAAAACAGTCTTCAGCACAGAGTTTCTGTTTTGCACTATATTACCAGTAATCAGGTCATTTCTGCCATTCTCCAGCATACTTGGATCCCTCTAACAAATCAGAAAAATAGTGAAGCACTGTGAATACTTTCCAGATGCACTGTACACTCCATACGTTTACACCATATATCCTGGGTTTGACCTAGATTGCTTCCTCATTAATATTCTGGAAGTTCAGCTTGTCTAAGCTTGATAAATCCATTTTCGGTCTTCAGTCCTCACAAAAAAGGTGCTCCACAAGGATCAAATCTGAGACTTTTTTCTTCTATTTCTAATAATAGCCTTCTGATACAATTATAGTTAGGCAGATGTCAGTGCTGAAAATCTTTTCGTGCTCTTATAGAGGCACTTTTCTGTCCTAAAATCTTGCCAGAAAGATTTTTCTTTCTCAAGAACAAAATATATTGATTGTAACAACTAAGAGAGAAGGAAAAAATCTAGAGTCACAGAGTGTATCAGTTACCCTTTGGCTTAATGAATCATGAACATTATATTAACAGTACTGTAACCAAGGTCCAATCAAAACTTGATATCAATATGTCCCCTAATACTATGTGACCTTCCTATTTAATGGAACAAAATTGGAGCACCCTTTAAAAAAGCAATCTTAAATCCATTGACTGTGTTTATTGCTCTGCTCTCACATCAGATACAAATTGCACTTAACATTGAACTTTATATGACAAAGTTGGTCGGCCCTCCCTGACACAGGGATGTTATAAACACATTTTTCCCTTTAATCCTCACATGAAGATTTCTTTGTAAAACATCTTTCGGTCTGGGAGTCCTTGTGTCCCTCTCTTGTCTTGTTGGTTCCTTTGGATTGTTGCTGTGGACAGCCTTGCTGTCATGGACTTGCCAAACCCCAGCTGCTTTGGCTTTTTACAGTCTCACCATATTCATCACTACATTGTGGAACTACAGACTGACTGTTTTTGAATCGCCTACTACCTACTACATGTGAAAGTAGTATACAGAGGGCGCTGCATACTGCCTATTACTTTTAAATGTAGTATATAGTATAACTGTTCTGTTGGGTCTGTTTTGTAGTAGGTTTTCAGTTTCAGGAAAGCAGAAGCTGATGGATTTTTTAAAAAAATTTATTGAACTTTATTATGAATGTACAAAACAAACTATGTCCGTGTCTGTGTATACATGCAGCAAAAAGAATCAGCTTGAGTGAAGCTGCATATGTATCAAACTAGTTTCAGTTCACCTGAAGAACATTCTAACGACGATGGCTGAGATGGATGTAGCTGTAGCTCTTCATGTTTTCATATGTGTATGTGCCATGGTGTTTGACTGTTGTGTTGGAGCCACAGACTGTATGAGTGCAGTGACCCTATTTATCGTGATCATCTACTTCCCCTTCCAGTTGAACGCCGAGGCTTTCAGAGACCTGCTAAGTCCTGCCGAATCCAACCTCAGCCCAGTAGTAACCGCATTATCTAGGTGTGTCAATCAAGCTATGTGGAGTCCATGTTTGGTTGGGCTAAGCCGTTTACATGCATTTTAATCATCCAATCTTGCGTTAACTAAGCTCATATTCCGATTTCTGAAGCTGTAAATGTACATGTCATGATGTAAATGTTCTGAAGCTGCACGTAAATGTACTGATTGTCTTTCTCTCTCTTGGTCTCTTTCTGTCTCTCTCTGCACCTCTCTTCCTCATTGCCCCCCCCCCCCCCCCACCCCTAACACAGTCGAGGCAGATGCCTGTGTAACATAAGTCTGGTTCAAGGGGCAACATCCAGTTGAGAAATGAAGCCTATGCTGAAGTGCTAAAAGTTGCTGTTCTTCGAGAATCTGCTCGAGGCTGGCTGCACAGAGACTGGAAGTCACATACACATCACACCTAAAAAAAAGACTTTTAAGGCATTAAAAAACATATTTACAAGCTGGTTAAAAAATACGGCTTGGGTCTGAAATGTTAATTTCGCTCTTGGCACACACTGTTTGGGGGTTGAATATTTTTCAAACTATATTAGGATTACAGGTTTGTCCAATCAGGGGCTCAGCTCAGCTCATGTGACATACGGCCACCCTATAGCTGTTAGGAAGGAAGCTCAAAGTCTGTGTCATAACGAAAATGGCCCTGTCCAGTGATTGGCTTCATTTGACTGTATCAGAAACAGACAGGTGACGTCATGGAGACTACATCCATACCTTATTCAGTCTATGGTCTCGTTCTGCCCCAGGTTTCTGCCTGTTGAAGCAAATTTATTCTTTGCCATTGTAAACTTGCTAAATGCTGCAAAGTGTTGTACTCATGGTGGGTTAAAGTGAGAAAAGACTTCTTCTCTTGTCTTGATGTTGGGTCGTTGTTTATAAAATTTTATGAAACACGTCCAGACATGTTTTCGGAATGTTTCGTGAGATAACATCTGTTATGATTTGGTGTTATATAAATAAATAAATAAATAAATAAATAAATAAATAAATAAATAAATAAATAAATAAATAAATAAATATTGAATGAATGAATGAATGAATGAATAAGACCAAACAAACTTGCTGTACTAACCGTTTCATCTTTTGCTGTTATACAGGGGACACATTGCACTGATAATTATTTTCTATTGCTCTAAGTTTATTCCAAAATTTACTGCATACCAAATAGACAATGATGCCAGAGCACAGAGCCATGTCTCCTATGGGTGAACTTTGTATGCACGGGCTAATAAAATACTAATTTTTTTTAAAGAAATAGAAATAAAAAAAAATGGAATGGTTTGTGTTGATGTCTAGATGAAATTCATCTGCCTTTTTTACAAACCATTTCAAATATATCAGCTTAAAGCAAATTTTGCCAAGGCTCTGCCAGAACTCAGTGTCAGAGGAAAAAAACTGTTAACTGTCTGAGTTAGAACAGAAATGATGTCAAGAACTGAGGGAAATAAGGACAAGGCAACAAGAATATCACAGACATAATTAACAACACTGACCATAAGTGTCTATGCACATATAGAAATGAATAAACCTGGGGGTGGAAAATGTAAAACTGTCAGACATGCAGCGTCTACAGTACGTGTAGGTGTAAACTGCAGTCAGACTATCTAGCTTAGTTGTGTCAGGCTCCTCCAGGTGGAACAGGGGTGTGAATGTCCCACTGACAGCCAGAAGATACCTCTCCAAGGTTTCTCATGAGGGGATATTTCGTTTGAGGGAGATCTCCAGCATCAGTCAAGCACAGTCAGAGCTCCAACATTTACCCTGAGCAAATGGTGAGATATGTCCTATGAATGAAAGTCAATAAAGTTGTCTGCTCGACTGGTGGACTGGCAGATGCACAGTCTGATCTAGCTATGACTCAGTCTGCTGCCTCCAACGTCGTCCTGCATGTGAAGCACAAGGTGTGCTGGCAGACTCTAAAAGTCAATATAAGTAATGACTTGTGCTCATTTCTGTGTAGCGAAGAGCACTGAGGCTTCAAATAAGGATGTAAGGAAGTGAAAATAAACCAAACATTAGGCTAGATCTTTCCTGTCAAACTGTCTTCTGTCCATGAGGGCGTACAGGGCCAGATGTGTCCGCCTGTGCTGTCTATTTTTATTCTCTCCAAACTGAGACAGGGGCTGCTGCTTGGCACTGGTTGCAGATGCTGCCATTGACTCTTTGGTCACTGCTGACAGCTAAAGCCCTTCACCAATATAACGTTTGTGGCAGCACTTGCAGGTGCTGCCCTTCCTGACATGTACAAAAGTTCTTTCTCCTGCCGAACAATGTGTCATTACACCAGTGGTTGTTGTTCAAGAGAAAGCCAGGCTCTGACCTCAGAAGTAACTGTTGCAATTTATGTTCATACTTTTCTTCTCATTTTCTGACCCATTACTCTTGTTTGTTAAATCTGTCATTTGCTATCCTCTTCAGTAAACATAGATTGTTCAATACAGAATGAAAAATAATTTCTGGTTGTCATTCGGCTTCAGTACCAAGTATCCGTACCATCTTTGAACTGAAATTTCTGAGATTTGTTGATTTGATAAGGCACATGGAGAATGTTTCTGCTTACCAGTTCCTAACAGTGACATAAATCTTTTTTTTTTTTTTTTTTATAAAACCTGAGTGAGAATTCTGCAGTCAACATTAAGTTTTTTCTTATCTGTCAAGACCTGCTTAGTTTGGCTAAGCTTTGATAAAAACAAGACTGATAACATGGTTACTCATGCCTGTCCGTTACTGCATTTACTTCAACATCGCATGAGAACTTGAGGGAATGTTGTGTGTCCTGCAGTTTCCTGTTGACAAAAACATGTGCCTGTATTCCTATTTGTGAATTTAAATGTTTCTGTTTACTATTGGCTAGTAAACACTTCTTAAGGGCTGCACTTCGGGTCCTTCACTGTTGAGTTTTACCTCAGCTGTGATAGTTTTGCTTGATTTCTATGCTTAAGTTGAGAGGTTATGATTTTGCTCTAATGTCTAATGGAAGTGTTTTAGAACCATCAGACGATGAACCCACAGCTGCCCATCATTGACTAATGTATAAAATCCAACTGTGTGCTGAATCTAGACCAAAGGGCTACTTGGAAAATGTTCATCATGTTGTTAGATTAACATGATCTCTTGTGTAACTGCCAAATTCTGACACGAGAGCAGTATGAGTGGAGGACAATAATGAAGACCCTAATCCCAGTATGGATCAAAAGTAAAACAATCAGAGGTGAAGAGGCAAGCACAGAGCTATAATAATGCTATTGCTGTAAGTAAAGGGGGGATGCTCTCCCCCCTTTGCTGAAGGTTGCATGCCAGGTAATAACTGGTTTTGGCTGATATGATCAGAAATGGACTATTTTAAGTACATCTGTCCACAACTGGCAGGACGGTGCGTCACTATATTGTCTGCAGTGATCACTTGTGATGAGATCTCATTTTCAAACAGAATTTTCCAATAAACACTGAACCTCGTTCACACATTAGTTTTTATAAAAGATATAAAAACTGTGAGGCACAGAGGGTTGAAGAAGTGCTCATGTGAACACGTTACTTCTTGTTTACAATACCAATAATAATATATGACAATATTTCAGCGCAGTTTAAAATATTTTGGCTCTAGAGTCTTCAGGTTTGCCCCAGCACTAGTTATCACAGGTATACACCACCAAGTTGTCATTTAAAAAAAAAAAAACAGGAACTTTCAAGGACTTCTCATTTCCAACACCTTACATCATGTTTAGCCACATATCCAACAACTCACTGGAGGTTTACCCAAGGACAATTGTTCACATGTTGACATCTGTCAAAGCAGCTGACGGCAGAGCAGACTGTCTAATCTCATGGGCTTTTTCACATTTACTCTACTGTGGATGACACCATTTCACACAAGCAGGAGTAATAATGAAGAGATCGTGTGTGACTTTCCCTGTGGATGTCTAAGAATGTTATACTATAATGAGCAGTTATAGTTCCCTTGATCATGGTCCAGGGTTTCCTGTACACTACCTGCCAAGCAAAAACCAGTCAATTAGACAGACCCCCTCCTCTCCTGGGTTTAAATTACCAACAAGAGAGTACTGATGAATTGAGTAGGATTTATGGAAAAATGGCAATAGTACAAGGACATTAAGTGGTTTCTGTTCCAGGAGTTATTTTTACTATTAACATAAAAAAGGTTTTGTGCTGTTTTGTGAGCATCAAATTATCTTGGTCATTTTTTTGAACTCTGACTGCTATAAGGTATCAGTAATGCACATGAACTTTGCTTACACTCTACAGATAACTTCATACAATTACTTTGTATTATTAACTTTATACATTGAAATTTATCCATTTAATATTTTGATATAAAAAGCAACAGACATTTTTTATTGAAAGCTTTATCTAGAACCACTGAATCCAGGTCTTTTCTCAACTTCCATTAATTAAATTTGACAGTTTCTTGCTTCCAATACACAATCTAATGTAGTGGAACCACAGGTGAGTGGACCATCTGTTATGGGACTTAACTGAATTATTTGTCAAAGGTGGCTGTGACTCAGGGGTAGAGTCAGTTGTCTCTCAGTCAGAATGGGGGTTTAATTTTAGTTCCTGCTGTCCAGATGCCACAAAGGGTCAGGAGACTTGACCCCAGCTGTGCCTGTGGTGTGTGTATGCGATGAGTCCTTACTGATATGTGATGGCTTGATGAATCAACTGATTGAACTGGACCCAAAAGCAAAGCAGTGCAAAGGGAGCCGGTTAAAATAAATGTATTAATCAACAGAGAAAGGTGCTGCGTGAGTCCAGAATCCAGAGGAGAACCAGGAGATCCAGAGTGTGTGAGTCAGTGACTTGTAGTCACAGAGTGAATCCAAGGGAGAGAGAGAGAGAGAGAGAGAGAGAGAGAGAGAGAGAGAGAGAGAGAGAGAGAGAGAGAGAGAGGCAGCGTGGCTGAGGCTGGGCAGTGAGGGCAAGTGAGGGTGATGTGTGGAGATACTGGAAAAACGGAGGAGACACAGTAAGTAGACAGTGAGAAAACTCGAAGACTTACTTAAAACTTACAATTCTTAGCGCTGAAGTTCGGCCAATGTACCATTGTAGCAGTGGGAATACTCTTGTGCTTGTCTTCAGTCTGCCAAGCTTAACATCAGCTGATGAAGATGGGTTGCAGGTGTGCAAAAGCTCACAGAACTGCCGCTCACTGGATGTTTTCTCTTTTTTGGAACATTCTCTGTAAACTCTAGAGATGGTTGTGCATAGATCAGCAGTTTCTGAAATACTCAGACCAGCCCGTCTGGCACCAACAACCATGCCACATTCAAAGTCACTTAAATCACCTTTCTTCCCCATTCTGATGCTCCGTTTGAACTGCAGCAGATCGTCTTGACCATGTCTACATGCCTGATTGCATTGAGTTGCTGCCATGTGATTGAAATTTCTATGTAAAATTCACATGAGCTCATTTTAAATAGCTGTTGCTAAAACTAGCTACATAAGTCTTTTCCGCTGAGAGAAGAATGGGACTCTGCATCAATCCCAAGATCCATAAGCATCATGGTTAAATAAAAAATAATCTAAAAACTTAAAAATCTCCTGAAAACATATTACAGTGAACATTAAACCACACTTAATTTTTTGAAATCAACATGATTTCACTAGAAGAGGTAGAAAACATTGTTTGCCATCTCTATTGGTGAAAGTAATTTCATGAAAAGCTATGTTGAGTTTAATATAAATAAGAGATTCATATCTGTATCGTTACATGGTTAACATTTACTTTAAAGTCCTTTACCTCAAAGATTTTGTACTATTTCTAGTTTTTAGAGAAGGAACTCTACAAGTTTATGAATAGATTCAGTTGGTGTTTATTGGTTGTGTTTCTCTTCTCAACACACTATTGAACCAAACGATAGTAAATGATGACGATTCATCTTCATGCAAATCTTCAAACAACATAAATTTAATATTGATAGTAGTAATTTAAACATAAAACAATCAACAAACCAAAACACAACTGGATCATCTGGACTGCCAAATAAAAACACTGTCAGCATTAAGTTTGTGATATTACAATTTTTGTTTGTTTGTTTGTTTGTTTATTTATCCATTAATTAATTTACTTATTTAATTGTTTATTTTTGGCACCAACCACACTGAAAAGAGCTTATTTTTGACTGACTGAGATAGCTCTATCTTATTCTGACAACATTTTTAAATGAGCACATTCCTAACAGAAATACAAGATTTAGGTCAGAGTCAATAATGACTCCAATGTGTTTCTTTGACAGTGTCGCTCAGCTTTTGATTGAAAAACTTGAAGAAATGAGTCATGCATGGCGATGTATCAGTAATGAATGTAATCAAGTTGTTGATAGAAATGTAGTCATTTGACCTCAAAGGAATAGAAAACTGGGTCTCACCTATGTAATTATGACAATTAATGTTGCAAATTCTAATAAAACTGCAGAGTGGTAACATATACAGACTGAAACGAAGCAAGCTTGAGATGGAGCCCCACAGGACACCACATGCCAGGTCAATTTAATCTAACAAGTGCTCATCAGCCAGTCAGTGAAATAAATCAAGCTGTCACATATAAGATGCAATATAGTGAAATCAGTCTTTACAGCCATGGAAATACTGGTTCAATACTAGTTCACTCATTTTTTTTTAGTAATCTTTGGTCCATTTAGGAATATTTCTAAAAAAAACAGACTCTGAACTGTTCAATATGATCAACTCTGAGATCTGACAGGACAAGCACAGAACGTGTCACTTTGATGTCACTGACTGAGTCTTTTCTGACTTGTACACTGTAACTCTTATCTCTGGGCCCATGGGATTTACTGATGTACCTATCAGTAAATCTTCTGAGCCAGATATTACAAAAGACCAAACAGTTTAGACTGCATTAACATTTTCTAGGCAATTATTGAGTTCTTTTAAGTTCTTAGTGCTTAACAAGTGTATGAAGCAGATAAATAAAGTACATAACCAAATAAAAAGTCAGTAAAATTACTCCATAATATAGCCCACCTGCTTGTTTGCTCAGTATCTACACTTTACACACGCTCTCAGCTCAAAATAAAGTGTTTATGTAACAAAAACTTCACAGGCAAAACTGGACTTAAATGCATGCACTGTATCCACAAGAACCAAGACTGCTAATCTTTATTAGTGCTGAGAGAAAATCCTCACCTGACTTCCAGGCAGAGCAGGAGAAAGTGTGCCACCAATGCAAAAGCAGATGATCTTTCTATCCTAATGGCTGTCCCTTTACTATGGCTTCCCTTACCATCGAATGGGTCAAATGTGATTGAAGTTTTATTTCCTATAGGCCTCCTCTGTCTTTAGAGGTTCACACTTTTTTTTTATACTTTGCTGCAGTCCAGTGACATAAACATGCACAAGTCTGGTCCGTCAGTGCAAACTCACAAAATCCCCACCCTGTCCAAGCTTTCCAAACATATGTCACACCTTCAAACAGGATCATCTTTTCCCTTTCTGCTGAAAAGATAACAGAACAACATCTCACCTGCAGTCAATGATGACCTTGTCTCCTGCTGACTCTTGTATGACACACTTGGGTACATCAGCACAGAGTCCCCTCTGGAGTGTTTGGGAGATAAGTGCTTTTGTCAGTTCAGCTGGTACCTTACTTACAATTACTTTTGGAAAGGGGTACGTGAGCTCTTATAAACGTCTCATTTCAGACTTTTAAAATTGCTGTCCCTGGAGCTGATTATATCACAGTGTTTCTTCTACAACTGACGACCCACCATGAGAACAAAACCGCTGGCATGCCCTCATAACAGCCTTTTTTTTTAAGTAATCTACCACGGTCAGATATACGTTCACTTGAAATGAATCGTTTTCATCTGGAAGTCTGTGCTGCCTCTCAGTGTCTCTTTCCTGCTTCAAGCTGATTCACTTCTGGCCGCACTGGGAGGAAAGACAGTATTACGTGGGAACATGAATGAGTGTGTCCTCCTGTCAATCTTATTTTTAATGGATTTAATATTTACATCTCAGTTTATGGAGGCCAAGCTATCTTTCTTATTCTTCACTCTACTGTCTTTAAGTTTCAGAGGGTTTTTGGTATTTTATGAAGTTATTTTGTTTTTCATTTAACAGCAATGGTATTAACTCTGAATAACCATGATACAGTTTATCAGTACTGATTGGATACCACAATCTGATGCAGTAAAGTGGTAAATATTTGTACTAAATTAGCCAACTAATCAGAATCACAATGCAGAAGTTTTTACCATGCAGCTCCTCTCTCTCTTTCCCGCTCCTCTGCATGGCAGACCTTTATAGGGACAGACTCGCACACTAGCACAAACTCATGCACACTAACTCAGACAGATGAAGGCCATGCGCCATCCATTGATGGTGTTTCCTACATGACATCACCCATTTGTTCTTAAAGCAGAGTTTTCTAAGCAATTTGCTGTTGTCATATTAAAAATGATGATTCAAATGAACTTGGTGGATCCAGTGAGAGGAAAAGAGGCATTTCTGAGGTGGGCCTTTAGTCTTGTCTCTAACAGAGCGACAGTGTGTCTGCTTGTCAAACTGTAAGTAACAAAGTAACAGACTATTGAAGAAATACAACCATTTCAAACCTCATTTCAGTATCTGATGTAAAAGTAGCCTACTGATTTCTCAAGTGAGCAGTCATGGGAAAATGGGATAATGTGGAATGAGAAGATTGTCATTGTGGTGTCAATGTAATCTGCTATGATAACCCTGATTCATTGAGAGCATTTATAATCTCTGTTCCTCACTTTTGTTACAACAAACCCTGTTTGCTCCGCATGTTTTCCTGCTCAGTCAGCTCTTCTTACAGAATTGGCAATTCTATCAACTCCTTAATAAGCTATCGGCTGATGACTGTGTTCTTAACGCTCTTTTTGTTACAATAAATGCATTAATTATTGCAGCTATAATTATCAGTGTATTGTTTCACTATAATTGGGCTGGGCTGTAACTAATGAATTTTAAGACCTCTTTCCCAATGCAAAGATAATGGATTCTTCTGACTGTCTATAACCGCTCAAACTGCAAATACAGTTGCTGCTGTGGCTATAAATATTTCCTGCACCCTTCCTGTTTTGCTGCATCGCAGTGAAAGCCGCCTCCATTTTGTTATGAGCTCAGCTCTCACTTTCATTGACCCAGAAATGTTTCCAGGCAGCTCAGCAGCCTGACAGGCAGCTTTGTTTAAGCCGACCTAGCAGCGCTCCGTCATAAACGCAAAGGTTAATGAAGGATGTTTGCATTTAATGGAAACATACGTCAGCAGCAAGGCCACATCAGCTCCTTTGATATTATGAAGTGTTCCTTCAAGATAATGTCATCGGCTTTAATTCTGCTGAAGAGAAATCTTCCTGTTCTGGTTCTGTGACTCTGTAAGCTGTGGTGCAGACTTTGTTGTGTGCTTTGACGGGCTTTGTTCATGTTTCTTGGATGAAGCGTCTCTGTATGAGCGTCGTTCTTGTTAATGATTTTGACTACGGCCAGTTGGGGAAATGAAGCAGATGCTTAATTTTCTCTTTCTCCTCTCCTCAGTGGATTGGCTGACTTTGGGATATTGCACCCAAATTAGCCACTGAAGTGACAGATTTTTCTCTCATTAGCACGGTGTCAAGTGCAAATCAAAGCTTCTACAAAATCTCCTTTTGGTTTTATCCAGGAAAACAAACAAACACACACACACACACACACACACACACACACACACACACACACACACACACATGCACACAGACTCTTGATGCAACCATCATTTGACCTTCATCAGGAAGTGTGATTAATTCTGGAGCCACTTCAGGAACATTCCTAAGCTAACCTTTGTGTATACTGAGTCTCCAATGCTAGCAGCCCTAAGGCCCCTGGCTCAGGTCTCCTTGTCATGTAACACCTAAAGACAGTCAAAGGTCAGGTAGTGCAGGAACAGAAGGGCCACAGATGGAGCTGCACCACCTGGCCCTGCTCTGCCCCGGTGCTGTCACATCACCACATGCCGAGTCCCCTCCAATCCCTCCGTCTCACCCCCTCTGGGGTCCAGCTAACACACACAAACACAAGGACGCACGGGGCAATGCATGCACTGCTGGCTGCACACAGAAACATACAAATACAGCGCACACATGTTGGGTGGATTAATGAGTATGAACATGCACTTTGGTCAGATTCAAAGAAGTTTAAGTGGAGGTCTGCCGAGTGTGTCCATATTGACCCCTGGGCAGAATGATAAGCCTGGAAGCAGAGCAGGTGGTCAGGGTATAAAATGTTTCCTAGAGCTCCTTGGTCTTTCAGAATATCAAGTTCCTGGTTTCCTGCACGGTCAAGAAATAAACATGACAAATGATGACCAAAAATTGAACTCAGCTTCTAGGATGACCAGAGCAAAATCATTTTACTTCACTAAACTGAGCAAACAAGGCTCCAGCTATAAACACATTTGTTAATCATCTGCAATGATTCTGCAGCACATTTTAGGTTTTCTACAGTTTCAATAATGAGACAGCTGTAATAAGATAGCTGTCAAAAATGTGGTCAGTCCAAAACATCCCAGAGTCTCTGATGATGTTCAGAATTTAAATGGATGATAAATCACAACTGACTGGCTAACTGACATGAAGCTTGTGCAGCACCCGGTCTTTGAAGAGCAGAGTGAACTATGTCAAGTACATTTATCATGAGCTGAGGCTTCAACTGTGAACAGGCCACATCATTACCAAATCTAATAAGGAGCCAGACAGCCTAGCTCTTCTTCTTCTCCCTACTTGAAAATTTATCTTCTTCCATATGAAATTAAACCTTTGCACACAAATAAAAAAGGTACACCAAACTTCTTCAAATGGTTTACCAATGCAGCACTTTCTGATGATACTGCTACAGCAACAGTAAAAAGTTTAAAAATTTGTAAATTACAAAAATATATATATATCTCAAACTACAGCTGAGACAGTTATACCAAAATGTGCGCTCAGTCAAGCAGAATTATTCACAAGCCCTCAAGTTCGAAGGTACTATGTTGTTTTTAGAAACATGTAGCTTGTCTGCCTTCTCATGTTGACTGTTTGTCAGTTCACACCAGCTGCGTCTTCAGTCCAGCACACCGCATGAGTGACAGACAGCTGAAGTTACAAGACCGAGGAATTCCCACCCATCCCACCCCATTGATCACCCTCTCTTCATTCACGTCGATTCACTCTTCACACCTTTTCTCATTAGTTAGCTTATCAATTATTTACTTTTTTGGGGAGCAACACATACATTGTACAGTTCAGCACACCAAAGCAAGTATATTTGTAGAGCACAATTCGTACACAAGCTACACACAACTGAAGCAGTAATTTAAAAAAATTGAACAGAAAATGTATTCCTCATAAATCTTCATTTTTAATGCTGTTTTGGGGTTTTTATTCAGCGAGGACAGGACAGTAAATAAAACAGGAGACCAGAGGAGGAAGTGGGAAATGACATGCAGGAAGGGGGTTCAAACCAAGTCCTGGCATCCTGCTTTTGGGCAACATCCTGTCTTGATGGAAAATGGAACTTGAGCCATCGGCCCAAACAGATCCCCCTGTTCCTGTTTATTTCAAAATGGTGCCCTCTGCACATTGGTGTAAAAATATGAAATTTCAGTACAGTCAATTTTTTTTTGTTTGTTTTGTTTTGTTTTTTAAAAATCAGGAAAAACATCAAACTCAACGAGAAGATAAAACACTAAAGAGTGGTTACTGTGCTCCTCTACACACAAAAAATGTTGGCAAAGTTTTACATCGAAAGATAAATGAGTGTCTGAGTAATCCCCCAGCCTTCAGAGCTTAGGCTGCAGGCTGTCTAAATGCCAGCTTTCACGCAGTTTACAACATCACAAACCCACAAAACTAAAGTCATGAGCCCTGAGCAGTAAAACACACACGGCCGCACCCCCTGATTCAAGAGAAAAAGCCAACGGGGATTGAATGGGCCTCAAGAGTATTGAGCTTTTGACTGAGTCTTTCTTGGACTAACAGATCGTGCATCATTTACTTAGTAAAGTGATACCATAAAACTAATCGGATTAAATGTTTTTCTTTTTTTATCAAAAAAAACAAACAAACAAAAAAAAAAACCTTGAGCGCTGCACATCTCGCTTCTTTATCTTCTAATTTCTTGTGGTTTGAAATTCTCCTCCTAGAATTTAATCTCTCGTACTCTTATTCTCATCTTCTCAGATCTATTTTCTGTATTATCCATTATTTCCTTTACCTTTACTGCTGAAAACGATTAGAGAAGAAAGAAAGCAGTAAAAATGTAAGAATAACTTTAAAAAGATCTTAAACTGACATAACACTTTAGATGATACAAACAATCAAGAACACTTACCATTAATTTGTGACTATTTTCATACAGCCCTTTTTTTCCATTTCCTTACATCTTCTGAATTTGTTTACTCTGAGAGAAAAGAGACGAGAAAATCCCAGACAGAATTGCGCATACACATGACGATTATCCAATTGTGTCATTCTAGTGTGATATGAACCTTTTTTTTCATATAAAACACACTTTTTTAATACAAACCTCCTTTCCTGTATACTCCTGCATTGGCAGCAGCACTGTTTTTTTTCCAAGAGTCACAACCCTGAAGACAAACACCCTTAGTGTTCACAACCTTATCCCCATGTAACCCTGGCCCAGATTAAAACCGGCATCATTGTGTAAAGGATATTACCACGTGGGCTCAGGAACACTTCAGAAAACCATTGTCAGTTAACACAGTTCATCACTACATCTACAAGTGCAAGTTCAAACTCTACCATGCAAAGACAAAGCCACATATCAACAACACCCAGAAACACTGATGGCTTCTCTGGACCCGAGCTCATCTGAGATGGACTGATGCAAAGTGGAAAAGTGTGCTGTGGTCTGACGAGTCCACATTTCAAATTGTTTTTGGAAATCAAGGACATCATGTCCTCTGGGCCAAAGAGGAAAAGGTCAAGGGAATACAACAATGGAGACCCCGAACTGTTGAACAACTGAAGTTGTACATCAAGCAAGAATGTGAAAGAATTCCACCTCCAAAGCTTCAACAATTAGTGTCCTCAGTTCATAAACGCTTACTGAGTGTTGTTAAAAGGAAAAGTGATGTAACACAGTGGTAAACATTTTGGAACGTGTTTCAGGCATCAACTTTAAAATGAGAGAAGGTTTGAAAAAAAAATTATTAGTGAATGAATGAATGAATTTATTAAAGTTAATTTTAAATCGAATTTAAATTACCAATAAATTATTAACGTATACAAATTATGGAATTTTGAATTTCATTCTCTTATGAACAATAACAATCAATTGAAAATGAACATTATTTACTTACTAACAAAAAGTCTAAGACTGTAAATATGAAAAATGAACTTTTTATTTTTCTCTCTTTTCAAGCATTAATCTTCATTGCTCTGAGTTATGTGAGTTTAAAGTTCAGCAATAAAATTGTTTGGGATACTTCTTCTAAAACGTCCAAGCTAACTGTTCAGGGGTTCAGGGCCAATGTATGACAGAAAGTCACAGCTGTACAGTGCAAGAATCGACCAGGGAGATCTATAAGTATAATGCTGACAGCTGTAATATATGAGTTAAAAAGATGAACTTCAGAAAATGTGAGTCATCAGACTGGAAAAAAAGGCACTGATGCTGTTGAAACAAATATCTAGTTTTCTTTGAGTTCTGGTCCTGAAGGGTTTCAGTAAGCAAAGACTAGATTTTCCAACATCACTTCGAGTTCACTGCTGCAACTGTGAGCCAACTAAAGTATCAAGCTGGAGATTAGAGTGCAGTGGCAAGAAGTCACTCACTGTAACTGCCGAACACCTCAGTGTGATGCTTCACATCTCGGTGTCAGCGCTGACTCTCCTGGCAGAAACTCTGATCTACAGTTCAAGCAGGTGACGCCAACAGGACCGGCGGGCAGGTTTGACAGGACTACTCTCCTATTAGACCCTGGACTTCATCAGTGTGGAGGTCAGGGTAATGATCTGATGCACAGTGATCAGCTGCACCATGATTAGCACTGACAGCCTGATGACAAGAGTGCTCTGACAGCAAAAGCTGTGGTGAGGGAGAGCTGAGAAGAGGCAGGGAGAGAGAGTGGTGAGGAAGAGAGAGGATGTGCAAAAAAAAAAAACCTGCACCAAAAAAATTGTTGTTCATATTGCAGTGTGATGTGAAAATAAAAACTAATAATGTGTATTTTTAAAAGAGAACGTTTATGTGATGGATATATAAATGACATAATTGAAGGAAATATAATCAATGTGCCATTTACAGTTCAGCTAACAAATATTGAGACATTCTCCTGTGCTGGTTTATGCCACCAAAATTATTTCCCCCCTCAGTCTCCTTTTTTTTTCATCTCATCTCCTCTCCTCTGCCCCTCAACGCGACAATATGTCATGCAATGGATATAATTGCAATAATGCAATTTGGTTTGGAGGCGGATTGAGAGAATAATTGGACTCAACCCCAACGAAGTGACAGGCTAATGATTTAGCATGGCCACTGGCTATTGTGAGAAGCGAGCGCTTTCAACGCTACTGAGCTAATTTCCTCTGATGATGGTCTTAGCGCGTTGTCTTTGTGTCAGCACAGAGGAGCGCATGGCCATGAGGCCGACAGCTAGATGATGTAACCCACCCACCCAGTGCCAAACAAACACATGTCTCTTGTCTAGCAGACACCACCCACTGTTCTCACATATTTTGCTCTAAAAATGGGCTTAATTTGTTGTAAAGATAATTACAAATCACAAAGCAAGATGAAGTCCAAAAAAAGACCTCATCTTTATTCACTTTCTCTGGATGCGTTGACTCTGTAGGATGCCAAGGGGAGGGAAAGCATTAGCATAGCCATCATATCTTCTGTGAGTGAGGCAGGACTGGGACTTTGTTTACTGCAGCCTCTACATCCAGTTAGTTATGAATAAAGCTGTAAATGTGTTTGTCTTTGGAGTAGAGACTACTCTGATGTCAAAATATACAACATGCCTGTGCAATATTTGTGATGTTTTCTGATAAAAAAGGAAATATACAGTCAAAGCATCTGATGGTGCAGCTGTACCAGTTCCTTCAAAGAGAAATTTGCATTTGAATCACATGAGTGCCCATCACTTTTATGACAATAACAAAGCAGTGTTTCTTACCAGTGACCATAGAGGAGGAATGTCACATCCTGATACCTACTGTGTTAGATAAGATGAATGTGAGACTTCAAGACATTTCCTCCCACTCCTGCAAAGTACAGCTCAAGTGAAACAAGCACAGATAAGCTTGTTTCCCTGTCGGCGGACATGATGTGAATGTGGAGTGTGCAAGTCAAAAGAGGCTGTGAAACAGTGTGTGCTTGTGTCTGCATGTGTGTACCCTCACATGTGTGTGTTGAGACGAAAGCGAGAATCCGGGCTGATTAATTCATTTATATCAGCTTGTTTTATGAGCCCTGCAGCCTGCAAGATGAAAGGGTTACAGTCTGTGTGTGAGAGAACGATGTACGTTTCCGTGTGTGTGTGTGTGTGTGTGTGTGTGTGTGTGTGTGTGTGTGTGTGTGTGTGTGTGTGTGTGTGTGTGTGTGTGTGTGTGTGTGTGTGTGTGTGTGAAAGAGAGAGAGAGAGAGAGAGAAAGTGGATTATTAATGATTTTCATCAAGGTAAAGTGGGAAAACCTCAAACTCCACATTTGTTGTTTCTCTGACGTTTTGTGCCAGAGGCTCACAGAATGAAATGTTTTGCTGTGACAGTGCTCTTCTTTGTACCCTTTTACTGACACACTGTATTATTTTTTTTTCACTCTACCTCTCCATCATTTCCCATTTTATTTCTGTCTTTCCTCTTTCCTCTTCTGTCCTACATCTTTCATCATTTCTTCTTTTTTTATTATTATTCCTCTATCTTGGTCTTAGCAGCCATCTGCTCTTTTGTTCCTCCCTGGCTATGTTGTTGTCATGCACTGGTATAATGACTTACCCACCATATCACACAAAAAAAGCAATTCAGATGGAAAACATAGAGTGAGGCTGGAAATGAATGGGAGAAAAACTATCCTGTGCTTGTGTAGAAACACCAGCACACTGAATTGAGGGCTAAAGGAAAGGAAAAAGCATTTATAAAGGTTAGCACCAGGAAAAGCCTCCCTCCACCGCTACTCATCCCCTCTCAGCCAGAATCAATGCTCCAAAATCCCCCAAAGCCAGATCCTCTTACATCCTATCAATTATTCAACCTGCCTCTTTTGTACAACCACTCCTGTTTACAAGGACTGCCTGGCCAATTGTAAATGTTTGCGTGCCCGCTGAGCCCCCATCACCTCCCAGCCACACACGTTGATTACACAGTGATTTAGCTTGATTTTTCCATTTCCTACCAACACCCCCTCCCTCAACACCACTCACATCTGCACTGACGGGACATCTGTCAGGCTGGCACAGAGGCAGCCGTGGAGGCAGATAGCCTCGAGCTGTGAGGGCAAACAGGGTACAGCGGGGTGATAGACGCCAGTCACGCGCTTGTAAAGCTTGTTGTCTGGGCTGAGGTCTGGCTGAGGGCACGACATCTGGCTACTAGTCCCGGCAGATGTGCAGCAACGCTCAGGATGCTTTGAAAGAATGTGTGTTAATGCCTGACTCCAACAGCAGCAGGATGGCTGCTTCATGACAGGATAGTTGCCAACATTAAAGGCCTTTTTGAGCTTTAAAAGTATTTCCTCAAGCAATCAGTCCCTCTCAATCTCTTTATAATAATGTATGATAAAAAAAACCCCAAAACATCTTTATAAAGCTTCAGTATGCTTGTTGGAATTAGTGTACACACTCGACAGTGAAAAGGAACGTCTGCAGTCTTAAACTTGAAGCTGCTGTCGCTTTCAAAGCTTACTCATTCCTTTGTTTGCAACATATTTCACAAGGTTTCACGCCACAGGAGCCTTACGCAGTGCTAAAGGCCGGATGTGGTGTTCATGCCAGCTGTTGCTCCACTTGTGATGGATGTGTCATGCAGTCCACTATAAGGGTTTCTTTTATCTGCTTTTCTCTATAGTAAGGTCTAATCTTTCCCCTGATTATTTATCATCTACTGTGCAGTGTATGCTGTTGAAACTGCTTCAGTTCGGTGTGGTGTGAGAATAAAAATAGCAGCCCTTTGAAAAATCTCCTGGCTATACTTGTTTCTTATCAATGCTCCTGATTTTGTTTATCTTTTCCTTCTTGTTTTCTTTTTAAAGCCTTTTCACAGTATCTTTATCCCTCAATGCTGAATTGAACTGAAAAGGGTACCGTCACTTTATTTTGCACAGACACCTCTAAACAAATGATTACACTTGCACTCTTGTGGGGTACCCAGCCTCAGGGTTTCTTTATGCTTGATGTAACTTATCTAAACTCAAATTTATTCCAGATAATTCACCTATGTGCAATCTGAGCAGGATTTTGGCCCAAGGTGAACACATCTTTTAATAAAAACATTTTTTTAATAAAGTGATACATTTCTGAAATACACCTGGGGCTTTTGGGATGGCTGGTCTTAACAATTATTTAGCCTTGTCCTGGTTCGTTCTTACAGTCTGTTGGGGGAAAAAAACAGATAACTTTTAGATAATTTTTTAACAGATAGTTAAAAAATGTACATAATGTGTTTTCAAAAGTAAACATCCCTGTCTATATTTATTGCCTATTAATTTGCAAACAGCACACCTTCTCCAAGCTAGTCCGTATTCAACTGATTTAGATCCAGTTTCAAGACAAAGATAAAAGCAATTAATGAACAAATATGTTTGGTGTGACGAGTATCTTGTGAAGATGAGTGAGTTTTCAACAGAACCTATAGGTTTGCTGATGATTGATTATGTTGATATCACAAACCATCTGGTCCTTCAGACATCCTGCTACACCAAACAGATGAAAGCCTATAAACGTAAGGAGTAATAGAACCTTTTTTTTGTCATTGGATGGTCTGATTCAATTAACATAATAATTCAATCAAGTCATTGACATCGTAGTTTGAAGTACGTCACTCTGGTGACTCAATGTGAATTTTTAACATTTTTTTGAAATATATAAATAACTTTATGCCAAACTCTAGAAGCAGTGAGAAGAGAGATCTTGAACCTGAAGGCTAAATCTCTCAGCGAGAAATTTAGTCTCAGCTTCACCAAAACAAAAATTATCTGTTCAAATTTAGATAGCACAGACACAAGGCCACAGGTGATGTAGGGCTTTCACAGATATCTGAATTAAAACTAATAAGTTGGGGATTCTCGTGTAGAACTTTGTCTTCAATTTCTTTTTAAAGGACTCGCGGTTGAACTGTGTGTCCAGTGCTTTGGTCTGAAGATCTTTTGTTGTATAGCTATCTTTTTGACAATCGTTACAAAAATTCTAGTTCTCTGGTCCAATTACAAAGGGTGGCCACAAAGTCCCTTTACAGTATGAAAAATGTATTGCAAAAGTAGTTGATGTGTTAATCAGAGTCTTCTATGTATTCAGTGGTTATCAAAGTTTTTAACCCCATTGCATTTGTGTATTTAAAAAAAAAAAAAAAATGCAGACTCAGCAAAACTATAGGATTAAGTATGGAAGACCTCCTAACCCATAGGCTGGAGCCTCATCTACAGACTCAACGTCACCCAAAGCTCTAGGGCAGCCTAAAATGTCCCAATGAAGTACATATTAGACTACTGGTGCCTTAATAATCATAACAAAGTAATTTAGAATTAAACGACAAGCTAATGCTATATAAACACCGCTACAAAAACCAAGTTAGCCAGAAAACATACCTCAGACGAAGTGGTCGTTGCAGACGCTGACATCAGCTCCTCCCAATCACAGGTGTAGGTTTAAAATCCTTTTTTTGTTTGTTTGTTTTTTACAGTATTGTTCTGTGAGCTTATATTTCTCCCTTTTGTGAACAACAATCTTTGGTACCCAATAAGACCCCCTCCACCTTTTCTTAGTCAGCTGTAAATTACAAAAAAAATAAATAAAAAAATGGCATTTTGACTTTTCCAGATGTGGATTCTCCACCAGCCCTCAATCTGTATTTCGCGCTCTTGCGGTGCAGCAATGTGACATCACATGAAAGCAACTTATAGTGAGAAATGAATCAAAAATAGCACCTTGCTGGTAGCTGATATATAGTGGAGCAAAGGCAAACACAGAGGTGACATTGGCAGATTGCACACTCAAAAAAAAAAAAAAAAGAAACATTGATTTTAATTAAATTCATTATGTAAACAGTTCCATGTTAATGTATTAGGTTAGTTGAAATCAATAAATTTAGGTAAACTAAGTCAAACTTGAAATTGTTGCCTTCAACTGACCTGGAAGTGGTCAACATACTAGATTTAACCAAAGGCAGTGTTTCATTTTATAACACACCCCTCCTGCTAAAAGACATAAAATAGAAACACACATAAAACCTGCAGAAAAAGTTAATGACACTGCAGATTATACTCAAGTAGGTATAGTTTACAGTAGATCAGATAGAAGTAGACTCTGGTGGTTATGGAAAGTTCAGTTGCTCCTGTGTTTGTTACACTTTCTGTCAACATTTCTCCTCTGCTTAGCTAATCTGATGAAGACCGCAGCACGAGTCAACAAAGCTGTCAATCAATAGATCCTTTGAACCTCAGACTTATCTTCTTAAATTAAGAACACTTAAATATAAATCATTGTTATCATGTTAAACTGCAATAAATAATAATAATAAAAACAACATTTTAAAAAAAATTAAGTGTATTGTAGTTTTTTAGTTTGACTGATGTTCCGTCTCTTATAAAGCTGTCTATGATCTGTGCTGCAGTTGTTCACAAAGAGAAGCTCTAAAAGAAATAGCTCCATACAGGAGTTTCATTTTTCTGTGACATTGATTTATACACTGACACATTACGCATCTGACTCAATTTTATACAGGCTTTGGTTGCTAAGTCAAGTTGAATAAATGGCATCCAATAATAATGTCCTATCACCTTAAAATGCTGTTTTTCCTTTGTTAATTAACTTAGTTATCGGTATCTTCGTGTTAGCTTACCGTTAGATCAGAAAAGGTTAGGTTAGGGCTCCTGGACTACAGTTCACTTTACTTTCCAATAACCCCCCCCATTTTAAGAAGAGGGTCCGAAAAGGTTAGGTTAGGGCTAAGCATCTTTACTGACGCTGTACTTGTTAAAAGCTGGTTAAAAGAAGAGTGAGTTGTTCTCTCAGAGCCGTTGCTGTATAACAACCATTACAAGTATTTTGATTTCAAACTGATAAGCTGCTCATGCTGCAATGTCTATTTTAGATTTATATGCCCATTGAAGGATCATGTTTTAGTTTTTGGAAACCTGTGGGGTCTCTGCTTGCAGTGACTTTAAATTTGAAGCAGTCGGAGCCCAGAGGCAGCGGAACTAATTGTTTTTGTGGGTTTGATCCTCCCTTGTTCTGTCTCATCACTCTCTCCATATCTCACCTGCCAGGAAAATTTATGAGGACGCTGCATCTCCACCCAACAAACCAGACAAGGGAGATTCCTCAGGCAAACAAACCATTAATTTGGTAAATAAGGAAGGAGTAGCACATTTGTATAATTAATTATGAATAATGCATTCTTAGCTGTTGTTATCACTGATGTAAAAACTGAGACATTTACTGGAAGAGTATCCTCCGCGTACCCCACATGTATGCCTTTTGTCTGAGAGTTTGCATTTAGTGTCAACCATAGTGTTTCTCTATATTGTTGTGTTCTCGCAAGTTAGGGAGCTCATCATAAAGTGGTGTGACAGCTAAGCAAGTGCAATTTCTTCAGAAATAGGCTTTAAATAGCATTGTTGCTGAACCACACCTGCTGGGTGATAGAAGCAACACTTTACCCCTGCACCTCCACGGCTCATGATAATACAGCATGTATATACTGTGATAATTTTAGTTAGTGTAACTGAATAAAGTAATTTTCTGCCCAGCATATCACATATCACTGAACACATGGTGTTTCAGAGCATCAAATTATATAGTGTCTGATAGCTCCGTTGGACGCTGGCAGTGAAGTTTATTTTGCATCTCTTAGCATAAAGAGAAAAAAAATCAGATTTGCATTCAGATACAAATTGCCTGAATTGGTTCTCTGGTTATTCATCCCCCACTTGTGTGCAAACAGAGCTACAGCGCACACATTCAAAGAGAAGTATGGATGAAAATATAATAATACATCTGCGTGCAATACAAATGGCACAATAGTAGTGGGCAGTCAATTTGCAAGTGTGTGTGTCCTGCAGCCTCCAGCCTCCCAAACACTCTCTCACACACCCATGCACACCCCAGGGCGCCTTCTTTATCAGTGCCGCTCACATTAGCACTGACACATGCATTGCCAAGACTAGCAGGCTACAGCCATGCTAATGTAGCCCGTTAGTCTAACAAAGGCTCAGGTCAATGGAGCCTCCAGTGGCTAATTGCTTCAGTGAGATAAGTGAGTTTGACGACGCAGCAAGGAACGGCTCAGTGAAAAGGGAGCAGTGAGGGAGAAGATGTTAATGAATCCCCCGTTCACTCCACCGTCAATATCGGCCCGTCGCAGGCCCGCTGCAAAATGAATATTAAAGGCACTTTTGATTGTTTGCAGTTTTTTGTGTGTGGTTTCACTGAATATTTAATGGGTTGTTTAGTGGTGTTTTTGTCACATTTTCTATGCTGGGTAAGAGAGTGGAGCTAATGCAATTAATCCCCACGCCTTCACCTAATGGCTAACCAGCTGTGGTAGACAGTGAAGTCACATGGCCACGCCGCACTAATCTCACAGACAGCACTGAAATACTGAATGAAGAGAACCGACAGCTTTGTGTTTTCAAGTGAGCTGAGTGGAGATGAAAGGCCTTAATACTGCTAGAAAGAGTCTGAATAGTGTATTTTTGGGCGTTTGTGAACATGTCTGAACCCATCACAGTAATTATATGTCATGGTTGTTAGACCAAAGATTTGATCTCTTGAAGGAAATATTTTGGCTTGAGTTGATTTCTTCCCTCTGAAGAGACAGCATCAAGAGCAGCGACTTCCATCCTGAAATGATAATGCAGATCAGCTCTTCTTCATCAGCTAATCTCATTCTGACTTATATTAAATCAATGTCAGTTTTTAGACAGCAGGGCTCAGAGTCTGTTCCTCTACAGCAGCAAAACTCTCTTTTCCCTGTGTCGACTGGAGTTGTCACAAATCTCTCTGCCTCTGACAAACTCACTTCATCTGAAGATTACCATTCTCGCTGAACATGAATCTCAAGCCATATTTCCTGTATATGGCTGGAGGCTAATACAAATTGGACTTGACAAAAGATGATGCATAAGCCAAGACAACGCTGTTTCATCCCTTTATTTCTCCCTCTCTTGGTACCGATTGTGTGAATTGTCAACGAGTGCGATGATGGACTATTGGAAGCGTTTGGTTTGACGATGCAAGTGGCCTCCTGGGGAAACACCAGGACTCTGTGTGTAAACAAATACATACTTAAAATACTCTTCACACTTTCCTTCTCTCTCAGACGCCATAGCCATACTTCTTTATCTCTGTTTTTCTTTCAGGCAGATCATCCATGGTCCTCTGTTTTCCATTTCCACTCAGACTGCCTATGTGACACTCATTAGCATGTTGTTCTGCATTCACGGCCTCCATGCTGTTTGTTTGCTTCAGTGGGTCTTGCCCTCTGGATCTAACCAGTTGCTTACCCATGGAGATGAAAGCAACCAGTCTCTGTGGGACATTTAGTAGGTTAGACCCCTGTTGACACACTACAGACACAGTTTAAAAAACAAGAGCTGTTAAACTGGATAATGTCTCTGTTAGCACAATTATCACAGTGTGTAGATTCCTGTCATTGTTTATATGCCAGCTATTAACATAGATGATAGAAGTGGTTTTGAAGAGCTTTTCCTGCAAAGGAGAGAAAATGTATAGACCTTACAAGGGCTCTTATACCTGCTTAATTTGCATGCCATGTAACATCTCATTAAAGGTGAATATGCAAATACAAAATCCCTCCAAGACACCTTCAGGCCTCTTATGAGTTCAGTCATTTTCCTCCCCATAAATCTGCAGAGGGGGAGTGAGCGTCTGCTATACTGCATGGCTGTCCAGTCTGCACAAAAGCTCCAAATATACTTACTTTACTCTTTGCAGATTTTGTTCTTAAATAGAGGTGACCTGAGATGAATTGTGACTCTGCTTCAGCTCAAGTTGTAGCGTGGTTGGAACTAAAGTTGGACTTACAGCGTCAAACCAGAGCCACAAGGGAGCAGCGCAGCGCAAATTGTCCTCAAATATTGATTCTGCTGCAGAGAGCCTTGTGAGGATGGAGACAAGGCGCCAGGCTCATCTGCAGAACAGCAAAACTCAGAGGGCGACAGAGGATGAGGAGAGGTAGGCAGAGAGGTAATGAGGGAGGAAGAGAGAATGAGTGCAGGAAACAGAGACCTCATGGTTTGGTTCTGTTAAGCTTTGGAGAAATTTTCTTTAGTCTCAGCTGTAATTGAAGCTTGCTTATGGCTAGTTCTCCTGCTGAAGTATCTGTGCATTAATGTGAGCTGTGTGAAGTTTCTGGGAGCATAGTTTTATGTGCTTGGGTGCAAATGCAGAGAGTCATTGTATTCCCACTCTAAATGGACCATTGTTGCTGAGACACTGCTCAAGGAAAGAGGGCATTGTGGTGTGACTGTAGGCCTAAAAATATTCCATGTCAGCGGTCCCGAGAGGAGCCCAGTGCTATCCAGGCCTCTCAGTAATGAGAGAGTGGAGCTGCCTGCCACTGGTAGCCCTGCCGTCCCCAAGCTCCCTCCGGCTCAGAGCTCAGCTCTGGTGCTGGCGCTGGAGAGGCAGCAGCTCAGCTCCCACAGATTTATCATAGCCCACAAAGCAGCATGTCTGAAAGCAGAGGCTCTCATTCGCAGAGGAGCAGCCTCCTGACGGGCTAACCCCTGGGCACACTGACCCGACACATTCACATATCAGAGAGGCAGACAGAAACAGTTTGAGAAAGACTTGCGCTTGGATGTGTGTCTGCAAAAGAAAATTGGATTTGGAAAGCATGAGGGCGAAAAAGTAGCACACTCATACACACAGCTGAGAAATGAAGTTTTAACTGAGCCATCTTCCGTGTGATATGCAATGTGGCAGAAAAGAGAGACAAACAGAAGGAGCCAGAGCAAATCTGAAGTTAAGAGATATAGAGTAGCTGTTTGGGGAGTTTGGCCATTGTGCTCAGTAAATAAATGCTCTGCCCAAGATTTGAAAAAAAAAAATCTTTTTCTCAAGGGTTGAGCTGTGTGAAAAGCAGAGAAAGATCATCTGGTTAAGCTATCGGTGGCGATTATCTAAGTGTAGTGCTGTGGGTAGAAACACAAACTGCATCTTCATGGAAAGTAGCTGTAGCCCTTTTAAAAGAGTTGTCTTCAATTCAGTGTGCTTTTAAAGGTTAAAAAAAAAGTCTGAATGTGTGGAAAGAAAAATCACATTATATTGAAAGAACAACATACAGACAACTTAACCTCCTTTTTGAACAGTTTATGGGCCTCCTTTTAACAGTTAACATAAGAAATGTCACAGTTTGAATAGAAGAGAGACCAAAGATATCTAACTTTGAAGGCTGAGCTTGAAAAAGTCCTCTGGGCAAAAGGAAAAATGAGACGGATGAATCACACTTAGCTACTTTATATTGTTCCAAGCTGTATGTAAGCACGGCTCAGTTGTATGAGCCATTTTTTTCCAATAACTACTCGGGGATGGGGGAGTGGTATTTATGTATATATTTATATATTTATCTACTTCAAGTGTCAGACATTTTACAAAATGCTTTTCATGTGACATCCACAGTAAAGGATGGGATATCTAGAAAAACAAAACATTCCCAAATGGTTTCAACTAGTGCAAATATCTTACATGAATTTTTAATATGCTGTTATGTTCCTACACTGTAATTCCTAATTAGAACTGCAAAATGCTGCTGCAAAACAGTCTTTATGTTTGTGACTTGACCCACAAGAGCAATTGGAGGCTAATTTGCTATTTGCTAGTTATCAGCTGCGATCACTTTCATTTCTCCCAGATCAACCTTAACCACTGATTCTCTGTAGAAGCTCTACACAGACAAAAGGGTTCAGACTTTGTACTGCTGCTCAGCTTACACATCTTGAAATATATATGCTTATTCAGTGTTTGAAATAGACCTTTTTTTTTTACTTGTCCAAGCTTTATCCTTCATTTATAAAGAAGAGTCCATTAGTGTCCGTGTGTACCCTGGGTGTCCATGATTGTAGGCTGTTGGTCTCAGACAGCAGCATCCTGTGACTGCTTCATGTTTGGCTCAATTCAGCCAAATGTACAAAGTTTGGGTTGAATAATTTTTATCCCCTTTTTTATGGTGAATAGCCTGACAGCAGTCCTTTTCCTTGATATTTTTCCCATCCTACAGTAAGTATGTGTGAGTCATCCATCTCTTCTGCATGGAGAGGTTCAGATGTCCTTGTGGTGCGCTGACTCTCTTGCTATCGTGTGACCTATGAAGAAAAAAACACAACAGATAAGAGAAAAAAGAATCAGTGTCACAGCTACATGCAATTACAGGAAGTGACTCAGTTCGGATGAACAGTTTCTATTTAAATAACCAATCAGAAGAGAGCAGAGAGTATTCCAAATAACATTTGTTTGGGGGGTTTTTTTGACTCCATGTCTATCTTCTTTCAATTGCAAATGTTTGTTTTGCAGCCTAGAAGGCTGACTGATTGCGTGGACTAACTGCTGAAGCTGGATTTCACATGTCTGCGAGCTGTAATGGTTTGTTTACAGTTGGGCAGTAAGTTGGAGGCATATAATTGGAGATGTATGGAGCTTGTTTTCCACAAACAAACCTCATCCAACATGTATTTATTAAGCAGAGAAATTCTTGCTTATTCCTCTAAATATGTGTTTTCGTCCCGCATATGCTGTGAATGTTTGACCATAAAGAAAGACGTCTGAAATGGGACATGTGAAAATATGTGTCTATTCTGCGGCATCTTTGCTGTTCCTTGTTAAACACAATCCGGTGCCTCGGTCAGGCAATCTTTGCATCTTTCTACTGCACACCTACGCTGCGTAGGGGTGAAAACAGATGGTCAGATACAGATCATCATGGTGAATGAGACTCTGAGGTGGTGAAAAGAGGTCAGAGGTAGAAAGAGTGATACAGGATAAAGAAAAGAAAGAAACGGAGGGAGCGAGAGAGCAGGGCCATTCGAGCGGTTGCCAGGGAATCGATGTCTCATTGCAACTATCTTCAGTGACATCTGCCATCAAGTCTCCAAGTAACTGCTCCCCGGTCCCAAAGCACCTTGGAAATGCGCAATTAATGTCCACTGATGCAGTCAGCCATTGGCTCCTCATCTCTCCCTCAGCTGATCTGCTAGTCAGACAGGGTGAAAGAAAGGAGAGACCAGAAGAAGAAGAGATGGCAACCTGTAACAGAATGAGGATAATTGCACCTATAGGTCCCAGGGTTGGTGTTAGGCCCGGGGTCATTAATTCCACTGCCTGTGACTGAGCCCAGCAGGCCCTCTGTTCCTCAGTCTATCCTACTCACCAATTTAATTATGACTCTTAATTGTAGTGCCTCAGTGGAAGGCCCCCACCATAATGCATTCTAATGAATGCGACAGATGTTGTGCTGTTACGCCATCTCTCAAGCAATTACTCTTATGGCGCCTCTGCAGCTTTTCTCACAAGGTTTTCATTTTTTTTTTTTATGTTTCACCTGTAAACAAACTGCACCTGCTCCATCTCTCTACTCACATACTGTTAAATGTATATACACTCCCTGCTGTCGTCAGTCCTGCAAATTAACTTTCACACCTCAGCAGTTTACAAAAGGGCCATGAAGGACCCCTCATTTAAATCAATTTATCTCATCTGATTCGAGTCAGTTACCGTGTTGTAACACAATGGTTGTTAAAAGGCTTTGTGCTTTTTCTATCACTTTTATATGTCTGTTTTTTGTTTGTTTTTCATGAATTTTAGCTAGAAACAGTCAGTCATCAAATACGCCCTTACAGTGGGCTGTATTAGTTAATTAGTTCTGTAATTTTCCAGGATTTTTTTCACGATGTTTTTAAATAAGAGTGTGAATAAAACTACACTGATTTGTAGGCATTTGGATTATCTAAGCAGCTTTTGTTCCGGCGATCATTTGTAATTTGTTTGGTTATCACCTCCGGGTTCTCTCTTTTAACCGTCAGATTATGAGAAAAAGCAATAAGAGTCATTCAGCTGAAAGTTTGTTTACCAGACACAAATTGAGCCAAGATGTTTCACAGAGAGAAAAAAAATCAATTTAATTGAAGATCCTGCCCGATTCTGGCTATTTCAGATGTGATTGAAGCTGAGAGATGCTTAGAAATATTTATTTTATTCAAAGTGGGCACCGTGTCTTTCTCAGGGGACTTCCAGGTTACACGCTTTATTGTTGCTCACAAATTAGAAGTTGACCAAGATGCAACAATGAATTAGAATTGGCAGGAAACATGTGGGTGACTTTGTGTGAGCTCAGAAAAAGGCACAGACAAGAGATGAAAGAAAAATAAACAGGCATGCATCTCACCTTGGTGGTTTTAACTTTGTTGCCGGTGCTGCAGGACCAGCCAGTCAGATCAGGAAGGACCTTACACTCCTCTCCATCCATACATGGCTGCATGTGACACCACCACTTCTGGGCTACGATTGAAGCTGGAGCAGCATGGAGGAAACCAGACAGCAGGTAAGCAAATAAATGGTAAATAAAGATGAAGAGTGCTGAATTAATGACAGAGACTGGTTGAAAGCCAAAAAAAGCACATAAAACATTTCAAACACACCTTAAGCTACAAAATAACTCGGCTGAATCGGTATAAGAAGAGTCTAATTCAAATCCACAGCCAGAATGAACTTTTTGATTTAAATAACAGTGTAACTGTCACTGTCCATGGTGCTGATCCTGCTGCTGCTGCTGCTGCTCCCTGCTGGAAGACCACAATGAGCCAAGCTCTCACCAGCATCCCTGAGGAGTCATGTGATCTTTCTAGCAGTAATAAGATTACTGTGATTGTCATGATTTTATATGTGTGTATAGCAGTTACCTTTTAATTTTAATCAGATTAATGTAATCCCCTCAACATTGGAATATTAAAACCAGTTTAGAGCAGGAAGGTCTGACACCCTCAAGGGGAAAGAAAACATTAAAAAATACATAACACAAGATTTCCTCTTGAGGCAGCAATGACTAACATGATTCTTAAAAGGGTTAAGCTAGTCAGACGTGGTTATTCTTCAGTGCTGCTGATGTTTTCCTGATGTTACTGATGAGTTTTTACTCTTGCAGATAAGTTCCTTCATGTTATTTAGGCAAAATAACTGTCTTTCACCTTGTGTTCCATTTGTTTCTGACTTGATGAAGAAAAAGGCACATTTACACGACCAGCTAATGGGTATTATTCTTGTTACATAAGAAAGAGAGAAAGAACAGGATTATGATAAAGCAATGCTATCTCTAAAAACAGACATGCTCTCGTGTATCTGAGACAAGGCACTGTTTTTGATCTATCGTTTAATTTTGAAACCTTAGAAAAACCTGCTGCATCTCATCACATCTGTATAAAAGAGAACCAAGGCAAGTGATAACACAAACATGAGAAGATGAAGACCTTTTTATGTCCTTTGAGAATAAAGTTCTAAAAGTCAGTGGTTGCCATGGGGTAACATCACACTTTTGCATAAAATTGTTTTTGGGTTTAAGCAAATATCCTATTTTTGATATGCTCTTATGCTGTCTTTATTGTTGTTTTTAACAGATCAGAGTTTTAAAAAATACAATTTTTGGACAAATATCTACGTGACTGGAAAGAAAAGATGGCCAAATTTGGTTCACCCAGTGTAATTCTTAAACAACTAAAGGAAACCTCAATAAAGTTTCTTTACGTTAGCATGAAGCTATGACTCAGTCTGCAAAGAATGAAAGATCCTGATGTGTCACTCACATGTGTCACATGATTTGTTTTTGAAGTTTTGACCAATAATGATAACAGGCGTAACATGCAAACATGCAAATATAACATTAGAAAAAGCAACAGGGGGGATTCAAAACAAAACAAAACAATACACAGTTATGTAATTATCACAGATCTCACACAGTCTATGACCAGTTTTCTCCTCTGCTGATGTGATTCACTGCATTAAGGTACAATCAGTGGAGGAGGGGCTGCTATTTCTCAGCCAGCTGCTCAGTTTATAGAAATCTGCTACATTTTAATATCAGTGGAAAATGCAGCCAAAAAGGAAGACTACATAGTGGCAACTTTTCTTTAATTTTTTGACTATTACCTCTTACACTATTAGCTGGGTGATTGTCTTTTGCTAATTTAAAGTTAAACACTTTCAGATGACAACTGTACAGATGAGACCATGACATGTTCCCTTTCTACATGCTGCCATTATGTGTTCTGCTGATGGCTTTTTTTAATTAAAAAGTAAATGAATACAAATATCAGTGGAGAGCAATTATGTATGAGTGATTCGAGGAGCCTTTCCATATGTAAACCATGTTAATGCAGAAGTGTAAAGACACCACTTAGAAACAATTGATTGTGTCTCCAAATTTTAAGTGTTTTCTATAAACTCCAAGGTTAATCCAACAAGGCAACTGGACATGGTGGAGATCTTAAAAAAGTTTTACTTCTCTCCTGATAGGCTTTTTCAATTCTAACAGACTGGTGTACAGAGCTGAGAAATATAAGCCACTAAGAGCTGTCAGTCTGCAAGTAAGTCACATGGGGGTGTTATGAGAGTCATGATTTTATATGTGGTTTGAAGTCCTTCAGGTCTTGGTTGCCTGAGGTCATGCTAAGTACAGTTGTTCCTGAGTATTGTTGGTGTCATGTGATCTTTGGTGTGAGTGTTGCCTTAGATAAGTAGTGTCTGAGGCCACCACTTCTGTTAAGAGAAGCTTCTTCAAGTCTAACATCAATGGCTTCATTTCTCTGTTCAGCATCTGAATACTGGTGTCCTCAGAAGTTTCACTTGTCCTTAAAATGGAAATACACAACTGAGTCTTGGCCTGAAGAGCTGACGCTTCTGTGTTGGGCCAAACATCTGTGGCATGGTTGCTTATTTTCACCAGTATAGAATTCTCTACAGTCTTGCTGCACTGTATGGCATAAGCTATATTACTCCATCTGTGCTGTGGTGTTCTGTCCTTAGGGTGAACTGGTTTCTCTCTACCAAACACAGTTGCTTCATTGGATTTAAAGTTAACTTTGGAATGAGCATGACCTGGCTGACTGAACATCTTTACAGACACGTCTCCAAACTGCAATCTTATTTTTGAATTGCAACTTGCTGTTATGATATTTTGTCAATTAAGATATATTTCTCCCCTTTCTACTTATGTCTCATCTCAGGCCCTAATACTCTTCAAAACTTCTGCATATCTAGTATAAAGTCAAAGACATTATTTGATTGAACTTCTTCTTAAAGTGATGCAATCAAATCCCCTTTATTAATTCTGTTTGTGTGTGAGAAAATGGTTAAAACACAGTTTCAGAACTTAGATTGTTCCACGGCTAATCCAGTGTTAAAACCCAAAGATTTCTCATGTCTCAACAGCTGACACTCAAATCTCCTAGATCATCTGACCCACTGTCTAGACAGCCGACAGCCCGACAGCTGAGAATAACTCAATTCTCTGTCTCCTAACTCATCATCCATCCACTGCTCTGTGTGGGCGCAGGAGGGATAAAAAGAGTGCACCCATTTCTCCAACTTCATTAAACCAGTGGATTGATGGTGTTTTAATTTTTTTTCTTTATCTCCAGTGACTACTGTTTCCAACAAAGGGAGGAGATGAGGTGGTATTGGCAGGGGAAAAAAGAACATGGGAAGATCCTTTTAAGCATCATGTAAGAAGCAAGAGGGAGGGGAGGGGAGCAGACACCCTCTCTACTTTTAGGAGTAGACTTAAAACTTTCCTTTATGATAAAGCTTATAGTTAGAGCTGGTTCAGACCTGAACCAGCTCTTAGTTATGCTGCTATAGGTTTAGACTGTCCGGGGGGAACTGACACACAGGCTCCTGCTTCCCTCTCTTCTCTATCTGTCAGTCTAACTTCTAACCTTAATGTCCCATTAAAATTATTAACCATGGATCTCTCTGGGAGTCTCTGAGTTTGTCTGTTAGGTTCCTTCGGATTGTTGCTGTGGACGGCCTGCTGCCATGGACCTGACAGACTCCAGCTGCTACGGCTACCTACAGTTACAGTTTCTCCGTGATCATCTCTACAACACAGAAATATGGACTCTGTGTTTATGTCTCCCTGTGTCTTTGTCTCTCTGCCCCTCCCCCCTCCCCCCCTTCTCTCTCTCTAATCCCAACACAGTCGAGGCGGATGTCTGTCTAACATGAGTCTGGTTCTGTCCGAGGTTTCTGCCCGTTAAAGGGAAGTTTTTCCTTGCCATTGTAACTTGCTAAATATTGCAAAGTGCTGTACTCATGGTGGGTTAAGATGAGATAAGGCTTCTTATCTTGTCTTGATGTTGGGTTTCTGTTAATAAAATTTTATTACCATTTACAGGTCTAGACCTGTTAACGCTTGGAAAGCGTCTTGAGATAACGTTTGTTATGAATTGGCGCTATATAAATAAAGACTGATTGATTGATTGATTGATTGAATATGGCTAAATAATAGGTGTTCATGGAAAAAACACATTTGTAGAGTGGAAATGAGTGGGTTTAGAAACTGAGAGGCAGGCAGAGAGATGGGTAAGAGAGAGAGCCTCTTTGAGGATGACTGCTGCCAGGTCTTACAGAGGAAAGAACAGACAGGTTAGTAACAAGACTGAATGAGTGGAAAATAGGCAGTACAAATCTAATGGCAGAGGCAGGAAGACATCCAGAGAAAAGAGGAAATCCAACATGAAGATGCCAAGTTACACAAAAACAACAGCAATCACTGGGCGTACTGCTGAACACACTGTTATGATGCATGGGCTCTGAGGCAGCAAGTGGTTCTAAAAACCAATGGCTGTGTAATGCTCGTTAATGTGGCCATTATGGTGTCGACGACAGTGCACTACACAGGGAGAGTGTTATTTAGAGCTAATGGGCATGGCCTATGAGTGCCATTACTGTGTAAGCGTTCACTCTAGCGTATCTCGGGGTGTATTTTGGGGGCGGGTCAAGAGTGACACATAAGCACCTGCCTTTGGAGTCAGACATTAACTGAAGCCAGGGAGAGACCTGTGATGTCATGTGTAGTTCAGATGTTAGACAGCACTTATACAGACAGATCAGTCCCCACAGCTCAATGATAAAGAGATTACAGAGGTACTAAGTGTTTCTGTAGTAGTTAATTCTGAGATCATTACCTCTGGGACTACTTTTTTCTACGCCCTACTTACAGTAAATGCAGAGGCGGGCGGTGGGTCTTAGATGGAGTCATTCCACTCCTGTGAGGCCACTGAGATCAGCAGATGGTGCTAAAAACAACTGATCTTAAAGGTTTCAGATGTTTAGACGTATTTGCTTCTTTGTTTCTGAAGGAAAAACATTTCCTGTTGAAACTAAATATAAAGGACTAACTCAGACTTTGGGGTGTTCATGTTTGCTACCTTAATGAAAGCCTAATAAGACTGTTCCCATTCTATGAGATTAATATGTTAAGTGGTACATAAAGCACTTGCTCTTGCCTTTAGACCATGAAGCTGGAGCCTATCTCATTTGTCTAAGGGCAAAAGGTGGGGTACACCCTGGACTGGTCGCCAGTCAATCACAGGGCTGACACACAGAGACAGACAACCTTTCACGCACACACTCACACCCAATTTAGAATCACCATTTGACCTGATGAACATGTTTTTGGACTGTGGAAGGAAGCCAGAGTACCCAGAGAGAACCCACACATGCACAGGGAGAACATACAAACTCCACACGGGTGAACCAGGATTCAAACTGGTGACTGTCTTGCTGTGAGGCTGCAGCACTAACCATTGCACCACCATACAGCCCAATCTTTAAATCAACTAAATAAATTCAAATTAGCAACTTCATGTCAACTTCTTTATGTCCTTTGTTGGCTGCCTTATAATTGGTAAAATGTAAACAGGAATTTCTTCAGGATGATGTGTTTTGGGTCCTACTTTACATAATCACCTGATCACTATATACAGTATATCTCCATTCATAATGTATTGGGAATAAATCAAAAATCGTTTGAAAAAGTAATGGATACAAATGTTGAATTGTGATTGAACAAATACCACACTATTGCAACATAAATTTGTATTTTTACACACCTTCTGTCATGTTTCCGTTTGAGTCACATTTGCAGTTTCTAAAAGTCTGCAGCCTTTGCATTACATGTAATTAATCATATACCTCACATGTACTGCACAGTCAAAGGAATGGTAGCAATCTTCTAATCAAACCATGAGAGCGGTATCACATACGCAGAATTCATAAAATGTGTTCAAACCTGTTCAGTTGTGACTTGCCAGCTTCATTTTACAAACACTTTCTCATGACCTAAATACACAAGTTCCTCATTATTCATAAGGAGTGGTAAACCCTTGAAGTGCATAAAAGACTTAAAAGGCAGAGCCCGCTCTCCTGCTTTCAGAATGGCTCAGTTAATAATAAACTTTTTTTTGTCTTTCTCGATTCATTCACCTGCTCATCAAGCAACTGGAAACATGCATTGTGAAGAAGTTCTAAGAATAGAATTTGATGAATGTAATATCAGAAACGTGAACAATAATTACGTACCTCTGTTCGTACTGCACTAGTCTTATTAGGAGTCTACATATTCAGAAGGTGAATATGCTAATTAAAGAGGGTTACAGCGCAAGAATTCATTTCATCACAGTTACTCTCAGCTCATTACGATGGAATCTGTGCTCAAAATTTCTCCCTTTTAAGTTCTCTCAAACTTTTAGCACAGGCACAGCTGAGGGCAAACGTCTAGACAGAGCTTTACTTTAGGTGCAGGTGATTAAGCAACACAAGGGACTGGGGCAATGTTATTCCCTTGGTTCCCACCTACTCTCTGGGGTTCTCTAAATAAGATCTGCGGAGGTTTCAAGCTCCAAGGCTGCCTACAGCTCTGTCTCTTCTCCTACTGATCACTGCACGTCAATCTCACACAGGCATGATAAATGTCACTCAATGTTAGGCAAGTTGTGGATACAGCTTTTTATTTTTGTTTGTGTATGTGAGCGAGTGCCTCAGCTTATATGAGCCAACACATCTGCTATTTATTTCCTCCTGCAACACTGTGTACATTGTCATTGTAATGTTTGTGACATCAAGTGGACAAAACTGAAACTGCAGGTCCCACTTGATTATTCTCTGACTTTACGCGGACACATGCTGTTTGCTGTTATGAACCCTGCTGCAGAATACAAACCTGTAAATTGACACATTCTCCGAGATCAGCGTGTGCAATTTATTTGTGTTTAACACATAACAAGGCTCAAACTCCACAGGTATTCAAGTCCCACTTTTGCATAATCTTGAGCCAGAGTTTTTCTCCGTTTGAGGAAAATGATCTAATTTTCACAACAAAACAAACATGGTAATGAGTTTCGAACTAGAATGCACACTATTTTCCGGCATATCTCACATAGTATTGCATCTGTGAATAAATATAATTTCTTGTGGGAGCACTCCAAGTGAGATAAAATGTGACATCGGATGAGCAAACTTACTCTGCAATCCAACAATAGTACCAGTGGATGTGTTTGTTGAATAGAATCATGTCATAAACTTTGGACATTCAGAGCATCAACCCACATCTGTCTTACATCTCAAGTCATTCGAGTCATGTAAAAGAATAACAGATTAGTCTTTGATATAGTAAACCCAATCTCTGCATCTCCAATTGTGTCATTCAGATGTAGCCTGTTTGATGTACAGCAGGGCATGCTAATACAATCTGGGCACTCAGGCGTATGTCTGTGAGAGCGTTACCCATTAATACTTCACAAAGGCACTCACTCCACGCAGCAGTGCAAAGTGCAATAGGGAATTACTTTGACTTTGCACTTGTGTGTGCGCACACATTTAGATACGTGGAGAGCCTGTTGTTGTTGGCATATAGAGGCCTTTGTGAGTTTCTTTGTGTGTAGATATATGCATTCCCCACTGTGCAGTGAGTGTCAGGCATAAAAGCAAAATCACAGGCTGTCCTGTGGCCTTGCTCCCAGGTCATTAATATTTAAAGGGAGTGTGATGCATCGTCATACTCATACGTGTGCACAGGCTCAAACATACACACACAATCACAAGCACACAAAGGAGGAGTTGAGGATGGATCCAGAGGTATGGATACCCCGAGGCGCTGTAACTGTTCCACTCAGTGATCCTGCAGAGTAAAGGCGGTTGGAGAGGGACATCTATCTCTTTCTACAATGATTTACTCACACTGTATCTCTGTTGGCACAGCTCACACAGCCATGCCAGCACACCCAGGTATGCATGACGAGGCAACACGAGTAGAAAAACTGACTGAAAAGAAGATTATACACGGTGTAGGGTTACACTCATAAAGAGAAACAGGCTGATAAAAAGACAGGAGCATGGCTTTATGGAGCAGATATTGCAATAAACAGGTGGTAGATGTGTGCTGAAACACTTCAATCGATTCCATTGGCCAGTCATGGATTACTAATTTGTCTGTCACAGAGTTCCACAAATGACACATCACACTAAATCCACTGTTTTATCAGGTTTTTACACGCTGCCTTTCCCCAGCAACAAAAACACCTGGATGGCTGTTTGCCGTTTTAAAGTCCTTTTACTCTGGTAAAGTCACTACACTTGAGGTTGGCAGGTTACTGCCAGCACTGTGTGGCACTTTGCTACATTAGTTAACTTTAGTATGTCTACCATTGAAACATTACACAATATAGAGGAATGTCTTGTACTGGTCATTCAAAGGGGTCTTTGCATCATCTTTAAGACTGAAATGCTTTCAAATATTTGTAGCATCGCTAACGTGACAATCTTCATTCAAGAGTTAACTTTTGATGCTGTTTGTATTGATGCTTACACATTATCTAACTAGATGTATCTAGCTATGTTAAATGTTGCTTACTTTGTTCTGATAATTGCATTTACATAAATAACTCTCTCACATCTCACTCACATTCCTACCACCTTGGAAAAAAAGGGGAAAAAAACATTATTAATGGAAAAATTATGCACACTAAAATGATGATGACTAGAGTTCAGTTGAAAGTTAGTCCCACAGTAATGGTACCCAGCACAGAGCAGCCAGTAATGGGCCTGCTGCCATTTACTCCTCTTTCAGTCTGCATCAATAATGCAACTCCATTTACTCTATGGCCGCTCTACAAAGAGAGCTACTGAGAGGAGTTTGTCTTTTTCCATCAGTGCTCCAGCCTAAAAGGTGAGAGAAGCATATGTGTGTGTGTTCCTGTGTGTGCTGAGTACAGTGTTGGGTGAGGTGAGATATTTTGTAACTGTGAATCAGAGGTCAAGCATGAATCATGAGGTAAGTGCTGCTGAGCTCTGTTCGGAAGTGAGAGGTGTGAGAGCTGGAGGAGAGATCTGCAACGGAAATTAGGAAAGCTCAGGACTGGTGTGATGGGGGAACAAAGCTGTACAGGCGTTTGTGTGGGTTTGTGAGGAAGAAAAAGGAAAAAAAAAGTGATGAGGCCTAACAAAAGAGTTAATCACTGTCGGAGTTTGAGTAAAAAACTGTCAGTCTTTTATCTCTGCATCAGTGTAAATCCTTATGATTAGCAAACTATTCCAAGCATTGAAGCAAAGAAAAGAAAAGCATCTTTCAGAATTAACCCAGTCTAAAAGGTTAGCAAAGTTTCGCATGATCCTTTATTTATCCCCGCTTCCATTACAAAGCCAATCATCTCTGCTATGGTTGCCTGATTTTATCATTATAAAGCAATTGTTCCCTCCCAGGAACTCATCAAAGAGGTTAAACAACAAATCTACTTTTTTATTGGCTGAAAATAGTGCTGAAATGAACTCGCAGGTAAGTCTGTGATGGGGTCATTTGAATGGGAAAAGCACCGTCTACTGGCCGCATCCAGCAACAGCAGCTGGATGGAGGGGTGAGAGCTGGGTGGGTGGCACAGAGAACCAAATATGGACTTGTGCTTGGATTTTTTAAGATCATGTCTAAAACACAGCCAGTAAAAAACAATAATTTAAGAAGTTACTTGCCTTTTTTATGTTAAAACAAATAATATGACTAAGAAAACTAAGAGGTAAGTTAACAAGAGATGAGGAAAAAAGATAATATTGGGTAACAATAACATGTATAATATTTCAGTGAAAATCAGGACTTAAAAGTGTTTCATGTGACTGAATGTTAGACCTAATACCCTTTTATGAAATAATATGTTTGTGTTTGTGCTCTTCAACAAATTTACATTTTAAAAAACACATTTGATTTAATTTATGAAGTTAATAAAGTTAAATTCCATCTTATGATGTTACAACATTGAGACTAAACTAGATAAAAGAAACAGGAAAAGAGAATTGAGAAGGCTTTTTCTGTTTTGTTTTGTTTTTTCCCTCGAAGTTAAACTGAATTGCTGCATCAAATAGATGATATCAATCATTTAAACTAAATTAAAATATAAAACAACAATCAAAGGCAACAAATACTCTATCAGAGAAGATACAGCTCACTTCTCTTTGGTGTCTCTGTTTATGTTGGAGGGTGTATCAGTCATTCATGCCTGTGTGAGTGAATACAGTCCCCCACCACTTCCATTTACTGACCTTAACAGTTTGACTAACCTTTGTGCTTCAGAGGAGATTCACTGGCTCTGCTCACATATGAGAACACTGTGTATTTTGCTCTGGTCGGAGGCTAATACAGAGTGATTGGATCGACTTGGCTGACACTGTTTGTGTGTTTGTGATCTCAGCAGAGCGTCAGTGGATGATAGGGGTCAGTGACACGGCTTGTTTCTCGCTGGGCAGGAGCTTGCAGAGCAGACAAACGGCTGGAAAGAAGGTCTATGAAAACGACCTGTGGCTTTTATCTGTCAATCATCAATACACTCCCACACAGCACGCATTTACAGGCACACCACAATGAGGTGTGCATGCTGTTTGTACAATTTGATTCCTTTTTTTCTCCAAAACCTTCTCTTTTTGAAACGCTTGGGGTATTACTTATTAGCTTAGCTTAAACACTCTTTTTTTTTCTTAATTTGGATCGTGATTAGCTTCACAGGGTGGTTACTAATCTTCATGGGGTAGGTGTTTTGAACTCTAACAGAAGAGTTAAGAAAATATTTGCTTTACCACCATCTGTCTTATACTCCAGTGGAGTCAAGATATTAAATGGAAAGCTGCCCAAAAATAAAACCAGGCCTTTAAAGCTGCAGGTTAAATCTCCAATTATAGGCAGAAGCAGTCTCAGCCAGCAGCTGTTGGTGTTGGCTTCTTCTTTCATACAGGGAGTAGGGAATATAAAGTCAAGCAGAGACGTGTGGGACTGGACTTCTATTACTTGGACTATAAGCTGTAACTTTTATGTCTGGAAAAGAACAACAAACTGCAGAACTACACAGGCTCCAAAATGTAGTGTAACGTTCAGGCAATGTGTTTTACCCTTGCGAGTGTGTCTCCTCACAGCCTCCTTTGAAAGATTTTGTTTTCGTGAATACTGAGACTGGTGTCTTTCTTTTTGTGCCATAAAAAGATAAACACATTTTCACACATAATCTAGTCTTGCAGCAATCTAAATGAAAGTGCAGCCCATTAATCTTTCCTGCAATTGACTCATTCATTGATGTTACGGAACAAATCTGGTAATGATTTGTTTTAGGTGAAAGGCTGAATGAAGCACTTTTAATGATGCAGGAAGATTAAAAACAGCATCTGTGACCCTGTCAGATTCAGCGCAAACCCTTAGTCTTTACATAATCATGTTGTGCAGCAAAGAGCTGTACTAAGCTAAACTAAATATAATTATGAATTCTTCATGTCCTTCAGGTTTGGAAAATTATAAGACTTAAGCTCAAGATATCTGAAGACACCTGCATGAGATAATGCACAGAAATGTTACTGAGGCAAGCTTTTAGGTTTGAATGAAGAGCTGATTCTTGGTGTCACACAATCTTTGCAGCTGATGTGTGGCCTGCAGTACACTGCTGTTAAATATGCAGCTCTAGTACTGTAAACTCGAAGCTCCTGTGGAGAGGTTTTTAGATGGTTAATCATTAACCTATATTTTGTTGGATACAAAACAAAGAAAAGATATTTATTGTTCAATATGAAAAACTTTTTTCTTTTAAATAAATATTCAGTCATTTTGAATTTGATGTCTGTAGTATGTTCCTAAAAAGCTGGGACAGGGTCATGTTTCCCACTGTGTTCCATCACCTTTCCTTTTAACAACATTCAATAAGTTTTTGGTGAACTGAGGACACTAATTGTTGAAGCTTTAGAGGTCTCTGATGTCATAATTTGCACTTCATAATGCTCCACACATTTTCAATGGGAGACAAGTCTGGACTGCAGGCAGGCCAGTCTAGTACCTGCACTCTTTTACTACAAAGCCATGCTGTTGTAACACATACAGAATGTGTCTTGTCATTGTCTTGCAGAAATAAGCAGGGACGTCCCTGAAAAAGACGTGTCTTGGATGGCAGCATATGTTGCTCCAAAACCTGTATGTACCTTTCAGCATTAATGGAGCCTTCACAGATGGTCCAGTTAGCCATGCCATGGGCACTGACACACCCCCATACCATCACAGATGCTGGCCTTTGAACTTTGCAGTGATAACAACCCGATGGTCTTTTTCCTCTTTGGCCTGGAGGACACGTCATCCATGATTTCCAAAAACAATTTGAAATGTGGACTCGTCAGACCACCGCACACTTTTCCACTTTGCGTCAGTCCATCTCAGATGAGCTCGGGTCCAGAGAAGCCGGCGGTGTTTCTGGGTGTTGTTGATATATGTCTTTGGCTTTGCATGGTAGAGTTTGAACTTGCACTTGTAGATGTAGTGATGAATTGTGTTAACTGACAATGGTCTGAAGTGTTCTTGAGCCCATGTGGTAATATCCTTTACACAAAGATGTTGGTTTTTAACGCAGTGCTGCCTGAGGGGTCAAGGTCATGGTTTTCAGCCTTGCCACTAAAGTGCGGAGTTTCCCCAGATTCTCTGAATCTTTTGATGATATTATGGACTAAAGATGATGAAATCCATAAATTCTTTGAAATTGTATGTTGAGAAACATTGTGCTTAAACTGTTGGACTATTTGCTCACACAGTTGTGCATAAAGTAATGAACCTTGCCTCATTTTTGCTTGTGAACGACTGACTATTCTGTTTATATTTATGTTTCACACAACATCCCAACTTAATTGGATTGGGTTGTATTTTCCATAGTGGACAGTGAGTGAATCCTATTCAGGAGTTTTTAACTCAAAACATACTGCACTCTCCAAAGGAGGCACCAAAACAGACAGACCAAAAGTAATTCACAGTAGCTTTGAGTAAAATGTGTCCTTTTGTCATCCGTTTCACTTTTCCTCAAATAAGTTCCATGTTTGAAAATGAGACTAATGCATGCTTTACTGATAAATCCAGATAACCTGGATAGTGGGTCTCAAGAGGGCAAATAATTATACACATGCACACACTCAAGCACACAAGATAGTGATGCTTTTACCTTCAACACAGGAGGGTCTGGCATTGGTGGTGCCAGCAACCTGCCCAGGAAAACAGGAACACTTGACGGTTTGAGAGCGCTCCTCAATCTTGTTCTTATTACAGCAGCGATGGATGGCCACCACCTCACATGTCCCCTGCTTCACCTGGTACGAGACTGAGACAGAGAGAGGAAAAAAACAGAGAAGAAAGGAGGGTTTTTTTATTTTAAAAAGCTCCTTTGACTTATATTTAGCTTTTTGGTGTTTGCTTCAAAATAATTGAGTTTATATTCAAATTATTTTTTCCTGCAAAACAAATCAAATACACACCACAACAGCTCCACAGAGGATTAAACCAATCTGCTGAATTATTTACTTTTGTATAAACTCTTCAATTTATTCCAGTCTCACAGTCTCTGATTCACAAGCAAACACTCTTTAGCGATACTTTGGTTTCATTCTCAGCCCAGTGCCCTCATTAACTTTGAGACAGAAGCTGCTTTGTTGCTATCATCATGGGCAGGAGGGAGAAAAAAACAAGGATAGTGAGAAATATTGAATAAATAAAAGGTTTTTGGACTCCTTTACGGTATTATAAGCCACTTGTAAGGAAAGAACAAACCTGCACATTTCTAGAGGATTAATGTGGTAGAATATCAAACTGATGGTGCTGATCACTGTGATGAGAGTGTCTTTGTGTGGGTGATTATATTTACAGTACAGGAACCTGTGCACTCTTATTCACAGATCTCTGTTCTTTAATTTGGATGCATGTGTGTGTGTGTGTGTGTGTGTGTGTGTGTGTGTGTGTGTGTGTGTGTGTGTGTGTGTGTGTGTGTGTGTGTGTGTGTGTGTGTGTGTGTTTATGTTTCTAATCTTTCTATTCATAAGGGTAATTGCTTTTCACCTGTCATCTCCAGCACACAAAAAAACATCTAATTTTCCTTGATGATCTTTACACTTCCTGGGGGACTGTAGTCCAGTTGAATATCACATTATCTTGACAGTAATAGGGTAGGAAGATGTGCTGAACTAAGAGTACAATTCAACACAAACAGGGCTTCTCCCCTGTGGCTTATATGTGAGTCTGTTACTGAAACAATATGCTTTTAATCAGAGTTATTCAAGCTCAAGCAACAGACTTCGATCTCTGCCTTGGTGATCCTAATTGTCCCTACAGATTTGGACTGGTCTCTCAGTACTTAAAGATAAACGTTGCTTCAGCAGTAGTGAACAGGTATGTGCAGACTTCTGAAGCATGTGCTGGTGTACGGTCTATTCTTGTACAACACAGCAGGATGTGGGTGCAGCGAGGATAGTGTGTGAATAGGCTTATGTAAATGTAATGCAGTGCGTTCTGCATAATGTTACATTTCACTTGGTACATTAAACCCATGAACCTCTTAGAAAAGGATTTTGTTGCCACCTAAAGGAAAACCTACCAAGTACAAATGTTGGGTGAAATGTTTAGTATATCTAATCTTTACTTATGGCTTCTGAACAGATTCCAGTTGCCTTATCTTTCACTCCTAAAGCTTGTCGTGCTCTCCTGAGAGTCTCTGGCAGCGTTTCGTGAGCACAGCAAACCCTACTGGCGACATTACTACCTATAAGCCTCTTTACAGCCCCGGAAAAACCTTGGTTATACTGTACCATAAGCCCAGATTTCATTTATGTACGTGACTTTACTCAGGCTCCAAAACTTTTCACGCTCAGCTGAATGAGATTTGCAGGCAGACAGAAATACACACACAAACACAGCTGTACACACACACACACACACACACACACACACACACACACACACACACACACACACACACACACACACACACACACACACACGCACACACTGCAGAGGGTTCCATTTCTGCAGGCCATGGCCCCTCTCATCCTTTCTGATTTAAAGTTTGTTTGTTCTCTTCTCCAGAGAGCCCCATCAATGATCCCAGGCTCTCTGAGGGCGCCCCTCCGCTATCATCCCTCCACTTTCATTTCCCTCACTCTTCTGTCTCAAGCTCTCATGAGGCTGGAGCAGCTGCCGTATCACCCGTACAGACACACATACATACTCACTCAAGCATATAACTTATATCCGCTATTAAAACCCTTATATTCAATAAAACAGGGGAGAATTCAGCCAGAGGACTATCTGTGCAGGCGTAATTATTGCAGAATAATAAGAAAAAGAGCGCCCAGTAACAATGTAAATTAATGAAAGTCTAATTCAGACACAATCAAATTGCCTTTGTTTTAATCAGACCTGCACCCTCCCTCATTATCATTACTCTGTTCTGAGAATTAATTCTATTGTTAGTACGCAGCAGAGTCTGGGTAAGACTGGTCAATCGGCTGCCTTCATCTCTGAACGAGGCAGCTTGTTAGTGAGAAGGAAAGAGGAAGAGAAGAGTGAGAGAATAGGAATTATATAGGAGGAGAGATGGTGTCACGGGCAGCACAGAGAACAAAGAGTGGCTCGGCTCCTGCTGGCATAATGAGGTCAGCAGGTTCACAGGTTTCCACTCTTTATTGCTTACATCAGACCCGGGCTGTAGCTTTTTGTGTTTTTAATCTGTGAACTATTAAGAGTCCATTGCAGCAGGAGGTAAACTCACCTGAACTTCTGTTATGTTCCTTTTTTGTAAGTTAACAAAAATATGCAGTGATATTTGTAGTCTCTTTGTTTGGTTCTCTTTCAGGACTGATGATAATAAACTTGAAAAGACTGGTATGCTCCACTAATTTCTCAAACTATTGCAAAAATAGGTGGGTTCCATAATATGTGCATGAATGCAGCCCGTCTACACTGTATGTTGGTTAGTAAGTGGGCCTTATTTCAGAACAAATATAGACTTTTGAAGAAACAGCATAGCTATTACTTTCACCCTTGTGTACCAGAGGTCTGCAATGAATCAATAGAGGTTAGAGACAGACAGAGTTTAGCTAAAATCTATATCATGTGGGAGAGTAGAACTCAACACCCACTCTTGTTGCCTACTAACAAAAAGTTAAAAGTAGTTTTATGTCTTCATAGCAAAAGCTCTTCCAAGATTTTCATAATGTAAAGTGGAGTATATCGGTATTAATTTACATCTTTACCTAAGGTGACCAGATTTTATAAACCTTTAACTAGTACCACTTAAATTTTACTGTACACAACATGAGCTCAGGGTACAGATCCTAGACTGTATATAGAATGGACAGTGTGGCTCCGCCTTTCACCATTGTACGGTTTTGAAGCCAAAAAAAAACCTCTGTCACAGGAGCCGCCATTGTGCAGCCAGAGTCTGCACAGTAGAGACTTATGAGGGACTCTGGGAAAATCTGAGTGGAGCAGGGTGACAAAAATACAGTCTAATCTCTTCCAAACTCTCCTTCCATATGTATTTTAGTTTTCCCAAAAAAGAAGAACACAAGAATGGCAGCTATCGATCATTGTTAAACGAGATGTAAAACCTTGTTTTTAACATCTAATAAGTAATGAAAAAGAAACTTTTCAAAAAAAAAAAAAGACTTGGACACAATACAGCCTAGTAATATCTAAATATCACCACAGCATACAGACATGAGAAATATTTCTACAAGGTGTATTAATTTTTTAAAGTTTGACCACAGCAACGTCAGTTTCAGCCAAGTGAGATGACGTCCATTTATTTTTTAGTCTATGGTACAGATGGATTTTTCATCAATGCACCTTACTCTACCATAGCAAATGCTTCAGCAGATCAAATATCATGCCTCCTAATATCGACCTTTCTGCCGTCAGTGACTCAGGGGTGTGAAGGACAATGATGTTCATCAGAAATGCCTCAGCTTTATTGTGAGCATGGCACTCGTAATAGCTTGTTGTAAAACGTATTTCAACAAGGCCTGTTGTAAAGTCCAGTAAGGCAGGGCAAGATGCCCTCCTGAGACGCCAATTCAAGCTGGTTGTCACTAGCCTTACAGTCCTGATAGTAGCAACAATTTGTGGCTACTATTTTAGTATAGTTTTGTTTGTCTGGATTTTTACAGTAGTTTGCTGAAAATGGAGGCCTGGTACTTTTCAAAGAAGCTAAAGCCTACTGGAAAGGCTGTTATCACCCAAAGGTCATGTTAGTATGATAAACTGGGATAGCTCACAACAGGACTGACTGACACATAAGACAAACACATATTCCAAAGAGTTCAGTCTTTGTCTCATCAGACCAGAGAATTTTCTTTCTCATGGTCTGAGAGTCCTTTTGCATTTTGGCAAACTCCAGGCGGTCTGTCATGTGCCTTTTACTGAAAAGTAGCTTCTGTTGAGCCACTTTACCATACAGGCTGATTGATGGATTCTTGCAGAGGTGGTTGCCCTACTGGTAGGTTCGCCTCTTTCCCCAGAGGACCACTGGAGATCTGACAGAGTGAACATTGGGGTCTTGGTCACCTCACTGTCTAAGGCCTTTCTCCCCCTATCGCTCAGTTTAGTCCAGGCTCCTGGTGGTTCTGAACTTCTTCCACTGGGTTCATTGGGACCTTCAAAGCAGGAGTAAATTTCTGCTTCTCTTCCCCAGATTTATGACTCAAGACAATCCAGTCTTGGAGGTCTACAGACAATTCCTTTGACTTCATACTGGTTTGTGCTCGGACACCTGTGGGACCTCATATAGACAGGTGTGTGCCTTTCCAAATCATGTCCAGTCAACTGAATTTACCACAGGTGGACTCCAGTTATGTTGTAGGAACATCTCAAGGAGGATCAGAGGAAACAGGATGAACCTGAGCTCAGTTTTGAGCTTTGTGGCAAAGACTTTTAAAATTGTTATTATTTTTTAATAAATTTGCAAAATAAAAAAAAAACATTTTTTTCACATTGTCTTCATGGGGTGATGGGTTTAGAATTTTGAGGGGGAAAAAAAAAATCCATTTTGAAATGACGCTGTAACATAAAATGTGGAACAAAAAGTGAAGTGCTGTGAATACTTTCTGGATGCACTGTACAGTGTACATACAAACCAGTGCTGCAAGTATGATGCATGTTTTTCAGGGATTTAATCTGTTAAAAACAACATAGGGTTCATACAAAACCAGGGTATTTTGGTGTTTTATAGATATTTGTTGTTACTCAGGAATTGTTGAGGTTGTTATGTCTTAGAGGACACACATGGAGCTGCGTGTCATGCAGCACCCATGCTAGTAGCCATGTCTGAACTATTGATTTTGTGGCTCTGTACACAGACAAGGCTGAATCTTAGCGAGAGTTAGCAATGGTATGCTAATGATGTTTTGCCTGACCAAGCTGGTGGTGGGTCAACAGACAGAAAGGAAAATTTTCGCTGGATTTGATTTGTACTAAACTGACTTACCAGCTGTTACTTAGAGAGCAGAGGCTTTTTGCTCCATCTCCCTACAGGTTATATCCTCATTTAGAGTATAAAGACACATCATACGCTGAAAACTTGCTTGTTTGTGAGTTAAAGTGTATCATTTCATTTGGTTGCATCATGGAGGCATGTTTATTTTAACTTATGAAGTGTAACATCTGCTTTTACTAAAATATATCCATGAGGGTGACATTTAACTCCATTTGGCAAATCATTGAAAAGCACTTTTCTCAGGAAGGTGTTAGTGACAGCGTTTCTTTTGTGCCTAGGCACCTCTGAACGTGCAAACTAGTTAATAATCATCTCTTTTAATGGTGAGCAGGAGCAACCAGCTGTTGTAACCAACAGCAGCAAAAAGGTATGTAATGTGTGAGAAAGCATTGTGTGGTGGTGGTAGCTCTTTCTCATCCTTAGTTATCCCATCTTTTAAAAGGGTGTGCAGTGCAATGGGTGTTTTAAGGAGGACCTTACACCTACTCCTAGATAATGTAAGATGTAAATGCTGGATTTGGAACCATCTATGCTGGTACGACTCATAAAACATCAGAACTGTGTTTAAGTAAGAAGACATGATATAAACTAGGCTACATCTGACCTTAACTTTAACAAAAATGAGCACTTGCATGCCATTATGAAGGAATCATATTTTCTTCTGCATTTTGTAGATATCTACATTGACAGAAAAATAAGATAAAACCTTGATAAATACAGGATGTTAGGAGTGACCCCCAGTTGATTGTCATCTTCAGCCAGTCAGTGCTTCTGAGCTGAAGTGGCACAAAAACAGGGACAAGTCCCGGACATCAAAGAAGGTCTGGAGTGCAGACTGAAGTAGTTCAGCTTAACGCTGAGCCCTCTCAGCTTTGTCTTTCCCCTCTTCCAGCCCTGAGTTCAGAGAGCTCCAGCCTCTCTCCCCTCATCTGCTTAAGATTCATGTGTAGAGCAGCGGGCCTCCAGCTATAAACACATATTAAGAGTGTATCTAATGTCTCAGTGTTGCCTTTAAACCATTCTGTTATGGCCATCTCAGTGTAATAGAGCCCTGCAAACGCTGAGATGAAAAGACTTCTCGAGCATGGCTAAATGGTTCTACTCCTGCGGCAGGCAAAAGGGGAGGTGGGATGGGAAGCAGGGTGGTGGTGGTGGTGGTGAGGGGGTTGGCAACAGTAGCTGGGCAGCCAACAAACTGAGCTACCTTGAACTGATGGGTTAGTCAAGCGATTGATGTAGTCTGACAGACACGGGTGAGCAGGAGCATTGTGCAATTTATCAAAAAGCTGTGTCTTTCCCCCTGTCAATACCTGACAAGCATGTCTGCTGCTGTGAAAGGCCAGATATCTCACAAAATCTGTCAGAGGACAGCGAAGTCGATGTAGAGGTGACATACTGTAACTCACTGCAGAAACAGACTGGTAAGTTTCAAAAGAACAATTCGGTTGTGTGGAACATAGTAGGTTTGGACGTGACAAATGTGTACTACATATCAGCAAACGTATTCATGTTGCTGAATCTCTCTTTTTTCATTTGCCCTTTGAGATCTTTTAATGCTTTCCTCCCCTGCCTCACTTACCCTTCATCTCCTCCTCACCTTGATCTTACACATCCCATCAGTCCTTCTGACATTATCAGCATTTAACAGGCCCAGAGGCTTTACGATAATTATCCTAACAGGTCGCTGGTATGGCTGAGTATTCCTTTGCAGCAAATCTATCTCTAATAAAATCTGTCCTCTCAGACCATTCCATGTTCTACTTTTAAAGAGACGTCTTAAAAGCAGCCCTTGATGAGAACAAATGTACAGTTGCATCTAATTCTGAAATATTAATAAGCACAGATGCACACAGTTGTGTCTTAAAAAATCTTGTTTAATCTTAAGTGCACAAGCAGCCTCAAGTGTGCTAATGTGATGCAGACAGAGCACGAGACAGTCATGGCACATGAGGTCCTGATATCACTCCATGAATTCTTGAAGAAATTTATCTCTCAGGGAATTTAAGACATCACCAGAATTGGATTAGCAGTTTGTCATGGAAGCCATAAAAAGTGGTTTGGTTTGCTACGCAGGCTGTAACAAGCTGTGGAAAGCTGCAATACACACTATTACATTTTTTTTTCTGAATGGAGTATTTCACTCCTGCCAGGAAGTGACTGAACGGCTGATCTCCAGTAATAAAATTTCAAGTGTTTACCCAAGAAATTATATAAGCACATGCAAGATTCATTGGTAGTGATTTAATTGTTGAATACAGAGAAATGTTTGTGAGAGCTGCGAAAGCACCACCATTCGTTTCAGCTTAAAACTAACGCTGATTGAATATGAAACAAAGTTGGTGCGATTATAGGTGTAGGATTACCTTGACAGCTCCTGGAAAGCAATTCCTTGTGTGACCTGCTCATGAATTTCTCTGTGTAATTGTTGTGAAATGCCGTAAAAGAATAAGTAGCAGGAGCATAAAAGATCTTAGAGGTGAGCCAAAGTATTTTTCACTGCATGTTTACCATAGCTGTCATAATTTTACACACAGACTGGTTCTATTTGTGAGGGGACCAGCTGTGAAAATGACTCTCAGTGTTTCTGATAGTTTTTGTGATGCATAGAGATTCTGAAGGGAAATGTTCTTTCCTATGCTAATTAGATTGTTCAAAATTGAGTAAGCAACAGGTTATTTTGTCCTGGAGAAAGGACCCTTAAATTATTTCTGCAACAAAATGTTTATTTTACAACTTTTCAACTCTCTGAGTGACAAGAAATCCGCACAGCTGTTTGCCTGTCATTGCAGGCAGTAAACAAGTAAGGCATGAGATGTGAGTATGATTGTTTTCCTGATTAATATGTATGTACTTGCCATAAGGGTTAGAAGAAATGCAGCTACAATGGAAACTAACTTGTTTTCTTACACTTAATTCAGCATCTGCCAGGCGACACTGAACAACTGCGAGCAGGGAAACATGTTGAGGCTTGTAACGCATTTTTAACTTCAATCAAAATGCTGCAATAAAACTGAAATAAAAAGAAGTGTTTTTATACCAGCATTTATCCAAAGTGGCAACTGTCAGTTATGATTTCTCTGCATGGTTAGCTCGCATTTATGCACCCATTCTGATCATAGATTAAATCTTGAGGTGAGTCTCTGTAAAATGATGGATTGACACTGAAATAAACAGTGAAAAATAATGACTGTAGGATGAATAAAACATAACTACTTGGAGCATTTTTTGACCTCTAGAGCCATCATGTGGCAGCAAACGGTACATCATCAGCTTCATAGATCAAACAAATGCCTCACTGACCTGCCAACAAAGCAGCAGTAAAAACACTTAAAGGAGAAAACAGAAAGTGTATCCAGCAGACAGAACGTACCGCCAATTATTTTTCACCTTCAAATCACTGTGTTCGTGATTTTGTATTCACAGCCAACAGGTCCTAAAATTCTACCAATTAAAGTAAACCCTCTAATAAGAAGTGTCGTCATTTTGGGAACTGCTCATCTTGTTTTAGAGGGAAATAAGAAAGGGGTGGGCTCCTGAGCTGACCTTCACAGGGCCCGCAATTAGCGGTGTCCCTGCCGTAAGCAGGCTGCCTCGTCTCCGTAAAAAAAGGGAAACTAATACAATTACTTAGCGCACAGGGTGAATGCTGGCAGCATTTCTGTGGCACGTAAAGGTCACCTTGCAAAACAGGAGCAGTGAGAGTGAAGAAAAACCAAGAGATAATAAAGAAATTGTCATAATTAAGTGCGAGAGGCGGTGGCTCATGAGGTTGTGGCTAACAAGTCTAGGAACAAGATGCTGGGACTCAGTGGACCTACACAGCCCTGAAGATACGTTAATAGGAATGTGGCGCTAACTCTTTGTACACTTGTATCCATGACTTATGAAACACAATTTAACAATAGTAAGTAAATTCAGCTTGTGGGCTTCAGTTAAGTGATTGCTGGGGATGTTTTTCTCTCCTTTTTAAAGCGTTTCTTGGAAATAAGCATGATGATATTTTGGTTGAAGGGGCTCCTGCAAAGCTATGCATACTAATGTAAGGGCTGCAATTATAAGCCAAAGGGATTAGAAGTCTTGAGCGCTCATGTTCTCTTCTGCACGAGACATGCACCCAATTTTATAGAAACACTAAACCACTAAGATCAGGCCGCTTGAGAACAACAGCTCCATCCCCGAAAGCGGTTTGAAAAGATCAGATCACACCCACACTGATCTATTTGTGTTGACAGCTCCTGACAGCTTAAGTGCCATTTGTATCTGCACGGGCTCGATCAGTCAAACTGGGCCGCATTTGCATCCAAGCCCAAAATGAGGCCCTGTCTAGATTACACTGTGTCAAAGTGAGGGACAGAGAGAATTGTCCCCGCTTGGCCCCTTCCTGCAGGACGGGGATGACTCAGTCAGCGACAGGCTCAGGGAACATGTGTTGCACCCTCTCAGTGACAGTGTAATTAACCTCTCATGGTGTTGAAAAGGGGGGCTGCAGAGCAAGACCCGGTGTACCTGTCGGTCCCCGGTGGTTACGGCTGCCAGCAGACAACGGGTCAACACAGAGCATCACCAAGGCAACGAGGAGGGCCACCTGCAAAGGCCAAGCTGACCTCTCCCACAGTTTCATCCTGCAAGAGAGAGAGAGGGCAAAGAGGGAGAGAGGGGTGAGGAGCATGAGAAAATGTACAAATAAAGACAGGAGGCAAAGGAGCAAGGCAAACAGAGAGTATTGCTTTTTCAACAAGCAGACACAACATGTGGGGTGAGACTGAAGAGGTCAAAGGAGAAAATGATGAGAAGGAAAACAAAGAAGCCCCGAGAAAAATAATCTGCTGAAACAAATGTGGTATAGCTTCCATAACAGTGAGAGCAGCTAACGGTCTTCTTTTACGCCTACTACGATATGACTTCATGATTAATCCTTCTACCAATTAAAAGGCAATTAATCTGAAAAACATTCACTTTATGAGTCAAATCAGGTAATAAAGAAGCATCAGTACGAGGTTTGATATGACTAATACTAACAAAGTGCTGATTAGCGTCTTGATACGATTGTTTGAAAATATTTAATTAAAGCTTCTGTGAGGAACTTTTGTCTTTGGATTCTGGCTCTTCCTGTGAACAAAGCGTACCAATTATCTGTCTGCTTACTTTATCTTTTTCATGTTTGTTGTGTTTACTGACTAAAAAATATCATCCTGCATCCTTTCAACATTTAATCGTACCATTCATCACATTTTGTTCCATTGCAAATGTGAAAAGAGGCTGTTTTGACTGCTCTGACATCAACCCTGAAGCAGCATTAACAGGGATCAAATATTACTGTACAGAAGTGCTCAGCCTTCAGGAAGATGACATCTTTTACTTTTGTCGGTCTCACTGCAGCATCATATTTTTCCAGAACCAAAACTCCTTTCAGTGGTTTTAACGTCTCTTGAAAGCTTTTTTTTAAATCCAACTAAACATGCAGGAACCAATGTCGTACAAAAAAAAAACAAATTACATGACAAAAAAAGTTTAGTTTCCTATGGATCATCTAAACATTAACAATAATGGATTCAATAAATAAACTGAACGCTTAACCAGGAAATTCATGTGTGATAATTGTGTGTGAAAGCTGATTGTTTAATGTAGGTTTTTAGATGCAGGTCACAAAGTGTTTGTTTTTTCTTCATTCTGATTTGCATCCAGATTCAATTGAACACAAAGTTCTTCTTTTCTTTGCATTCAGATGTTTATTGATTGTAACATGAAGTCACTTCATGTGTGAGATGTTCTTTTTTGCTGTTTTTTCCTGTCCTCTTTTGTGTCACCCTGAACAGGAGGTGGTCTCACCTGTTGGCTGTCTCTGTCTTCTCTGATCTCTCTTCCCTCAGAAGCTCCTCTATGGTCGGGGTGTAAAAGCCATGGCTGCATCCAGTCACTCCTCAGCCCTCCTTCTCCTCCTCCTCTTCTTCCTCCTGCTTCGCCTCTCCCTCGCCTCAAACAGAAGAACCCCCTGGAGAGAGGAGGAGGTACAAAAACACTCAGTGAGGGAGGCCAGTCTGCCCTGAGGTTCCTCATTGGCCTCCAATGGCCTTGTAAGGTTTGCGTGTGCACACCTATGGTGCACGCACACACACTCACACTCACACACAATGAGGGTAGAGATGTGAAGGCCTACATTCTGTCAGATCCATTGTTTACAATAGGTTCACCTACCCCCAGGCTAAATGTGATCCTCACTCTAGACATCACACACAGATGTCCCTGTCTCTCTGCTTCCTTCTTACTCTTGCTTGCACACACACACACACACACACACACACCCACACACACACACACACACACACACACACACACACACACACACGCGCGCACACAAATTCTCCCTCACGTCATTGGCATACACACACTAACTGACACACTAAAACCAGGTACAAAACATACTTAAGTTTTTCTGATTTGACATGAAAAAATAACAAAACAGTGTCATTCTCTAAACTTTCACCAGCAGAAAATCAGATTATTAAACAAGCCATAAACAGGCTCACACTCTTTGAGCTCTCTCTCTCTCTCTCGCTCTCTCACACAGAGAGAGAGAGAGAGAAAGAGAGAGAGAGAGACTCACACACTTTCACTGTTTGCAAGTTAAATTCAAACAGTATCGGACAACAGCAGAAGGATTACCTTATTACAGCTGAGTGACAGCTTCTGATGTGTGTGCACTTCTTCACACACGCATGCGCACGCATGTACACACACACATACACACCTCACACACACACACACACACACACACACACACACACACACACACACACACACACACACACAGAGTCAAGTCAATTATCATCCCTGCAAACGAGTGTGTCAACATTCCTCTCTTGACAAAAGGACTTACTCTGAAATCTAAACAGATTCACATTAATACCAAAACGCTCTCCCCTCCTCGAACCTTCATTATTTATCATCAACTCATTGATATGCAGCTTGGTCAGCTGCTGTGCACACTCCCAGGAACTTCAGCCAGGCCTGGTACCTCTGCTCAGCCATGAGTGTAATGCCACTGCCCCCTGGTGGTCAACAACCCAACAGCAGCTTCAAACAAGAGAAAGATGTGTGGTACAGTATAAGACACTGTACCTCAGGTAAAGGCACTGAAGAGACAAATTAGCTTTTTTCATCATGAACTTATGACTCGTATTTAAAATCTTTTCATCCATTTCTGTTATCGCACTCCTTTTTGGTGCTTTACATTTCTGATGTGAATGAAATCACAATGACTCTACTCAGCCTCCTGAGAACTTTGTCTTAAACCTGCTTTTTTGTTTTATGTTCAGCTCATATCTTTACATCTGAACCTTAAATACTTATCATCATTTCACTGATCTTTTATGCTCCGTTGTGAATCTCTCGTTTCACTGTGTTGTAATTTTTTGTAGCAATCTGGCACCAGAATTTCATTTAATCTTATCTTATCTAGTTACCAGTACAGTGATAGAGCACGCAGATGAGTATCAGGACATGATGTGGGACAGAGAATAAAAGATAAGATCAGAGGTACGTCAGGAAAAAAAGAAGTTAAAGTAACGAGACGGATGAACTTAGAGTGAATAATGGGAAACACTATGGGGGATATAAGAGAAGCGAGGAGCAAGGGGTAGAGGGGATCGTTTAAATTAATAGTTTATAAAGTGACAGTTTTACAAGCAATAGTTCTGAAATATACAAAACAATACAGTTTTTTAATTACTATTATTACAAAGAGTGTAAATTAAATCATGTTTAAATGAGTTCCTTATGTTTGTCCTCCAACAGTGCTGCACACAAGGTCTAGCCTTCCCATTCAGTGGATGACTTACATTTCATGGACTCCAATTAGACATTTGGGCAATTTTAATCTGCATTTGTATGTTGCTTTATTTGAACATATACAACTGAGTGTGTGGTGTGGTGTGGTGTGTTGTGGTGTGGTGTATTTTCCTCCAGTAGTTATGTGAGAGTCTGCGAGGTGCTCGTGCTGTGTGTGCAGTGTCATTAGGCATGCTGCATGGCAGCACAGTAGCCCATTTCTTATTCCCTTTTAAAGGCCGGACTGTGGCACGCATTTTTATCAGCTTTGTTCTCTGATACACTCATTAAGAGAGCTCAAAAGAGTGCATGTTTGTTTGTGTGTCGGTGTGTATGTATGTGAGGTCTACGGTTGCAGCCCAGTCTTCTAAAGACTTCAGGGACAAAATGTCCTATCAGTCAGAGCAATGCTGTCACCTGGGTCTCACGGCTGCACAGACTGTGGCCTAATAATGGAGCAGTAAATGAGTTCAGGATAAACAGAAAATAATATACATTATTGGGTGAGAGAGTGAAATAAAGCATGTCACACTTTTTTTTTTTCTATCAGTCACATTTCCAAGCGGGTGTGTGAAGGGCTCAGCTGGTCATCAGAGCTCTGAGGAAACTTTGGACATGGAAGCAGTAAGGAAACAAACACACACATACACACACACACACATTACCAAGCAGAGCAGAAATATGTTCCTGATTATCTGAGAACATTAAGTCTCACTCTGTCTAAAACCATCCCTCCTTCCACATCACTCTCTGCACCTCCTCTCCTGCTCTCTGTGTCTCTGTAGACTAAAGGGCTGATTTGTGTCATTTCTCACAGTTATCACACAGATGTGACACAGGGGGCTCATTGACATGCGGTGACACAATCTCACCATGGTCACAAATAGAAACCATGTGAGCAGCATCTAAACCGCATCATCTGCCAGCAGACAGTGATACACACGCAGGACCTCGGTGACCGTACATGACACATCAGCTGAGGTAACATGAATGCTGCACATCAATCATGATGCAACGAGACACTTTGTGCACCATGTGGATGTCACCAACAAACAGGGATCACTTTATTTACAAGGACAGAACAGGAAGTTCACAATTCTCCTGAAAAGAAAAAACCCTTCACTTTCTTAATATGTGGGTTGTTGTTTTTTATCTCTACTCTATCTCTGTTTGACATGCATGGTGCTGCAGATCAGATCAGAGACTATGAACCTTTCGTTATCAAACTAAAATAAGTAGAAGTTATCAAGATGATTCATTCAGCAGCATGATGGAAAAGGCTGCTGACCGTTGACCTCTATGTAGCACACAAATGTGTCAGAAAAGGAGGATCTCTTGACAGATCTTTCAGTCAAAGGTAAAATAAACAGGATGACAACCAGCACAGAGTTAACAGCACATTGATGCTCACATTTTCAAATATAATGATGAGCATTTAGTCCTTCCATTGTGCTTTGCTTCTGGACATGTTTAATCCAAGATTAAATAAAAGAAAAATGACGTATTTGCAGGTTTACAGTGTACAGACTTTTTGTGTGAAGCAGTTAACTGATTTTAACGCCACATTTTTATTTATTTCTTTGTCCCAGGATGTGCTGAGAGCCAGCTTTGGTCATGTGCCGAGAGTAATGCTTTAAATGCCAAAATCTGAATACAAATAAATAGTGTGAGTGACGACAGCACAAGCCTCACACTGGCATCTCAGTGAGCTGAAAGTCTGCACCCAGACACAGAGCAAAAAGAAGATCAGTGTAAAACAAAGTGCCTCTTCTTACTGTGAATAGATATTGAAAATGAAACAGGTGAACACAAAAAGCCCAGTGGAATCTCATGTGGAGTGTTTCAGATTTCATCCAATATGCCGCGTAATAACCCTCACTTTGAGTGTGTAATGTTCTGCATCTATGTATTCGTCTGCCTCAGATTTTAAACCTTTAAAGCATGCAGCTCCCAGCATAAAGAGCGTGTGTGTGTGCATGTACAAAAACACCCCCTCACACAGGCACAAACTTCAATGAACATATTGGTATGTACCCAGAAACCAACGATCCAGATGAAACTTTTCCCTGTTCCTCTTTTTTCTGAATCCTGTCTTGTAAAATGAAATTCAACATCCTCAAAATACACGATCAAAATACCGTCATCCACCTTATCCTTACTTTTAAAATAAACACATGGGCGGATGTACAAGAGTGTGTGTCGTTTTAATGCACAGGAGTTAGTTTTACTGTAGCATCAGGCCAAGGTCTTGAAGTCAAAATCTAAAAAGCATTGCCTGTGAGTTAAAAACATGCAGAAAGACATATTTTCAACATTTTCTGCCAAAGGATATTACCATCTTTAATGCCCTGTACATTCAAAAGTTAATGTGTTTTGCAACTATCAAGCTATTGTCAGTGGCAATTATCACTTACTCCCTGACAAAGCTAATGTTCTTCAGTATATTTTTCTGTTGGTGAACACAATAATACAGAATATCCCCTTGAACTGAATGTCAAAATATTTTGCGTGATCAGTCCTGTACTGTGCTCTTTTTCAAGGATCCTCAACTGCACAGCAACCACAAAAACTGTGCATTTCATTCATTCTTAAACATGTGTATCCGTGGTTCTTTTTATATCTAGGTCTGGAGTCGTTGGAGAAAACCCTGAAAATGTTTCCAGCCATCCATCCGTACCTGAAGTAAACCAACAAGCAATTAGGTGGAGGATCCTCTGCTTGGCTGGATGTTTAGGTGCGGAAAAGGAGAGGAGTTGTGAGTGAAAGTCTGAATTCAGGAGCATTACCTGCCTCTGGTATTGACTGCAGAGTTCAGAGAATGGCCTTGGCACTGAGGTACCATTACAGCTCAATTGATCGGACTGCACTTAAGTCCAAATCCCACCTTGTTGCACAAGGCGTCGTCTCAGGATCCGGTGACCAGAAAGTATGTGTGTTTGTTTGAGCATTGTGAGACTTGATGTGTGTTTGTGTGTGTGTGTGTGTGTGTATGCTCCAGTGGAAAAAAAAATGTTTCTAGTCCTGTGTGTTTTGCAAGGTTGCTCTTTACCCATTTTTCTTCTCTCTGTAAGGTCTCATTTTCTCTTTCACTTCCTCTGTCCCTCTCTGTCTGTCAACCCCCCCCCCCCCCCCACCCCACCCCACCCCTTTCACAGATAATGAGGTGGTTAGATGTCTGGTGTGCTTTTAAGTGTGTTAAAACATGGAGTCCAGACCCATCTCTCGTGCTCCTATAAATGAGCAGGTTAAAAACATACAGTTGTCACCATATCATAGAGAATCACGTGTTTTGGGTGGGTTTTTTTTCCACGAATGTAGCTGTGACATTTACACATCATTTCACTAAATTTCTTTTGACAACCTCTCACTTTAAAGCAGAGAGGGAAGTAAGGCAGGTGCAGGCTGTTCTTTGATGTGGATGGAAAAAAAAAAACACTGGTGCTAACTAGCTAATAAAAATTAGCCTGTTAACAACAAGTCTGCAGCAAAGACACAATCCCTGCATCCTTTATACGAGTTTGTCGTTTAAAACCCAGTCGGTGAGCATGGTCGGACATAGATCAGGACAGCCCTCCTCAGAGCTGCTGACAGATAGACAGACTATAAATCCTCTGCACTTTAATAAAGCCATAAAAGGCTGTTAAAAGTCACTGTTCCTCAGCTGGGGAAGATGGATGGAAATGTGGAAAGTAAAGGAGATACTTAAAGAAGGTTGTCCACACCCGCACACACATTTGTCTGGTTTTCTCTCACTCTATGCTCCAGAAAAACTAGTTACCTCCGGTATTGGTGACTTTCACCTGGTGTAACTCCTCTTTTAGCCTGTCTGCCGACTGCTGCTCACTTTTGTGATGTAAAAGAAAAAACTAAGCATGGATTTGAAGTGGGGGAGCACAATCTTTATGTAGTCTTCCACTTACTCAGTGTTGTCTCTGTTCCTGCTGCTGAGCTTCTTTCTGCCCTACATGGTCTACTGGATTTGCCCTGGCCCAATGATTTCATATCCTCTCATGTGCAAGCACACATACTTTTATACTTTATGATTTACTCACACTATCGTACACAAATGCAGTCATTAAGTTGCTTCTACCTGGTTTTAACAACATGATACAGTCTTTGTTATTAAGCAAGTTTTGCATCGACATGGAAAACTATTTAGACATGTAACCTGCTACTTTATTTCATTATGTGCTTTTTTTTCCTGTTCCTATTTTGCTCTTTCACACTTTTTCCAAGACAGACATGTCCTTTCATTTCATCCTGAGTTTTCCTCCTTTCCGACCCCAAAGTATGAAAATGAAGCATAAAGAAAAGGATAATTGCACCACAGCAAAGTAGTCAACACAGCCTCGCTAACAATGAAACATGTTTTTTTTTTACACACTCGTTCACTGATCTTTGTGTGTGGAACGGAGAGAGGGCTCCAAGCCAAAGAAAAACAGGCTGATGCCCTGACAGTGAATCTTCCGAGAGCAGCGGGCATTCATTGAGCTTTGTGCCCAAATTATGATTAATGGAAAACAAACAACCTTGATGCGGAGCCTGCTTTGATTTTTTCGATGACCCTCAGTCTTGCTGAAGGCGCTGGACCAACACTTAGAACTCAACTGAGCCTCATCACACTTCCACACAATAGCTTTAGCTCAGTGGACATACAGATGGAGAAGCTTCACAGTCACCCCCGCAGACACACGCTTTGAGCACGCACAGAAACATGCATAGGGAGAAAAACAGACATCTTGATTATATCAGTCCCCTCAGCTGCTAATGACCAGCTTGCGTGTAATTATATTAATTAGCGGACGTGCCATGCCTGTCAATGGGCCAGCCAGTGGAGAGGGAGAGCCTGAAACAAGCAGAGAAGAGGAAAGGAGGCAAAAGACGAGGTGAAGAGAAGTCCAGGAAAGGGAGTCTGAGAGGGGTCAAAGTGTGAAATGGTTAAGAAGAAGGAGGAAAAGATAAAGAGAGGGGTCAGGAAAATCAGAGTGAGAGCAGGAGAGCAGGAGAGAGAAAGACGTAGAGTGGGGGGGTGAAAGGAAGCCTGATCAATTGTTCATTTTACAAAGTCACTGAGACGTGTCAGCGGTGTCAATAAGTGAATTAATTTGTCTGTGGGTCTCTGGAGCATGACACCGTATTACACTCCCCTGAGACAAGCAGGGCCTCTAACCCTCTCTCTGTCTAACACACACACAAACACTGTGCACACACACACACACACACACACACACACACACACACACACGCACACACACACACACACATACACACACAAATCCTGCACACTCACACTCTTACAAAGCAATTTCATACAAGGATCACACACGGATATCAGAAACAGATATGCTGACACAAAAACACAAAAACATTTTCATACCAATGTTCTCTTGCTTGTGGATTCTCGGTGCTCACACACACACACACACACACACACACACACACACACACACACACACACACACACACAGACACGCACACTCGCACTCACACACAAAGCTTTGTTTTTTATCATTTGCAAGGACACTGCAGAGACATGAATTTTTATTCCCTGGAGGCACAACCTAAACCTAAGCCTCAAAAGATCTGTGCTCAGACTTTACTTAGCATCAAGCACTGGTTTTCTCTCTAAAATGTATGGATTATATATGGAGAAAGTAGGTTTTCTATAAAGTAGTGAACCCATCGGTTTGCTACTCTGTTGAGGCCTTCAGCCAATCTTTATGGCTGACATGACCTTGTTTTTGTTTTTGAAGTGTCTCTGTGAAGTTACACCCCAGTCTTGCCTTTCAGGGACTCATAACTCAATTTAGAGTTTAGCACTGATGACTCAGGCTACTCTCTGACTGCATCAGGATTCTGACTTATACATCTACTAAAAACTTCTGGAGAAAGGACCAAATAGTCTGTGAGTAAGGGCCAGCAGGTGTATTCGTGGGGGCTACAAGCGTGCTTTGTTTGAATACTTAAAACAAATGTTTTCTTTTCATTTACATTCAAAGGATTCCAAAAAGACTCAACTATGATTTAGGATAACCCAGAATTGACTCAGACATGGGCACTGGACAGTTGAGACTCAGCTTGGACCCGAGGAGAGCACTGCAGTCCTGAGCACTCATGGCAAACCCTGTTTAATCTTCTATCCAGCTCTAAAGGGAACATAATATAAAGCTCATGTGAAAAGTTTTTAACTACTCATGAAACAGCTGGAAATGAACACCAATACCTCTTTATGACCAACAAAATAAGCCCATTGGCAAATACTGACAATTTCACCCATGCAAAACTCATTTTATACTTTTTTTCACAGCCAGTTTTCAATTTATTTGACTGTATCAGGATGATAACTTTGGTCAGAAAACAGGACTAACACATGTGCTAGAAAAAATCAGTGACAAAGGTATCACTATATCCACATGGGGCATGAATCAACACAGACAGAGTTCCTCACTGGAGCTTTAGACAAGACACATCAAGTTGTTGAGGAACACATGAAACTTGCAACTGGGACTGCAAAAAAAAGGAAAATCTACGAGATTACAAAGCAGCTATAGGTAAAGCTTCTGTTTCATGACTTAATGTAATCAGACCTTTTTTAGTAACTAGCTCAGTCGTTCTGTTGTGGTCATTAAAAGAGAAAGCAGGTTCAGGGCAGTTTTACAGCGCATCACTTTTGAAACAAGGATCCTTAAACCACTTTCCATGTGCACTCTATATGTTAGCAATTCCTGTTTTAAATAGATCAGTCTGATTAATCTGAAAAGACTAAATTAAAATTATTAGTACAAAAACAAACCCGTGCTAAGGCTCATTCATTCCACACAATGGCATGAGTTTTCATCGAAAAGAAAGATGTCGACAATCTGACCATTGACTACGTTTTAATAAAGGTGAGACTAGTTTTAATGTGTTATATCTAATTCATGGATTAATTAGAGCGAGTGTCATCAGCCTTCAGATATGTGCGCACAGAGAGAGAGAGAGAGAGAGAGAGAGAGAGAGCTTAAAGAAGCTGCCCTCATGGGAGGCTATTGTCCACTGGTGACTGACATCATTCAGCCACCAAGAGGGACCCACGACTGCTGTCTGCCTGCTGTTTTCATTACAAAGCCATCACCTCCGGTACTCTGTCGCTCTCTCTCTCTCACACACACACACAAACACACACACAAAATGTGGACACTTACACACATCTGCTCACTCCTCTGACAGATTTCCCCCTCAGTCCTGATGACCCATGATCTTCTCTGTTGAAGCCTCTTCCTCAAACATCCATCCAATCAAACTCTCTGGTCAGTTTCACCCACAGTCTCAGTCCTCTCATTTGTTTTCCATCTCCTCCTCATCCTTTAACACACACTTCATGAGTCGAGGATTGTTTGAGGGCTGCTGCAATGACCGCCCCAGGCACCAGCATCAACCACCACCACTGTACCCCTTCCTCACAACAGTCTCACAGTGGACCCACGCTGCAGAGCATGCTGGGAGCTTTTCATAATCCCACAAACACACTTACACTCCCACAAACTCACACTGTCACTCAAAGTAACCAGCACATCTGCCAGCTGCCAGAGGGAAGCGAACGGGGACCCACTGTCTCTTGCAGACACACACACACACACACACACACACACACACACACACACACACACACACACACACACACACACACACACACACAAACAAGTGGAAGCAGCAGATTGCATCCAAGGTGATAGATAGAGCACTGTGGGAAGAAACTGTGCCTGTTCAATTACAATCATTACTATCACTTCGGGAGATTTGTCATGGTCAAAGTGAGTCGCAGCTGTGGAGAAAGCACCTTGAAGACTGTGAAGTTGTGTTACTCTCAGCTTTTGCAAAAGAGGAAGGACAACCTCAAAATTCACTCCCCAATTAAAAATGACTAAAATTAAGAGTAAATTAATTACTAAAAACTATGAAACAGATGTTTAAAAAATAATCCTTCAGCGGCGCATGACTGATGTTTTAAAAGCACTTGGCACATTCAGAATAATAATCCACTAACCCACAACCTGTCAGATGCATTAAAGCCATGAGAGCAGAGCATTTGAAAGTGGCAGCTGCGCCTTTCACCGTGTTCTGTGGGTGGGACAGGAGGACGCCACATGGCAGGGAGAGCTGTCAGTCAAAGCAAGACCCGTAAGGTGGAATTACAGAGAGTCTGTACGGTGTGATGGTGCCACACAGGAGACTGAGGCCTCACTGTCACCGTCTGACTGATTTATAGAGGGACGGATGAAAGACAAGGATCACACACAGTGGACAGTGGATGTCAGACATGAGCCCTTTACTGTGAGGACCAATCACCTCTTCTTACAGGACACTTCAGGTCGCTCTCAGTGCTAGAACAATCGTGTTTTTAGTTCATTCCTGTCAACATCTTCAGTGACCTTTAGCCACTGCAGTGTGTGCATTTTTATGCTGCATTAGTTGTAATAAAAATATCACATCAAATGTCTTAGGAGAAAAAAAAAACACAACAAAGATTTATATCATAAAAATGAAAAATGTCCACGTTGGTTTGATTCTCTATATAAAATTAAATGTTTTGAAAAAGAATTAAAGAATTTCAATTTCTTTAACCCTTTGAACCCTGAGCTAATTTTCCAGGTCTCTGCTCGAAAATTGCATATCCATATTAAAATGGGTATATCTCTGCAACCACAAAGTCTATTGAATAATTTTGGTGTCATAGTAAAGGGAAAATATGTGAGATGTGTTAATATGAGTATATGTGATACCGGTAAAGAGTAAATGAAGATGGCATTCAGCAAGAAAAACAAACAAAAAAATGTAGGTTCACTTTAAAAAAAAAAGCATTTGAGGATGAATAACTCTTTGAAAATGATGCAGCTGTAGCTCTAAAGCTTTATCAGACATTAGTACAACATATGAACATGATCCCTGCAAAGGTTGACTCTGATAAAGGAAAGCAGAGCAAAACTAGAGAAGTTTTAGTACAGAGAGTACAGACGACCTCTTTGTTGGCACAGTTTGGCTCCATCTGTGTCATCTGGATTTTCTCATCTACACAACTATAAATTTAATTTGTCTATCACTAATTGTAATACATAAATACATCCAAATACAACAGATTTTAATGACAGTATTCAGTTAATTCATTTAATTGTTATTTGAGTTGTGTTTGTGGCATGTAAAAAAAAGGTTTATATAGTCGTATGGTTGGGGTCTGCTGCTTTATTTGATGTGCAACATCACTCTATTCTTTCATGATTAGTGCATTATTTCACACTGTGACACATCGTGACATCAAAGTTCCTAAATTAGGTACCTTAGGGTTCAAAGGGTTAAGCCAGCATTGGTGTTTTCTGGTTGGAAAAACTTCCGGAAATACTCATCACTGTTTGTATCGAAGTTATAATACATGACATTTCCCTTTCTACAGATCCCTTAAATTTCATTTTGATTACATAAATAAGAACAAAATACTCATAAAGGAATATTATAAAACTTTTTGGAGATCTCTGCAAACCTTACACTTTATACTTATTTCTTATCGCTGTACCACAGATTGTTCATTACTGGCTGACAAATACACCAACCCTTCCCAAACAGATCCTAAAAAATAACAGCAGCTATTTCATCGGTCTTGACGTTCATCGGTGTACCGCTGGCTTTAAACAAAGGTTTACTCCTTTTAAAGATATTAAATTAAAGTCATCAACAGGCATAAAATGCTTGCGATCAAAATAGAAATATCCTGACAAATTAACAAGTTGTGGGTGTTTTAGACATAGAGAAACAAAACAGGAACTGTTCTCAGTGACAGTGATAGCTGCTCAGTCCTGCATCAGTCTTTGTCATGAATAATCACATAGGTTACTCATGGAGACTGATGATGACAAATCTATTCTACGCCACCATACGAGGACAACAAGAAAGCACGTTTTCACTGGCCTGCCAGAAACATCTGAACTTTACTCCTTTTTATTCCATGCAGGGTCATGACCTGTGGCCAGATGTGGTTTGTGGTCGAGAAAAGAAACAGATACACAACACGCTCATGTTCATTGATCTAATTTCACCCTGTGACCTGTTACAGTCATGAATCTCCTGTTCTTCCCCTGGACTCTATTTCATGAGAACGAGTGGAGGCTTTATTGTCCGCAGAATCTGCCGAACACCTTTTAATGTCCTCTGACTCAATACAGCCTGAGATGAAAAGCTGGCCAGACGCTGTGGTCTACAAATGAGAGGCCTTTTCCTTCTCCCGACCCATGACTTGAAAGAATGCCTCTCCTCCTTTCTTCTATCTCTTCCTCCTCTCAGTCAGGAAGCATCCATTCATCACAGTCAATCTTTTAATGCCAGTGTGTGTTCGTGTGTGTTTGTGTGTGTTTGTGCAGAGGTGATCTCCTATCGGTTGTGCTGGTGTCACCTCTCCAGAAGTACATGCCTGATCCCTGCTTATTCATCCAGCATATCATCCTTCACACACAAACACATGCATCATCATTATCATCTTGTTGGGTTTTCTCACTCTTGCACATGAACAGGCAGACACAGATTCTCAAAATTCCCATTGTGCTGAGTTTTTCCTACCAGTTAAACACAAAAACTCTCTAACAGGTCATTTCACATGGAGTTTTTTTTCCCCCCGTTCACATACACACAAACTATCTCCTTCCCTTGCCTCATCTCTCACAAATATTTTTTCTGTCTCCTCAGCTCATTTCTCTTGCCTGCTTTCCTTGCTCTGCTTTCTACCATCCGCCGCCTGCTGCCTCTCCGCCTGGCCGCGTCCTCGTGCACCATCACAAATGCACACAATCTATTCCCCCTCATTCCCAGGCAGTCATCCTGAACAGCCCTCCTCTGTGAGTTAAAGAGAAAGGAGGTTGTTGAAACATGTAGGGCCCAACAGCCCTCTGAGGATACCAGGATGCTCCACAGCTGGGAGGAAGAGTGAAGGAAAAGAAAGGTCCAGATGAGAGCAAGCCTTCGGAGAGAAGTAATTGCCAAGTGTATGAATTTGTCTGTGTGGATCACTGAAAAGAGCAGCGGGAGGAATGGACAGCGGGAAGGTGTGATGAGATGGAAAAGGGTGACAAAGACAGAGGAGAAGTCATCTACTGCGCCCAGGAAAAAACAGGCAGATGTCAGTGCCACCCTCTTACAGGTGTGTGTGTGTGTGTGTGTGTGTGTGTGTGTGTGTGTGTGTGTGTGTGTGTGTGTGTGTGTGTGTGTGGAGGACAGCTGGATGACAGAGGTTCAGGTTAGAGAGAGTAATCTCCCCAGGATTAAGAGTGCTGCTCCTGTGTTAATGTGACTGTCAATGAGAATTAAGTCCCTGGACCAATACTCTCCAACAGCTTCTACACCCCCCCCCCCCTTCTCTCTCTCTCTCTCTCTCTCTCTCTCTCTCTCTCTCTCTCTCTCTCTCTCTCTCTCTCTCTCTCTCTCTCTCTCTCTGTCCGCCCTGCCTGTCACACTAATGACACCACTTTCTGCAGAGTGCCAATGCTGCAAGCGCTAAAACAATGGGCAAATAATTACACTATTTCAATACAGTACAAATTGCAGACCTGGGCAGCGGGAGAGAGCACAGGGGTAAAAAAGCAAAGAGCAGAAGGAGGGGAGAGGGAGGAGGGTGGGAGAGGGAGGGTTGGAGACAAGGATGACTAACAATTACAACACGATAGGGGTTGGGTCTCATTACTGCGCCCATTAACATGCAGCAAGTAATTTTCCCCTCTCAGTGTGTGCGCACAAGAAAGGGAAAGAGAGAAGTGTTTGTGTATGTGTGTGTGTGCGCGTACAGAGTGTGTGTCTAATAGAGTCTGCAACACACCTCCCTGTCTCTGTGCGCAATCTGCCCGGAGAACCCGGCGGCACCTCATTTCTCTCCCATATGTCCGAGCCCCCGCGCGCTCACCTATCTATTCCAGCGCCGATCACGATCCTTGCAAAGCGATTAGAGGGCGCGTGAAAAGAGTCCGGTCAGCGGATCAGCCTCACAGATTACTCAATAGCTACTAAGCAGCGGCGAGCCCCGACCAATCGCTTATTTAACCTGACAGTGGCGAAGCACTGCATCAATCTCACCTCAATCACCACTACCTTGACCAACAGCACGCGCTTCACATGGTCAGCAGAAATGACTCGTCATGCGTTTCAGTTTTACGCATAGATAGCAATCACGCGCGGAGAGGGGATACGCGGGGGAACCACGGAGGTTTTCGGTGGCAATTCCACTGCTTGTTCCTCAGCACAGTGTGCTCAGTAGCGCTCTGAGACAAGAACATCAAAGTTGCTTTCAGCTCGTGAGTCATCCGGCCAGTCACCTCCCTTTCTCCTCCTGCTGTCCACATCTCTCCAGCCTAAGTCCCCCTCTGACCCCATCCTCGTTTGATTAGTCTATTGCCCGAGAGGCACGGTGGCCAACTAAGGATTTAAATGCACTCATGTGAAGCATGTGAGTCTGTACTCAATGAATGTAAAAAGAAAACACAACCTTACCCGAATCTATAAACTCGATGGCATAATCACAGGAGATAGTTAAGGGTCAAGGTGAGATAGCAAGGCGCTTTGCCACTTTCTGCTCCAACTCCACTGATTTGGTTCCCCATTCAATCCCTCAGAGCCTCTTGTCCGGATTCCAAAGCCCGCGTTCTAACACTCAGAAGTGGTGCTGGAGAGGACTAATGCCAAGCCAGAGTACCAGCCCCCCGGAGCCGGCTGAGGAAACACACTTCGCGCAACAGCGATGTGGCCCAACCTGCCACGATCTCGCTGCGTCCCATCTCAGAGCTTCACTCAGAGGAGAAAGTCATAAAAAAGTGCGTAATCCCCCCATAGAGACACGAGGCTGGTATTTTTGTGCAAACACTCCACATAAGTTTATTCCCTCCTGCACGCGCGACAATCACGCAGAGGCGTTCAAGTCGCCGGAGAGATGCTGATGAGAGTGATGATGTAGTGATGCAGGAGTGATAGTTGTGCGCTCCCGTCGCTCCTCCCGAGCAAGGATCGATTGGACATGAGAAATGCGATGCCAGCCCGTCTTCCCAATTCAGAACACGTGCAGCAGCGCCCGCCCAGTTCACCAGCTCCAAAGTACACCCCCTTTTTCCTCACTGATGTCATGCAGTTTATAAGTAGCCTGGACGACTGAGGTGAAGGGGAGGAGAGGAGGCAAGATGGGGAACATGGCAATCATTCTTCCCCTGCAAAGAGTCCATTTCAACAAGTCGTCATTTGATGTCTAAGCGAAATACTTTCACTTTCTGCAGCTTGTTTCATACATCTGATCCCCCGAACATGTTAGTTGAAACGTGTATTTTAAAAAAAAGTTGAATAGTGATAAATTATCTAACAAAATTAACATTAAGAATTAATTGATTCGGATCCAACAGACAGAACTTTCGAGTTTCAAATCTACATGCGTATTTTAGGGTGACATTCCTACGACAGGAGTAGATTTTTGTTTTGAGTTGGCCTACTGATCGTCCCACTTTAGAGGTCATATCATATATTTTGTTTTATGTTTTTGTAAACACTTCATTCGGGCTTACTGCGTCCAATTTGTGTGTGCATTTTTTTAGGAAGGGGGGTGGGATCCCGCCTGTGCCTGAGAGGATGACCCCTCCTCATCGCGCAGCAGCCCATCTCACCTCACCACTTGTATCGTGTTACAGCAGGAGTTTAAGTATTGATAACCCCCATCCACACCCCACCTCCAACCGAGATGTTAAACAGAATTTAATCACCTCCGCCTCTCCGTTACGCGCCAGGAGACAGCCTATCAATTATTCCATCCCTGGAATATTCGAGTGTGCTGATGGCGATTGATTGCTTTACGCTGTATATTCAGTCGTTAAGACATAGAGAAGGTCGATGTCTGCTAACGACAGCGCGGTGAGGGGGATCCGAAACATCCAGACGTCTTCATTGTTTCCTCATTGGGCCCTGCTGCGAGCAAAGAGTCATTGGAGATGTCCCTGTACCGAGTAAGACAAGAACTTTCTAACAAAAATCAAAGAGTCATGTATCACAAAGTGTAATGAGTGTTTGTAGTCAAACCAGCAGCACGGGCATTGATCTCACAGTAATCTCAAACATGGTTGTCTAGCACTTTCTTCAGCCCCGTCTGACCACTTTGCCACCTGTGCTTGAGAAAGCGATGCGGTTTATTTTTAAGCGGTTAATTTAGGCTTTAATCTGTTACAAATCGACCTGTCTGACTTTGAACTGTGAACGGATTAGTCATTGATGTGGGCTCGTAACGACTCAGGAACACGCAGCCCTTTAGCTGCTAGATTAAATACAATTGTAGTGAAAATCTTTGTTTCAGCACCACGGACAGCGCCGGACGCGAAGGAAATGATTTAAGGTCGTCGGACAGCTCCACTCTGTCCTCTGACATTGGTGTCACGCAGCCAATCTAGTTTGCAGACAACAAAGAGTTTAACCGTGTGAACTGTAAGGGGGAAAATGATATATATATGCTGTCTTCACGGAAGAGTTGTCTACACAGTAGTGAACCTGAGTGTCACGTTAGGAATAGGAGGCCTTTTATCTTAAAGAGAGGCAGCTAATGGATGCACCAGTTCACAGCACTTATCTCATCTATCCTCTCTCAGAGGGGGCAGACAGTATCAGAGGAAACCACATCATGTGACGTAAATACAGACCTTAAAGGGGGAAGCTGAACATTGTGAAATTTAATTTACCCCCCATTACACTTCTAGGTGTTGTTACAGAGGCATCAGTTTTCTCAGTGTGTTTCACTGCGTGTAACTCTGGCACAGTTTGAATCTTAAACAGGGATGACAACCTAACGATTGCATTATCATCCATGTGCATTGTGAAAATGTGGTGAGGGTAAAAGTAGATATAGGCTGAAGTCCTGTGGTGGTTTCACGTTTCAGAGGAAGGGGGTTATAGGATTTCCTGGAGGTCTGTTCCTTCAATGATCATAGTTTCTTCCAGGGAGGAAAGGCATTGGAGAAACCTGCCCTTAAAATGAGGTATATTTCCTCCGGAATCAATATTCATGCGCTGTTCCCTCTGGCACATGTCAGCCTCATGTGGGGGTGCATAGTAAGATGGCTAAGAAAGACTGATCATAATGAGATTGATTTCTCAAATTGGGTGGTGAGAAATGTTTGTCTTGAGAAATTAATGCGACACTGCTGATTTTAACTTTATACAACACAAAGATAAATAACTGAAAGATCAACTTAAAGACACAACTGCTAGATGACACATTCAGTAAATGAAGAAGTAGAAAGTTTAGAAATGTACTTCAATCATTTTTGTAACAAATTGGGATCTCAGTCAAAATGAATGGTGAAAACTGAAAATTTTAACCCTGTGAAGTAGGACCGAACAATTTTGGAAAATAATCCAATCTCGATTTATTTGGACAAAAACTGCGATTGCATGTGATCTTTTTTTTGTTTGTTTTTTTTTTTTTTTTTTTTTTTTTGGGGGGGGGGGGGGGTTTATCCTCTTCTTCATTCACTAAACACGAGCAATCTTGCTTGTCTCCTCTTCTGTGTCCTCCCTTGGTTCTTCTGCTGAAGCCATTTTTAAAAATGTCAACAACAACTCAACAAATCAAAACTTGGCATGGCTGAAGTTGTTTTCGTCTTCCCCGATCACGTGTCTTGTTCTTCTTTGATTTTTGGCCATTGGTAAACCAGCTGAAAGGTGCATTACCACCACCTACTGCATGCATGTCACATCTGTGTACATGAAACTTTTTTTTAAAATTGCAGCCTTTGTGATTTGAAAATTGCATTCTATTACATTGCAGAATGGGTTTAAATTTGATTAATTGTTCAGCCCTACTGTGAAGTGAGCCAAAAAAACATGAAAAAATAAGAAGTTTAAAAAAGTTGGATTTCTATTTGTTGAAATGCTGTGCTCAGGATTTCAACATAATAAAACAAGAAACTAACTTTTAGACAAAGCAGCTGCTGAGGTTTTCATTGACAATCAAACTTGTGAAACCATCCAAATTTTGAGGTGTGGCTCACACAGATGGGATTTAATGACTTTATTCACAGCTTGTGATCAGACTTTAAGACAGGCTGTCTGGCCCTGCTGCAACTGAAGCCCATTTCATGTGACAGAGAATAAATGCTACATAACTGTTGCGGTACACCATTTAGCTGCACATCGTAACGTCAAAAAAAGAAAATTAAGCTCCAGGACTAAGCTTCAGACATTTTCACTCAGCTAAGTTAAGGTTTTCAGCTGGTCACACAAAAAAACTCCCCTGGGTTTATAGATAGAAGCATTTTGTCATTTTTTTGTCATGTCTTTTTGTTAACACTGTGTACTTGTTTATAACTGGCGTATCTGAACAAAACATACCCAATAAAGAAAGTGCACACATGCAGTGCTGCAACCAGTAATGGTCATGTCTTGCTTCAGCACCAATTTCTAGAACCACACTTGGAGAGAGAAAATGTACCTCAGACTCACTGTACACTGTTTTCCTCATGTAAGTGGGGTGATCCGATCCATCTTGGAGACATCCACCGGCAGGTCTGGCGTTAAGAACCGGGACTTGGTCATCGATTTGGAGCTGCCATGAAGGTTAATGAGAACAGACATCTTGGTTCCTCTGCTTTTGATCCCCTCCTGCAAAGAGATTCTTCATTTCTTTACGAGGTCACTGGCAGTAACCCGAGCAGGGCCATAAATAGTGTCCATCCCAGACAGACCCGGTGTCTGTCAATACTCAGAAAGTTCAGACACAACATCCGCAAAGAGATGGCAGGAGCGTGACTGCTGGCATCAAACTTGTGATACTGAGACAAATACACTTTAACAAACATTCACTTGTTATGACCCACTGGATGTGTTTGTGAATACTGTGTTCTCACCCTCTTCACTCTTAAAATAAGTCTGTCAGGGACGATCACAAGGCGCTGGGAGACAATTTGGTTTCATGTATGGTGCTGTACTGCCCCCATGTGGCCATGATATGTCACACTTATACAGGGTGGTTTTTGAGGTCATTCGAATTTATTGTGGTGACAGTAAAAACTGAACTAGTGCCCTTTTGTGAGGAGACCTTCCCCTCCTTAGACCTGAACCCAGAAAAATAATGAAACTAACAGCAAAGGAACGTCTGGATTCAGCACAAAAAAAATGGCAACACAGAGACTTCAGTTTCCCCTCGAAGGTCAGACTTCAAAAGCTGATTGATTTAATGAGGACAAATTAAATCCCTGATGCCCAATATACCAAGAACAGACAGGACAGCAAACATCAGCATTTTCAGTTATTTATTTCAAAATATTCCACAACTTCTGAATAAAAAATGTCTACAAGTCCTGACCAAGGAGGTCTGACTGAGTTCAACATTGTTTCATTGATAAATAAAATATCGAGCTCACGGAGAGGCCAAGAAACACAAAATGATCTTCTGATTTCTGAAAATACTCTACCAAACTCTAAGTTATGAAACTACAGTATCAGCACTAAAAGGACTTTAGAAAAGGTAACAGACGAAAGCAGCACCCTCATCATTTCATCACTCTGTGAAAACATCTCCTTTGGTAAACAAAGTAAGTAATTATAAAAATAGACACCAAAACCATGCTCAAACGACAAAAAACATCAGTTTAAATACGAATGTCACCAATGTAAAAGACAAAAGTGGCAACTTTAGATAAAACTTCAATTTAAAAGTCTGCAGCTTACTCCGGATATTAAGTTTACAGAAGCATTGCATTTTTTTACATGAAACAGAGGAGTGTTGGTTTTAGTGGACCAACACTTGAATTAAAGTTTAACAGCACCAAACTTTCAGTACATTTCAGTACAGCTGCATGTGAAAACAGATATTCACTAATAATACTGACATAGAAAAAGTCCTCTTGGTAGTAGGAGAGTCTTTGACTTTCTGTCTCTTGTCTTCAGGAGCTATTAGCGTTTGTTTTAATCATAACTTAACACCACATATCCGTGCTCCATCGTCAGGGCTTCATGTTAGCCTGATGAAAGCTGAGGGAGCTCAGAAACTGGTGTGGCTGTCAACGTTTCTGAAGAAGATCACATCAAGGTGACTGTGATCAAATGTGACAAGATGTCACATGTGAAGGGACGCCATAACAGCTGCTCATTAACTAACTTTGTCGGTATGGAATGAAGAAGATGCAGTGGAGGGAAAGTAGAAACACAGGGCACATCTTATCGCTCTCCAGCTGCTGTGATGGCACACGTCTCGACTTGTGACTGATTGGGCCCTAATAGAGTTTGTGGACGCCATTTAGTCCAGAGTTGTCCGGCGAACTGCTTCCACTCATCAACCAATCAAAGAAGTATGCAGGACGTGCCAAATCCTTAGCCAAATAATTGATATCCACCCAGCTGGTGAGGCAACTTTCAAAACATCTAAAATTAGACTGTTTTAAGATAAAACGGTTCTTATTTAAAAGTTCTTCATCAGCCAGATGTTTGTGTTAACACTCACTGAGACTCTAGAGTTCATCATGACGAGTGTGACGTTTCCACTTGGGATGCTGTGAGACATAATCAGCGGCTTCCAGCACAAGACGCATAAACTCGCCCACATCAAAAGCGTAGTTGGTAAATTTTGGGTGATCCCCGAGGGTTGGATGGTGACCCTGTGAGAAATGAAGAAAACAACAATGAAAGCAGTAGAAAACCCACCAGACAAGCCTAAAATTTTGTTGTTTTTTTTTACACATAAAATGTGTATGTGGGGAATTAGGAGAGATGAATTAAGTCGTATGAGCCAATAGCTGGTGTGGGTCTTTCCCCTACCTTGTCCTGTGGGAGCACTTTGTCCATTTTCTGCCAAGTCACGTATCGAATGCCCCGCAGCCGAGCCAAATCTCGATAGCAGCTCTCATCCTGACAATTATATCTGGGAGGTACAGATGCAGACACTTTATCTCTCGCTCTCATCACTCTTCCTCTCTTTCACTCTTCTTGCTCCATGTCCCCCTCTCTCCTCTCTCTCTCAGTGTATACAAAAAGTGCTTCACACTCTGTCAGCTCACCAAACTGTGCACGAAACACTCCCACCGATACTCAACCACATTTCAATCAACTCCTCGACCCACGGTAGCCAGGTGTGATGAATGCCCGGTTAATTAGACGGTACTTCACCGTCATACACTAAGTGTCTGAAGGGTACTTCAGGCACAGCATGCTGCTAAGCCCATCACTCTCCCTGCCCCCTGCTCTGTCTTTTTGTGTCATTCACACAGAACACAAACACACACAGGCGGGCATAAAGTGCCACTCACAGCTCAAAGATGACAGCCCAGTCAGGGAGGAAGAGGAGATGTGTGAGACCCGCCCCGTGCATCCCAATAAAAATGTCAGAGTTGTGGGTGATCCTCAGCTGCATGAGGAAGGGAACATCCCTGAAAGACAGACAGGGAGTGGCACATCAATCATCTATATTGAAGTAAGCGCTGTCACTCTTATACAATTTAAAAAGCTTACACTTTCTTTACTCCTATACACGCCTACAACACGGTCGATTAATGCTAAGCAGCAGTGAATGGCTCCTGCAGTAATGTCAGCACTCCATAACTCACTTGAATTTGTAGTCGACCACACTGACCTCCAGTAAAGGCACAGTTTTGAGGGCATTTACCAGCTGGAACAACAACACAGAAAAATGTTTTCTGATCAGTGAAGACAGCAAATAAATTTGTGCAGTGAGCATATAAATCACATGCTCTTTTTACTCACACTCTTTATAGCAAATAACAATTTAAATAAGCATTTAACAGATGAGGTTGTATAAGGTAAAGGAATGGAACTTGTTGCAGAAAAGGATGCAATAACAAGAGTAATTGCAAGAAAGAAAAAGACAGACAGGGGGAGGGAAGGAGAGTGACGCTGGACTCACCTCCACTTGGTTTAATATCTTTCTGTATTCTGTGCTTCGAGCCAGCAGGGTGACACGAACACGCCCCTCCTGAAAACAGCAATGCACTCAATAATCAATCAGCCAAGGACAGAAAAGATAGGCAGCAGGGGGGGGGCGCGACATGATGCTCATTCAAACCAGCTTAGGAAAAATGTGAGATAAATTTGATCTTTTGTATCACAGAGACAAGTGGATACATTTGTTAAAATCTCAGGTAGGAATAAGAATGAAGAATAAAGATTTCTTTATCAATGCTCTCTCATTGGTTACAGTGTGTGAACTCAGGTGCTTCTTTTCTATGATCTTCTACTGCCATCTTGTGCTTTGAAAGAGAAATTATGGTTTCTTTGAGGTATCAATTTTGGTAACATATGCTATAAGAAATAAGCATGTTTTGACCTTTAATAAAGGTAATGGCACAAACAGCAACTTTAAACTAAATTGGCTTAACCAAAGCCAGACAACTCATAAAGAACAATGAATATGTAAACAGTATGTAGCAGAATGAATTTCTTCTCCTCTTCTTGGAAATCCATTTAAAAAGTACGGAAAAAAGTGACACTAAAGTTAGACCAGAACAAATTAAGACAAGGGGGAGATAGGATGAAAGGGATGGTTGAGGCAGATGAATAGGACACAATAGCAGAGAGCAGAAGTGTGAGTCTCTGGCTGTGCCATTAATCTGAGGTTGAAAAGAGGAGCTGGGGAGAGGGTCAGGGCCGAGAAGACCTCTCATTCAGTCGCTGGCCTGCTATCACTAGCAGCCTCGTGTCTCACTGGAAAGCCTCTTAGCATATTTCCAGTGAAGGCCATGAATACACAATGAGCTGCTCTACAAGAAAGGAGGAGTAATGAGGCTTTGCTGCTCGTAAAGAAACAGTCAAGCATTTCAAACTTTAAATCTGGGGCTGTAAAACACCAATGAGGCGTGCGAAATATGTAGACGAAGAACGAGAAGCCGAGGAGATGGCATTGACAGTTTCTATTCATACTATTTGTACATGTACTCTTATATAAATTTAAAGGCTACTATCTAAAGTTAGAAATAAGTGATCACAAATGGTTGGTAAGTATGCTTTCTGATGGAAACTGTGCAGTCATCTGTGCTTAGAAATTTCAAAGAAAGTTAGTCAAAGACAATAAGGTTAGTAACTGTGTTCAGCTTTTGAAAGCCAAGTTTTTGCATTTTAAGGTACATTCTCCAGAGACTCGCTGTGAAAACTTTCTAACCCCTGATTCACACATACACCATGAGCGCCACAGTCCGTGAGCGCCACAGTCCGTCAGCGCCGTGGTTTTCTGCGCGCACCAATTCACACTGGATCCGTCTCTAAAGCGGAGCATAGCTCAGCGTACTCCATAGCAGCTGGATACGCAAGATCACAGGAGAACCACATGGAATCACACCCATGACAACTACTTTCATGATAATTAATTAGTATGTTGAACTCTCCTGGCCCTCCCAGAACTCCAGCAGTTCAGTCCTTCCCTTTTAGTTTCTGCTGGTGTCCTTACATAAAGGATGTGTTGTATCGTATCTAATTATAAGGTTTTCCGCCTCCAAGATAAACCTTTTCTCTTCCATGGCATCGGGTTTCCCCGAGGCTGACCAGCTAAAGACTGCTGGCCCTGTCTCAGTGACGTAGTTTTGATATACAATTTGATATGCAATTTTATGATTGGCAGTCTGAACATGGTACTTTATTTTGAAAAGACTGGAAACTCTGACCCTTTACCTGTTTGGTATGATCTTCTCTGTGGAGACTGACGTGTCTCTGCAGCATACTCCAGCAAAAATACACTCCCAGTGGAACAGCCACGTGCAGCCGTATGTAGCACGCATCGGAGACGGACCGCAGCTTGAGCTGTGTGAATGCACTTATTGACTAGAGTGGCAGCGAAGTACAGCATAGTATGCAGCTCACGCTGTATATGTGAATTCAGGGTGAGTAATTTTGGGACTGTAATTTTTACTGCTTCCAAAGCACATGTGGATTCACTGATATATAGTTTTCAAGCCCAAAAAGAAATTCTTAACGTTTCAGACAAAGATAATATTTAAATGGCCTTTCCCTGATGACAGTAAGAACACAAATTAAAACTCTGATCATAGATAAACTCAGATCAAATAATTATTCAATATTAACATGGCTTCCACTCTGCACCTCAGGATCTCATTCAGTCTTTTTCTGTTTATACAAAGTGAAGTTTGCCTGACATTTTATAAATCTTTTACTTTGACTGGATGTCTTTGAATTAATATGGTTGAAGCCTCAAAAAGAATGCATCATTTTGTTGTTAGATTAGATATTTTATCACTCAGCTAAATGAAATAAAGCAAGTCTAAAGCAAGACTAAAAAACAAAATTTGAAAATCTATAAGCACAAACCTTACATGAATTCGCTGAGATACTGCATTAAGGGACCTCCATTTGTTTAACAAAAACAATAGAAAGGTTAGATGAATGTGCCGCGGCCTGGATTCGATTCCCGGTCAGGGAACCACATTTTCATGGACAACAATCTTACCAAACTTACACTCTGTTAAGTTTGTCAAGTCTATTTGGAAACCTTGTATATGTAAGAGGGTTTATGCTGGATCAGTAAAATCACATATCTAAAAATCTTCATTTCTTCCAAAGCTGAGACTGAACTAGAGTTTGTTTGGTTTTTTTGTATGATTGATTGTCTGGTGGAAAGCCCTTCAACAGTATCGGTCTTGAAAGTGGGCATTCAAACTGTTCTTAAAGATATAATGCTTGTGTTAAATACAACCCCAGATCCAATGTAGGTTGGGACGTTGTGTGAAACGTAAATAAAAACAGAACAAAATGATTTGCAAAACCTGTAACTACTGTTGACTTTGCAATCCATCGACAGCTATCCACTGGCAAATGAGCCATTCCAGTTTGGTTTCTTTGACAGCAGTGAGACATAAAGGAACACAATAAATAACTTCTTACCCAACTATTTCTCCTGTATAAGCTAATGATAGTCATTTCACCTGATAGTGTAGGACCCTACCCATGAAATTGTGGAGATGGGCAGAATTTTTTTGTGCACACGTCCGGCTTGCATGTCCCTGGTGGTCTAGTGGTTAGGATTCGGCGCTCTCACCGCTGCGGCCCGGGTTTGATTCCCGGTCAGGCAACAAGATTTTCATGGACACCAATCTACCCCATTGCTAAGTCATGACTGCCACCTAAAATCAACACATGGAAACTTACACTCAAACTTACACTCCGCTAAGTTTGTCAAGTCCATTTGGAAACCTTGTATATATGTAAGTGGGTTTATGCTGGATCAGTAAAATCACATATCTAAAAATCTTCATTTCTTCCAAAGCTGAGACTGAACTAGAGTTTGTTTGGTTTTTTTTGTATGATTGATTGTCTGGTGGAAAGCCCTTCAACAGTATCCGTCTTGAAAGTGGGCATTCAAACTGTTCTTAAAGATATAATGCTTGTGTTAAATACAACCCCAGATCCAATGTAGGTTGGGACGTTGTGTGAAACGTAAATAAAAACAGAACAAAATGATTTGCAAAACCTGTAACTACTGTTGACTTTGCAATCCATCGACAGCTATCCACTGGCAAATGAGCCATTCCAGTTTGGTTTCTTTGACAGCAGTGAGACATAAAGGAACACAATAAATAACTTCTTACCTAACTATTTCTCCTGTATAAGCTAATGATAGTCATTTCACCTGATAGTGTAGGACCCTACCCATGAAATTGTGGAGATGGGCAGAATTTTTTGTGCACACGTCCAGCTTGCATGTCCCTGGTGGTCTAGTGGTTAGGATTCGGCGCTCTCACCGCTGCGGCCCGGGTTCGATTCCCGGTCAGGCAACAAGATTTTCATGGACACCAATCTACCCCATTGCTAAGTCATGACGGCCACCTAAAATCAACACATGGAAACTTACACTCAAACTTACACTCCGCTAACTTTGTCAAGTCCATTTGGAAACCTTGTATATATGTAAGTGGGTTTATGCTGGATCAGTAAAATCACATTTCTAAAAATCTTCATATTTTCCAACGCAGAAATGGGACTAGTGGTTTTTGTTTCTGTGATTGTCTGGTGGAAATCCCTTCAGCAGTATCCATCTTTAAAGTTGGCATTCAGACTGTTCTTAAAGTAATAATGCTTGTGTTAAATACAACCCCAGATCAAATGTAGGTTGGGATGTTGTATATAGAATGGACAGTGTGGCCCCGCCTTTTACCATTGCATGGTTTTGAAGCCAAAAAAACCTCTGTCACGGGAGCTGCCATTGGCTGCCATTGGCCGCCATTGTGCAGCCAGAGTCTGCCCTGTAGAGTCTTAGAAGGAACGCGGCCCGGTTTCGATTCCCGGTCAGGGAACAAGAATTTCATCGACAACAATCCATCCCATTGCTAAGTCATGACTTCCACCTAAAATCAACACATGGAGACTTACACTCTGTTAACTTTGTCAAGTCCATTTGGTGGGCGAGTGGGTTTATGCTGGATCAGTAAAATCACATATCTATAAATCTTCATTTCTTCCAAAGCTGAGACTGAACTAGAGTTTGTTTGTTTTTTTTTGTATGATTGATTGTCTGGTGGAAAGCCCTTCAACAGTATCCGTCTTGAAAGTGGGCATTCAAACTGTTCTTAAAGATATAATGCCTGTGTTAAATACAACCCCAGATCCAATGTAGGTTGGGACGTTGTGTGAAACGTAAATAAAAACAGAACAAAATGATTTGCAAAACCTGCAACTACTGTTGACTTTGCAATCCATCGACAGCTATCCACTGGCAAATGAGCCATTCCAGTTTGGTTTCTTTGACAGCAGTGAGACATAAAGGAACACAATAAATAACTTCTTACCCAACTATTTCTCCTGTATGAGCTAATGATAGTCATTTCACCTGATAGTGTAGGACCCTACCCATGAAATTGTGGAGATGGGCACAATTTTTTTGTGCACACGTCCAGCTTGCATGTCCCTGGTGGTCTAGTGGTTAGGATTCGGCGCTCTCACCACCGCGGCCCGGGTTCGATTCCCGGTCAGGGAAGAAGATTTTCATGGACACCAATCTACCCCATTGCTAAGTCATGACGGCCACCTAAAATCAACACATGGAAACTTACACTCAAACTTACACTCCGCTAACTTTGTCAAGTCCATTTGGAAACCTTGTATATATGTAAGTGGGTTTATGCTGGATCAGTAAAATCACATTTCTAAAAATCTTCATATTTTCCAACGCAGAAATGGGACTAGTGGTTTTTGTTTCTGTGATTGTCTGGTGGAAATCCCTTCAGCAGTATCCATCTTTAAAGTTGGCATTCAGACTGTTCTTAAAGTAATAATGCTTGTGTTAAATACAACCCCAGATCAAATGTAGGTTGGGATGTTGTATATAGAATGGACAGTGTGGCCCCGCCTTTTACCATTGCATGGTTTTGAAGCCAAAAAAACCTCTGTCACGGGAGCTGCCATTGGCTGCCATTGGCCGCCATTGTGCAGCCAGAGTCTGCCCTGTAGAGTCTTAGAAGGAACGCGGCCCGGTTTCGATTCCCGGTCAGGGAACAAGAATTTCATCGACAACAATCCATCCCATTGCTAAGTCATGACTTCCACCTAAAATCAACACATGGAGACTTACACTCTGTTAACTTTGTCAAGTCCATTTGGTGGGCGAGTGGGTTTATGCTGGATCAGTAAAATCACATATCTATAAATCTTCATTTCTTCCAAAGCTGAGACTGAACTAGAGTTTGTTTGTTTTTTTTTGTATGATTGATTGTCTGGTGGAAAGCCCTTCAACAGTATCCGTCTTGAAAGTGGGCATTCAAACTGTTCTTAAAGATATAATGCCTGTGTTAAATACAACCCCAGATCCAATGTAGGTTGGGACGTTGTGTGAAACGTAAATAAAAACAGAACAAAATGATTTGCAAAACCTGCAACTACTGTTGACTTTGCAATCCATCCACAGCTATCCACTGGCAAATGAGCCATTCCAGTTTGGTTTCTTTGACAGCAGTGAGACATAAAGGAACACAATAAATAACTTCTTACCCAACTATTTCTCCTGTATGAGCTAATGATAGTCATTTCACCTGATAGTGTAGGACCCTACCCATGAAATTGTGGAGATGGGCACAATTTTTTTGTGCACACGTCCAGCTTGCATGTCCCTGGTGGTCTAGTGGTTAGGATTCGGCGCTCTCACCACCGCGGCCCGGGTTCGATTCCCGGTCAGGGAAGAAGATTTTCATGGACACCAATCTACCCCATTGCTAAGTCATGACGGCCACCTAAAATCAACACATGGAAACTTACACTCAAACTTACACTCCGCTAAGTTTGTCAAGTCCATTTGGAAACCTTGTATATATGTAAGTGGGTTTATGCTGGATCAGTAAAATCACATTTCTAAAAATCTTCATATTTTCCAACGCAGAAATGGGACTAGTGGTTTTTGTTTCTGTGATTGTCTGGTGGAAATCCCTTCAGCAGTATCCATCTTTAAAGTTGGCATTCAGACTGTTCTTAAAGTAATAATGCTTGTGTTAAATACAACCCCAGATCAAATGTAGGTTGGGATGTTGTATATAGAATGGACAGTGTGGCCCCGCCTTTTACCATTGCATGGTTTTGAAGCCAAAAAAACCTCTGTCACGGGAGCTGCCATTGGCTGCCATTGGCCGCCATTGTGCAGCCAGAGTCTGCCCAGTAGAGTCTTAGAAGGAACGCGGCCCGGGTTCGATTCCCGGTCAGGGAACAAGAATTTCATCGACAACAATCCACCCCATTGCTAAGTCATGACTTCCACCTAAAATCAACACATGGAGACTTACACTCAAACTTACACTCCGCTAAGTTTGTCAAGTCCATTTGGAAACCTTGCATATATGTAAGTGGGTTTATGCTGGATCAGTAAAATCACATATCTAAAAATCTTCATTTCTTCCAAAGCTGAGACTGAACTAGAGTTTGTTTGGTTTTTTTTGTATGATTGATTGTCTGGTGGAAAGCCCTTCAACAGTATCCGTCTTGAAAGTGGGCATTCAAACTGTTCTTAAAGATATAATGCTTGTGTTAAATACAACCCCAGATCCAATGTAGGTTGGGACGTTGTGTGAAACGTAAATAAAAACAGAACAAAATGATTTGCAAAACCTGTAACTACTGTTGACTTTGCAATCCATCGACAGCTATCCACTGGCAAATGAGCCATTCCAGTTTGGTTTCTTTGACAGCAGTGAGACATAAAGGAACACAATAAATAACTTCTTACCCAACTATTTCTCCTGTATAAGCTAATGATAGTCATTTCACCTGATAGTGTAGGACCCTACCCATGAAATTGTGGAGATGCGCAGAATTTTTTGTGCACACGTCCAGCTTGCATGTCCCTGGTGGTCTAGTGGTTAGGATTCGGCGCTCTCACCGCCGCGGCCCGGGTTCGATTCCCGGTCAGGGAACAAGATTTTCATGGACACCAATCTACCCCATTGCTAAGTCATGACGGCCACCTAAAATCAACACATGGAAACTTACACTCCGCTTAGTTTGTCAAGTCCATTTGGAAACCTTGTATATATGTAAGTGGGTTTATGCTGGATCAGTAAAATCACATATATAAAAATCTTCATATTTTCCAAAGCTGAGACTGAACTAGTGGTTTTTGTTTCTGTGATTGTCTGGTGGAAATCCCTTCAGCAGTATCCATCTTTAAAGTTGGCATTCAGACTGTTCTTAAAGTAATAATGCTTGTGTTAAATACAACCCCAGATCAAATGTAGGTTGGGATGTTGTATATAGAATGGACAGTGTGGCCCCGCCTTTTACCATTGCATGGTTTTGAAGCCAAAAAAACCTCTGTCACGGGAGCTGCCATTGGCTGCCATTGGCCGCCATTGTGCAGCCAGAGTCTGCCCAGTAGAGTCTTAGAAGGAACGCGGCCCGGTTTCGATTCCCGGTCAGGGAACAAGAATTTCATCGACAACAATCCATCCCATTGCTAAGTCATGACTTCCACCTAAAATCAACACATGGAGACTTACACTCTGTTAACTTTGTCAAGTCCATTTGGTGGGCGAGTGGGTTTATGCTGGATCAGTAAAATCACATATCTAAAAATCTTCATTTCTTCCAAAGCTGAGACTGAACTAGAGTTTGTTTGTTTTTTTTTGTATGATTGATTGTCTGGTGGAAAGCCCTTCAACAGTATCCGTCTTGAAAGTGGGCATTCAAACTGTTCTTAAAGATATAATGCTTGTGTTAAATACAACCCCAGATCCAATGTAGGTTGGGACGTTGTGTGAAACGTAAATAAAAACAGAACAAAATGATTTGCAAAACCTGTAACTACTGTTGACTTTGCAATCCATCGACAGCTATCCACTGGCAAATGAGCCATTCCAGTTTGGTTTCTTTGACAGCAGTGAGACATAAAGGAACACAATAAATAACTTCTTACCCAACTATTTCTCCTGTATAAGCTAATGATAGTCATTTCACCTGATAGTGTAGGACCCTACCCATGAAATTGTGGAGATGCGCAGAATTTTTTGTGCACACGTCCAGCTTGCATGTCCCTGGTGGTCTAGTGGTTAGGATTCGGCGCTCTCACCGCCGCGGCCCGGGTTCGATTCCCGGTCAGGGAACAAGATTTTCATGGACACCAATCTACCCCATTGCTAAGTCATGACGGCCACCTAAAATCAACACATGGAAACTTACACTCCGCTTAGTTTGTCAAGTCCATTTGGAAACCTTGTATATATGTAAGTGGGTTTATGCTGGATCAGTAAAATCACATATATAAAAATCTTCATATTTTCCAAAGCTGAGACTGAACTAGTGGTTTTTGTTTCTGTGATTGTCTGGTGGAAATCCCTTCAGCAGTATCCATCTTTAAAGTTGGCATTCAGACTGTTCTTAAAGTAATAATGCTTGTGTTAAATACAACCCAAGATCAAATGTAGGTAGGGATGTTGTATATAGAATGGACAGTGTGGCCCCGCCTTTTACCATTGCATGGTTTTGAAGCCAAAAAAACCTCTGTCACGGGAGCTGCCATTGGCTGCCATTGGCCGCCATTGTGCAGCCAGAGTCTGCCCTGTAGAGTCTTAGAAGGAACGCGGCCCGGTTTCGATTCCCGGTCAGGGAACAAGAATTTCATCGACAACAATCCATCCCATTGCTAAGTCATGACTTCCACCTAAAATCAACACATGGAGACTTACACTCTGTTAACTTTGTCAAGTCCATTTGGTGGGCGAGTGGGTTTATGCTGGATCAGTAAAATCACATATCTAAAAATCTTCATTTCTTCCAAAGCTGAGACTGAACTAGAGTTTGTTTGGTTTTTTTTGTATGATTGATTGTCTGGTGGAAAGCCCTTCAACAGTATCCGTCTTGAAAGTGGGCATTCAAACTGTTCTTAAAGATATAATGCTTGTGTTAAATACAACCCCAGATCCAATGTAGGTTGGGACGTTGTGTGAAACGTAAATAAAAACAGAACAAAATGATTTGCAAAACCTGTAACTACTGTTGACTTTGCAATCCATCGACAGCTATCCACTGGCAAATGAGCCATTCCAGTTTGGTTTCTTTGACAGCAGTGAGACATAAAGGAACACAATAAATAACTTCTTACCCAACTATTTCTCCTGTATAAGCTAATGATAGTCATTTCACCTGATAGTGTAGGACCCTACCCATGAAATTGTGGAGATGGGCAGAATTTTTTGTGCACACGTCCAGCTTGCATGTCCCTGGTGGTCTAGTGGTTAGGATTCGGCACTCTCACCGCCGCGGCCCGGGTTCGATTCCCGGTCAGGGAACAAGATTTTCATGGACACCAATCTACCCCATTGCTAAGTCATGACGGCCACCTAAAATCAACACATGGAAACTTACACTCCGCTCAGTTTGTCAAGTCCATTTGGAAACCTTGTATATATGTAAGTGGGTTTATGCTGGATCAGTAAAATCACATATATAAAAATCTTCATATTTTCCAAAGCTGAGACTGAACTAGTGGTTTTTGTTTCTGTGATTGTCTGGTGGAAATCCCTTCAGCAGTATCCATCTTTAAAGTTGGCATTCAGACTGTTCTTAAAGTAATAATGCTTGTGTTAAATACAACCCCAGATCAAATGTAGGTTGGGATGTTGTATATAGAATGGACAGTGTGGCCCCGCCTTTTACCATTGCATGGTTTTGAAGCCAAAAAAACCTCTGTCACGGGAGCTGCCATTGGCTGCCATTGGCCGCCATTGTGCAGCCAGAGTCTGCCCAGTAGAGTCTTAGAAGGAACGCGGCCCGGTTTCGATTCCCGGTCAGGGAACAAGAATTTCATCGACAACAATCCACCCCATTGCTAAGTCATGACTTCCACCTAAAATCAACACATGGAGACTTACACTCTGTTAACTTTGTCAAGTCCATTTGGTGGGCGAGTGGGTTTATGCTGGATCAGTAAAATCACATATCTAAAAATCTTCATTTCTTCCAAAGCTGAGACTGAACTAGAGTTTGTTTGGTTTTTTTTGTATGATTGATTGTCTGGTGGAAAGCCCTTCAACAGTATCCGTCTTGAAAGTGGGCATTCAAACTGTTCTTAAAGATATAATGCCTGTGTTAAATACAACCCCAGATCCAATGTAGGTTGGGACGTTGTGTGAAACGTAAATAAAAACAGAACAAAATGATTTGCAAAACCTGCAACTACTGTTGACTTTGCAATCCATCCACAGCTATCCACTGGCAAATGAGCCATTCCAGTTTGGTTTCTTTGACAGCAGTGAGACATAAAGGAACACAATAAATAACTTCTTACCCAACTATTTCTCCTGTATGAGCTAATGATAGTCATTTCACCTGATAGTGTAGGACCCTACCCATGAAATATTGGAGATGGGCAGAATTTTTTGTGCACACGTCCAGCTTGCATGTCCCTGGTGGTCTAGTGGTTAGGATTCGGCGCTCTCACCGCCGCGGCCCGGGTTCGATTCCCGGTCAGGGAACAAGATTTTCATGGACACCAATCTACCCCATTGCTAAGTCATGACGGCCACCTAAAATCAACACATGGAAACTTACACTCCGCTCAGTTTGTCAAGTCCATTTGGAAACCTTGTATATATGTAAGTGGGTTTATGCTGGATCAGTAAAATCACATATATAAAAATCTTCATATTTTCCAAAGCTGAGACTGAACTAGTGGTTTTTGTTTCTGTGATTGTCTGGTGGAAATCCCTTCAGCAGTATCCATCTTTAAAGTTGGCATTCAGACTGTTCTTAAAGTAATAATGCTTGTGTTAAATACAACCCCAGATCAAATGTAGGTTGGGATGTTGTATATAGAATGGACAGTGTGGCCCCGCCTTTTACCATTGCATGGTTTTGAAGCCAAAAAAACCTCTGTCACGGGAGCTGCCATTGGCTGCCATTGGCCGCCATTGTGCAGCCAGAGTCTGCCCAGTAGAGTCTTAGAAGGAACGCGGCCCGGTTTCGATTCCCGGTCAGGGAACAAGAATTTCATCGACAACAATCCACCCCATTGCTAAGTCATGACTTCCACCTAAAATCAACACATGGAGACTTACACTCTGTTAACTTTGTCAAGTCCATTTGGTGGGCGAGTGGGTTTATGCTGGATCAGTAAAATCACATATCTAAAAATCTTCATTTCTTCCAAAGCTGAGACTGAACTAGAGTTTGTTTGGTTTTTTTTGTATGATTGATTGTCTGGTGGAAAGCCCTTCAACAGTATCCGTCTTGAAAGTGGGCATTCAAACTGTTCTTAAAGATATAATGCCTGTGTTAAATACAACCCCAGATCCAATGTAGGTTGGGACGTTGTGTGAAACGTAAATAAAAACAGAACAAAATGATTTGCAAAACCTGCAACTACTGTTGACTTTGCAATCCATCCACAGCTATCCACTGGCAAATGAGCCATTCCAGTTTGGTTTCTTTGACAGCAGTGAGACATAAAGGAACACAATAAATAACTTCTTACCCAACTATTTCTCCTGTATAAGCTAATGATAGTCATTTCACCTGATAGTGTAGGACCCTACCCATGAAATTGTGGAGATGGGCAGAATTTTTTTGTGCACACGTCCGGCTTGCATGTCCCTGGTGGTCTAGTGGTTAGGATTCGGCGCTCTCACCGCCGCGGCCCGGGTTCGATTCCCGGTCAGGGAACAAGATTTTCATGGACACCAATCTACCCCATTGCTAAGTCATGACGGCCACCTAAAATCAACACATGGAAACTTACACTCCGCTTAGTTTGTCAAGTCCATTTGGAAACCTTGTATATATGTAAGTGGGTTTATGCTGGATCAGTAAAATCACATATATAAAAATCTTCATATTTTCCAAAGCTGAGACTGAACTAGTGGTTTTTGTTTCTGTGATTGTCTGGTGGAAATCCCTTCAGCAGTATCCATCTTTAAAGTTGGCATTCAGACTGTTCTTAAAGTAATAATGCTTGTGTTAAATACAACCCCAGATCAAATGTAGGTTGGGATGTTGTATATAGAATGGACAGTGTGGCCCCGCCTTTTACCATTGCATGGTTTTGAAGCCAAAAAAACCTCTGTCACGGGAGCTGCCATTGGCTGCCATTGTGCAGCCAGAGTCTGCCCAGTAGAGTCTTAGAAGGAACGCGGCCCGGGTTCGATTCCCGGTCAGGGAACAAGAATTTCATCGACAACAATCCACCCCATTGCTAAGTCATGACTTCCACCTAAAATCAACACATGGAGACTTACACTCTGTTAACTTTGTCAAGTCCATTTGGTGGGTGAGTGGGTTTATGCTGGATCAGTAAAATCACATATCTAAAAATCTTCATTTCTTCCAAAGCTGAGACTGAACTAGAGTTTGTTTGGGTTTTTTTTGTATGATTGATTGTCTGGTGGAAAGCCCTGCAACAGTATCCGTCTTGAAAGTGGGCATTCAAACTGTTCTTAAAGATATAATGCCTGTGTTAAATACAACCCCAGATCCAATGTAGGTTGGGACGTTGTGTGAAACGTAAATAAAAACAGAACAAAATGATTTGCAAAACCTGCAACTACTGTTGACTTTGCAATCCATCGACAGCTATCCACTGGCAAATGAGCCATTCCAGTTTGGTTTCTTTGACAGCAGTGAGACATAAAGGAACACAATAAATAACTTCCTACCCAACTATTTCTCCTGTATGAGCTAATGATAGTCATTTCACCTGATAGTGTAGGACCCTACCCATGAAATTGTGGAGATGGGCAGAATTTTTTGTGCACACGTCCAGCTTGCATGTCCCTGGTGGTCTAGTGGTTAGGATTCGGCGCTCTCACCGCCGCGGCCCGGGTTCGATTCCCGGTCAGGGAACAAGATTTTCATGGACACCAATCTACCCCATTGCTAAGTCATGACGGCCACCTAAAATCAACACATGGAAACTTACACTCAAACTTACACTCCGCCAAGTTTGTCAAGTCCATTTGGAAACCTTGTATATATGTAAGTGGGTTTATGCTGGATCAGTAAAATCACATTTCTAAAAATCTTCATATTTTCCAACGCAGAAATGGGACTAGTGGTTTTTGTTTCTGTGATTGTCTGGTGGAAATCCCTTCAGCAGTATCCATCTTTAAAGTTGGCATTCAGACTGTTCTTAAAGTAATAATGCTTGTGTTAAATACAACCCCAGATCAAATGTAGGTTGGGATGTTGTATATAGAATGGACAGTGTGGCCCCGCCTTTTACCATTGCATGGTTTTGAAGCCAAAAAAACCTCTGTCACGGGAGCTGCCATTGGCTGCCATTGTGCAGCCAGAGTCTGCCCAGTAGAGTCTTAGAAGGAACGCGGCCCGGGTTCGATTCCCGGTCAGGGAACAAGAATTTCATCGACAACAATCCACCCCATTGCTAAGTCATGACTTCCACCTAAAATCAACACATGGAGACTTACACTCTGTTAACTTTGTCAAGTCCATTTGGTGGGTGAGTGGGTTTATGCTGGATCAGTAAAATCACATATCTAAAAATCTTCATTTCTTCCAAAGCTGAGACTGAACTAGAGTTTGTTTGGGGTTTTTTTGTATGATTGATTGTCTGGTGGAAAGCCCTTCAACAGTATCCGTCTTGAAAGTGGGCATTCAAACTGTTCTTAAAGATATAATGCCTGTGTTAAATACAACCCCAGATCCAATGTAGGTTGGGACGTTGTGTGAAACGTAAATAAAAACAGAACAAAATGATTTGCAAAACCTGCAACTACTGTTGACTTTGCAATCCATCGACAGCTATCCACTGGCAAATGAGCCATTCCAGTTTGGTTTCTTTGACAGCAGTGAGACATAAAGGAACACAATAAATAACTTCCTACCCAACTATTTCTCCTGTATGAGCTAATGATAGTCATTTCACCTGATAGTGTAGGACCCTACCCATGAAATTGTGGAGATGGGCAGAATTTTTTGTGCACACGTCCAGCTTGCATGTCCCTGGTGGTCTAGTGGTTAGGATTCGGCGCTCTCACCGCCGCGGCCCGGGTTCGATTCCCGGTCAGGGAACAAGATTTTCATGGACACCAATCTACCCCATTGCTAAGTCATGACGGCCACCTAAAATCAACACATGGAAACTTACACTCAAACTTACACTCCGTCAAGTTTGTCAAGTCCATTTGGAAACCTTGTATATATGTAAGTGGGTTTATGCTGGATCAGTAAAATCACATTTCTAAAAATCTTCATATTTTCCAACGCAGAAATGGGACTAGTGGTTTTTGTTTCTGTGATTGTCTGGTGGAAATCCCTTCAGCAGTATCCATCTTTAAAGTTGGCATTCAGACTGTTCTTAAAGTAATAATGCTTGTGTTAAATACAACCCCAGATCAAATGTAGGTTGGGATGTTGTATATAGAATGGACAGTGTGGCCCCGCCTTTTACCATTGCATGGTTTTGAAGCCAAAAAAACCTCTGTCACGGGAGCTGCCATTGGCTGCCATTGTGCAGCCAGAGTCTGCCCAGTAGAGTCTTAGAAGGAACGCGGCCCGGGTTCGATTCCCGGTCAGGGAACAAGAATTTCATCGACAACAATCCACCCCATTGCTAAGTCATGACTTCCACCTAAAATCAACACATGGAGACTTACACTCTGTTAACTTTGTCAAGTCCATTTGGTGGGTGAGTGGGTTTATGCTGGATCAGTAAAATCACATATCTAAAAATCTTCATTTCTTCCAAAGCTGAGACTGAACTAGAGTTTGTTTGGGTTTTTTTTGTATGATTGATTGTCTGGTGGAAAGCCCTTCAACAGTATCCGTCTTGAAAGTGGGCATTCAAACTGTTCTTAAAGATATAATGCCTGTGTTAAATACAACCCCAGATCCAATGTAGGTTGGGACGTTGTGTGAAACGTAAATAAAAACAGAACAAAATGATTTGCAAAACCTGCAACTACTGTTGACTTTGCAATCCATCGACAGCTATCCACTGGCAAATGAGCCATTCCAGTTTGGTTTCTTTGACAGCAGTGAGACATAAAGGAACACAATAAATAACTTCCTACCCAACTATTTCTCCTGTATGAGCTAATGATAGTCATTTCACCTGATAGTGTAGGACCCTACCCATGAAATTGTGGAGATGGGCAGAATTTTTTGTGCACACGTCCAGCTTGCATGTCCCTGGTGGTCTAGTGGTTAGGATTCGGTGCTCTCACCGCCGCGGCCCGGGTTCGATTCCCGGTCAGGGAACAAGATTTTCATGGACACCAATCTACCCCATTGCTAAGTCATGACGGCCACCTAAAATCAACACATGGAAACTTACACTCAAACTTACACTCCGCTAAGTTTGTCAAGTCCATTTGGAAACCTTGTATATATGTAAGTGGGTTTATGCTGGATCAGTAAAATCACATTTCTAAAAATCTTCATATTTTCCAACGCAGAAATGGGACTAGTGGTTTTTGTTTCTGTGATTGTCTGGTGGAAATCCCTTCAGCAGTATCCATCTTTAAAGTTGGCATTCAGACTGTTCTTAAAGTAATAATGCTTGTGTTAAATACAACCCCAGATCAAATGTAGGTTGGGATGTTGTATATAGAATGGACAGTGTGGCCCCGCCTTTTACCATTGCATGGTTTTGAAGCCAAAAAAACCTCTGTCACGGGAGCTGCCATTGGCTGCCATTGGCCGCCATTGTGCAGCCAGAGTCTGCCCAGTAGAGTCTTAGAAGGAACGCGGCCCGGGTTCGATTCCCGGTCAGGGAACAAGAATTTCATCGACAACAATCCACCCCATTGCTAAGTCATGACTTCCACCTAAAATCAACACATGGAGACTTACACTCTGTTAACTTTGTCAAGTCCATTTGGTGGGTGAGTGGGTTTATGCTGGATCAGTAAAATCACATATCTAAAAATCTTCATTTCTTCCAAAGCTGAGACTGAACTAGAGTTTGTTTGGGTTTTTTTTGTATGATTGATTGTCTGGTGGAAAGCCCTTCAACAGTATCCGTCTTGAAAGTGGGCATTCAAACTGTTCTTAAAGATATAATGCCTGTGTTAAATACAACCCCAGATCCAATGTAGGTTGGGACGTTGTGTGAAACGTAAATAAAAACAGAACAAAATGATTTGCAAAACCTGCAACTACTGTTGACTTTGCAATCCATCCACAGCTATCCACTGGCAAATGAGCCATTCCAGTTTGGTTTCTTTGACAGCAGTGAGACATAAAGGAACACAATAAATAACTTCCTACCCAACTATTTCTCCTGTATGAGCTAATGATAGTCATTTCACCTGATAGTGTAGGACCCTACCCATGAAATTGTGGAGATGGGCAGAATTTTTTGTGCACACGTCCAGCTTGCATGTCCCTGGTGGTCTAGTGGTTAGGATTCGGCGCTCTCACCGCCGCGGCCCGGGTTCGATTCCCGGTCAGGGAACAAGATTTTCATGGACACCAATCTACCCCATTGCTAAGTCATGACGGCCACCTAAAATCAACACATGGAAACTTACACTCAAACTTACACTCCGCCAAGTTTGTCAAGTCCATTTGGAAACCTTGTATATATGTAAGTGGGTTTATGCTGGATCAGTAAAATCACATTTCTAAAAATCTTCATATTTTCCAACGCAGAAATGGGACTAGTGGTTTTTGTTTCTGTGATTGTCTGGTGGAAATCCCTTCAGCAGTATCCATCTTTAAAGTTGGCATTCAGACTGTTCTTAAAGTAATAATGCTTGTGTTAAATACAACCCCAGATCAAATGTAGGTTGGGATGTTGTATATAGAATGGACAGTGTGGCCCCGCCTTTTACCATTGCATGGTTTTGAAGCCAAAAAAACCTCTGTCACGGGAGCTGCCATTGGCTGCCATTGGCCGCCATTGTGCAGCCAGAGTCTGCCCAGTAGAGTCTTAGAAGGAACGCGGCCCGGTTTCGATTCCCGGTCAGGGAACAAGAATTTCATCGACAACAATCCACCCCATTGCTAAGTCATGACTTCCACCTAAAATCAACACATGGAGACTTACACTCTGTTAACTTTGTCAAGTCCATTTGGTGGGCGAGTGGGTTTATGCTGGATCAGTAAAATCACATATCTAAAAATCTTCATTTCTTCCAAAGCTGAGACTGAACTAGAGTTTGTTTGGTTTTTTTTGTATGATTGATTGTCTGGTGGAAAGCCCTTCAACAGTATCCGTCTTGAAAGTGGGCATTCAAACTGTTCTTAAAGATATAATGCCTGTGTTAAATACAACCCCAGATCCAATGTAGGTTGGGACGTTGTGTGAAACGTAAATAAAAACAGAACAAAATGATTTGCAAAACCTGCAACTACTGTTGACTTTGCAATCCATCGACAGCTATCCACTGGCAAATGAGCCATTCCAGTTTGGTTTCTTTGACAGCAGTGAGACATAAAGGAACACAATAAATAACTTCTTACCCAACTATTTCTCCTGTATAAGCTAATGATAGTCATTTCACCTGATAGTGTAGGACCCTACCCATGAAATTGTGGAGATGGGCAGAATTTTTTTGTGCACACGTCCAGCTTGCATGTCCCTGGTGGTCTAGTGGTTAGGATTCGGCGCTCTCACCGCCGCGGCCCGGGTTCGATTCCCGGTCAGGGAACAAGATTTTCATGGACACCAATCTACCCCATTGCTAAGTCATGACGGCCACCTAAAATCAACACATGGAAACTTACACTCAAACTTACACTCCGCTAAGTTTGTCAAGTCCATTTGGAAACCTTGTATATATGTAAGTGGGTTTATGCTGGATCAGTAAAATCACATTTCTAAAAATCTTCATATTTTCCAACGCAGAAATGGGACTAGTGGTTTTTGTTTCTGTGATTGTCTGGTGGAAATCCCTTCAGCAGTATCCATCTTTAAAGTTGGCATTCAGACTGTTCTTAAAGTAATAATGCTTGTGTTAAATACAACCCCAGATCAAATGTAGGTTGGGATGTTGTATATAGAATGGACAGTGTGGCCCCGCCTTTTACCATTGCATGGTTTTGAAGCCAAAAAAACCTCTGTCACGGGAGCTGCCATTGGCTGCCATTGGCCGCCATTGTGCAGCCAGAGTCTGCCCAGTAGAGTCTTAGAAGGAACGCGGCCCGGTTTCGATTCCCGGTCAGGGAACAAGAATTTCATCGACAACAATCCACCCCATTGCTAAGTCATGACTTCCACCTAAAATCAACACATGGAGACTTACACTCTGTTAACTTTGTCAAGTCCATTTGGTGGGCGAGTGGGTTTATGCTGGATCAGTAAAATCACATATCTAAAAATCTTCATTTCTTCCAAAGCTGAGACTGAACTAGAGTTTGTTTGGTTTTTTTTGTATGATTGATTGTCTGGTGGAAAGCCCTTCAACAGTATCCGTCTTGAAAGTGGGCATTCAAACTGTTCTTAAAGATATAATGCCTGTGTTAAATACAACCCCAGATCCAATGTAGGTTGGGACGTTGTGTGAAACGTAAATAAAAACAGAACAAAATGATTTGCAAAACCTGCAACTACTGTTGACTTTGCAATCCATCGACAGCTATCCACTGGCAAATGAGCCATTCCAGTTTGGTTTCTTTGACAGCAGTGAGACATAAAGGAACACAATAAATAACTTCTTACCCAACTATTTCTCCTGTATAAGCTAATGATAGTCATTTCACCTGATAGTGTAGGACCCTATCCATGAAATTGTGGAGATGGGCAGAATTTTTTTGTGCACACGTCCAGCTTGCATGTCCCTGGTGGTCTAGTGGTTAGGATTCGGCGCTCTCACCGCCGCGGCCCGGGTTCGATTCCCGGTCAGGGAACAAGATTTTCATGGACACCAATCTACCCCATTGCTAAGTCATGACGGCCACCTAAAATCAACACATGGAAACTTACACTCAAACTTACACTCCGCTAAGTTTGTCAAGTCCATTTGGAAACCTTGTATATATGTAAGTGGGTTTATGCTGGATCAGTAAAATCACATTTCTAAAAATCTTCATATTTTCCAACGCAGAAATGGGACTAGTGGTTTTTGTTTCTGTGATTGTCTGGTGGAAATCCCTTCAGCAGTATCCATCTTTAAAGTTGGCATTCAGACTGTTCTTAAAGTAATAATGCTTGTGTTAAATACAACCCCAGATCAAATGTAGGTTGGGATGTTGTATATAGAATGGACAGTGTGGCCCCGCCTTTTACCATTGCATGGTTTTGAAGCCAAAAAAACCTCTGTCACGGGAGCTGCCATTGGCTGCCATTGGCCGCCATTGTGCAGCCAGAGTCTGCCCTGTAGAGTCTTAGAAGGAACGCGGCCCGGTTTCGATTCCCGGTCAGGGAACAAGAATTTCATCGACAACAATCCATCCCATTGCTAAGTCATGACTTCCACCTAAAATCAACACATGGAGACTTACACTCTGTTAACTTTGTCAAGTCCATTTGGTGGGCGAGTGGGTTTATGCTGGATCAGTAAAATCACATATCTATAAATCTTCATTTCTTCCAAAGCTGAGACTGAACTAGAGTTTGTTTGTTTTTTTTTGTATGATTGATTGTCTGGTGGAAAGCCCTTCAACAGTATCCGTCTTGAAAGTGGGCATTCAAACTGTTCTTAAAGATATAATGCCTGTGTTAAATACAACCCCAGATCCAATGTAGGTTGGGACGTTGTGTGAAACGTAAATAAAAACAGAACAAAATGATTTGCAAAACCTGCAACTACTGTTGACTTTGCAATCCATCGACAGCTATCCACTGGCAAATGAGCCATTCCAGTTTGGTTTCTTTGACAGCAGTGAGACATAAAGGAACACAATAAATAACTTCTTACCCAACTATTTCTCCTGTATGAGCTAATGATAGTCATTTCACCTGATAGTGTAGGACCCTACCCATGAAATTGTGGAGATGGGCACAATTTTTTTGTGCACACGTCCAGCTTGCATGTCCCTGGTGGTCTAGTGGTTAGGATTCGGCGCTCTCACCACCGCGGCCCGGGTTCGATTCCCGGTCAGGGAAGAAGATTTTCATGGACACCAATCTACCCCATTGCTAAGTCATGACGGCCACCTAAAATCAACACATGGAAACTTACACTCAAACTTACACTCCGCTAAGTTTGTCAAGTCCATTTGGAAACCTTGTATATATGTAAGTGGGTTTATGCTGGATCAGTAAAATCACATTTCTAAAAATCTTCATATTTTCCAACGCAGAAATGGGACTAGTGGTTTTTGTTTCTGTGATTGTCTGGTGGAAATCCCTTCAGCAGTATCCATCTTTAAAGTTGGCATTCAGACTGTTCTTAAAGTAATAATGCTTGTGTTAAATACAACCCCAGATCAAATGTAGGTTGGGATGTTGTATATAGAATGGACAGTGTGGCCCCGCCTTTTACCATTGCATGGTTTTGAAGCCAAAAAAACCTCTGTCACGGGAGCTGCCATTGGCTGCCATTGGCCGCCATTGTGCAGCCAGAGTCTGCCCAGTAGAGTCTTAGAAGGAACGCGGCCCGGGTTCGATTCCCGGTCAGGGAACAAGAATTTCATCGACAACAATCCACCCCATTGCTAAGTCATGACTTCCACCTAAAATCAACACATGGAGACTTACACTCAAACTTACACTCCGCTAAGTTTGTCAAGTCCATTTGGAAACCTTGCATATATGTAAGTGGGTTTATGCTGGATCAGTAAAATCACATATCTAAAAATCTTCATTTCTTCCAAAGCTGAGACTGAACTAGAGTTTGTTTGGGGTTTTTTTGTATGATTGATTGTCTGGTGGAAAGCCCTTCAACAGTATCCGTCTTGAAAGTGGGCATTCAAACTGTTCTTAAAGATATAATGCTTGTGTTAAATACAACCCCAGATCCAATGTAGGTTGGGACGTTGTGTGAAACGTAAATAAAAACAGAACAAAATGATTTGCAAAACCTGTAACTACTGTTGACTTTGCAATCCATCGACAGCTATCCACTGGCAAATGAGCCATTCCAGTTTGGTTTCTTTGACAGCAGTGAGACATAAAGGAACACAATAAATAACTTCTTACCCAACTATTTCTCCTGTATAAGCTAATGATAGTCATTTCACCTGATAGTGTAGGACCCTACCCATGAAATTGTGGAGATGGGCAGAATTTTTTGTGCACACGTCCAGCTTGCATGTCCCTGGTGGTCTAGTGGTTAGGATTCGGCGCTCTCACCGCCGCGGCCCGGGTTCGATTCCCGGTCAGGGAACAAGATTTTCATGGACACCAATCTACCCCATTGCTAAGTCATGACGGCCACCTAAAATCAACACATGGAAACTTACACTCCGCTTAGTTTGTCAAGTCCATTTGGAAACCTTGTATATATGTAAGTGGGTTTATGCTGGATCAGTAAAATCACATATATAAAAATCTTCATATTTTCCAAAGCTGAGACTGAACTAGTGGTTTTTGTTTCTGTGATTGTCTGGTGGAAATCCCTTCAGCAGTATCCATCTTTAAAGTTGGCATTCAGACTGTTCTTAAAGTAATAATGCTTGTGTTAAATACAACCCCAGATCAAATGTAGGTTGGGATGTTGTATATAGAATGGACAGTGTGGCCCCGCCTTTTACCATTGCATGGTTTTGAAGCCAAAAAAACCTCTGTCACGGGAGCTGCCATTGGCTGCCATTGGCCGCCATTGTGCAGCCAGAGTCTGCCCAGTAGAGTCTTAGAAGGAACGCGGCCCGGTTTCGATTCCCGGTCAGGGAACAAGAATTTCATCGACAACAATCCACCCCATTGCTAAGTCATGACTTCCACCTAAAATCAACACATGGAGACTTACACTCTGTTAACTTTGTCAAGTCCATTTGGTGGGCGAGTGGGTTTATGCTGGATCAGTAAAATCACATATCTAAAAATCTTCATTTCTTCCAAAGCTGAGACTGAACTAGAGTTTGTTTGGTTTTTTTTGTATGATTGATTGTCTGGTGGAAAGCCCTTCAACAGTATCCGTCTTGAAAGTGGGCATTCAAACTGTTCTTAAAGATATAATGCCTGTGTTAAATACAACCCCAGATCCAATGTAGGTTGGGACGTTGTGTGAAACGTAAATAAAAACAGAACAAAATGATTTGCAAAACCTGCAACTACTGTTGACTTTGCAATCCATCCACAGCTATCCACTGGCAAATGAGCCATTCCAGTTTGGTTTCTTTGACAGCAGTGAGACATAAAGGAACACAATAAATAACTTCTTACCCAACTATTTCTCCTGTATGAGCTAATGATAGTCATTTCACCTGATAGTGTAGGACCCTACCCATGAAATATTGGAGATGGGCAGAATTTTTTGTGCACACGTCCAGCTTGCATGTCCCTGGTGGTCTAGTGGTTAGGATTCGGCGCTCTCACCGCCGCGGCCCGGGTTCGATTCCCGGTCAGGGAACAAGATTTTCATGGACACCAATCTACCCCATTGCTAAGTCATGACGGCCACCTAAAATCAACACATGGAAACTTACACTCCGCTCAGTTTGTCAAGTCCATTTGGAAACCTTGTATATATGTAAGTGGGTTTATGCTGGATCAGTAAAATCACATATATAAAAATCTTCATATTTTCCAAAGCTGAGACTGAACTAGTGGTTTTTGTTTCTGTGATTGTCTGGTGGAAATCCCTTCAGCAGTATCCATCTTTAAAGTTGGCATTCAGACTGTTCTTAAAGTAATAATGCTTGTGTTAAATACAACCCCAGATCAAATGTAGGTTGGGATGTTGTATATAGAATGGACAGTGTGGCCCCGCCTTTTACCATTGCATGGTTTTGAAGCCAAAAAAACCTCTGTCACGGGAGCTGCCATTGGCTGCCATTGGCCGCCATTGTGCAGCCAGAGTCTGCCCAGTAGAGTCTTAGAAGGAACGCGGCCCGGTTTCGATTCCCGGTCAGGGAACAAGAATTTCATCGACAACAATCCACCCCATTGCTAAGTCATGACTTCCACCTAAAATCAACACATGGAGACTTACACTCTGTTAACTTTGTCTAGTCCATTTGGTGGGCGAGTGGGTTTATGCTGGATCAGTAAAATCACATATCTAAAAATCTTCATTTCTTCCAAAGCTGAGACTGAACTAGAGTTTGTTTGGTTTTTTTTGTATGATTGATTGTCTGGTGGAAAGCCCTTCAACAGTATCCGTCTTGAAAGTGGGCATTCAAACTGTTCTTAAAGATATAATGCCTGTGTTAAATACAACCCCAGATCCAATGTAGGTTGGGACGTTGTGTGAAACGTAAATAAAAACAGAACAAAATGATTTGCAAAACCTGCAACTACTGTTGACTTTGCAATCCATCCACAGCTATCCACTGGCAAATGAGCCATTCCAGTTTGGTTTCTTTGACAGCAGTGAGACATAAAGGAACACAATAAATAACTTCTTACCCAACTATTTCTCCTGTATAAGCTAATGATAGTCATTTCACCTGATAGTGTAGGACCCTACCCATGAAATTGTGGAGATGGGCAGAATTTTTTTGTGCACACGTCCGGCTTGCATGTCCCTGGTGGTCTAGTGGTTAGGATTCGGCGCTCTCACCGCCGCGGCCGGGGTTCGATTCCCGGTCAGGGAACAAGATTTTCATGGACACCAATCTACCCCATTGCTAAGTCATGACGGCCACCTAAAATCAACACATGGAAACTTACACTCCGCTTAGTTTGTCAAGTCCATTTGGAAACCTTGTATATATGTAAGTGGGTTTATGCTGGATCAGTAAAATCACATATATAAAAATCTTCATATTTTCCAAAGCTGAGACTGAACTAGTGGTTTTTGTTTCTGTGATTGTCTGGTGGAAATCCCTTCAGCAGTATCCATCTTTAAAGTTGGCATTCAGACTGTTCTTAAAGTAATAATGCTTGTGTTAAATACAACCCCAGATCAAATGTAGGTTGGGATGTTGTATATAGAATGGACAGTGTGGCCCCGCCTTTTACCATTGCATGGTTTTGAAGCCAAAAAAACCTCTGTCACGGGAGCTGCCATTGGCTGCCATTGTGCAGCCAGAGTCTGCCCAGTAGAGTCTTAGAAGGAACGCGGCCCGGGTTCGATTCCCGGTCAGGGAACAAGAATTTCATCGACAACAATCCACCCCATTGCTAAGTCATGACTTCCACCTAAAATCAACACATGGAGACTTACACTCTGTTAACTTTGTCAAGTCCATTTGGTGGGTGAGTGGGTTTATGCTGGATCAGTAAAATCACATATCTAAAAATCTTCATTTCTTCCAAAGCTGAGACTGAACTAGAGTTTGTTTGGGTTTTTTTTGTATGATTGATTGTCTGGTGGAAAGCCCTGCAACAGTATCCGTCTTGAAAGTGGGCATTCAAACTGTTCTTAAAGATATAATGCCTGTGTTAAATACAACCCCAGATCCAATGTAGGTTGGGACGTTGTGTGAAACGTAAATAAAAACAGAACAAAATGATTTGCAAAACCTGCAACTACTGTTGACTTTGCAATCCATCGACAGCTATCCACTGGCAAATGAGCCATTCCAGTTTGGTTTCTTTGACAGCAGTGAGACATAAAGGAACACAATAAATAACTTCCTACCCAACTATTTCTCCTGTATGAGCTAATGATAGTCATTTCACCTGATAGTGTAGGACCCTACCCATGAAATTGTGGAGATGGGCAGAATTTTTTGTGCACACGTCCAGCTTGCATGTCCCTGGTGGTCTAGTGGTTAGGATTCGGCGCTCTCACCGCCGCGGCCCGGGTTCGATTCCCGGTCAGGGAACAAGATTTTCATGGACACCAATCTACCCCATTGCTAAGTCATGACGGCCACCTAAAATCAACACATGGAAACTTACACTCAAACTTACACTCCGCCAAGTTTGTCAAGTCCATTTGGAAACCTTGTATATATGTAAGTGGGTTTATGCTGGATCAGTAAAATCACATTTCTAAAAATCTTCATATTTTCCAACGCAGAAATGGGACTAGTGGTTTTTGTTTCTGTGATTGTCTGGTGGAAATCCCTTCAGCAGTATCCATCTTTAAAGTTGGCATTCAGACTGTTCTTAAAGTAATAATGCTTGTGTTAAATACAACCCCAGATCAAATGTAGGTTGGGATGTTGTATATAGAATGGACAGTGTGGCCCCGCCTTTTACCATTGCATGGTTTTGAAGCCAAAAAAACCTCTGTCACGGGAGCTGCCATTGGCTGCCATTGTGCAGCCAGAGTCTGCCCAGTAGAGTCTTAGAAGGAACGCGGCCCGGGTTCGATTCCCGGTCAGGGAACAAGAATTTCATCGACAACAATCCACCCCATTGCTAAGTCATGACTTCCACCTAAAATCAACACATGGAGACTTACACTCTGTTAACTTTGTCAAGTCCATTTGGTGGGTGAGTGGGTTTATGCTGGATCAGTAAAATCACATATCTAAAAATCTTCATTTCTTCCAAAGCTGAGACTGAACTAGAGTTTGTTTGGGGTTTTTTTGTATGATTGATTGTCTGGTGGAAAGCCCTTCAACAGTATCCGTCTTGAAAGTGGGCATTCAAACTGTTCTTAAAGATATAATGCCTGTGTTAAATACAACCCCAGATCCAATGTAGGTTGGGACGTTGTGTGAAACGTAAATAAAAACAGAACAAAATGATTTGCAAAACCTGCAACTACTGTTGACTTTGCAATCCATCGACAGCTATCCACTGGCAAATGAGCCATTCCAGTTTGGTTTCTTTGACAGCAGTGAGACATAAAGGAACACAATAAATAACTTCCTACCCAACTATTTCTCCTGTATGAGCTAATGATAGTCATTTCACCTGATAGTGTAGGACCCTACCCATGAAATTGTGGAGATGGGCAGAATTTTTTGTGCACACGTCCAGCTTGCATGTCCCTGGTGGTCTAGTGGTTAGGATTCGGCGCTCTCACCGCCGCGGCCCGGGTTCGATTCCCGGTCAGGGAACAAGATTTTCATGGACACCAATCTACCCCATTGCTAAGTCATGACGGCCACCTAAAATCAACACATGGAAACTTACACTCAAACTTACACTCCGTCAAGTTTGTCAAGTCCATTTGGAAACCTTGTATATATGTAAGTGGGTTTATGCTGGATCAGTAAAATCACATTTCTAAAAATCTTCATATTTTCCAACGCAGAAATGGGACTAGTGGTTTTTGTTTCTGTGATTGTCTGGTGGAAATCCCTTCAGCAGTATCCATCTTTAAAGTTGGCATTCAGACTGTTCTTAAAGTAATAATGCTTGTGTTAAATACAACCCCAGATCAAATGTAGGTTGGGATGTTGTATATAGAATGGACAGTGTGGCCCCGCCTTTTACCATTGCATGGTTTTGAAGCCAAAAAAACCTCTGTCACGGGAGCTGCCATTGGCTGCCATTGTGCAGCCAGAGTCTGCCCAGTAGAGTCTTAGAAGGAACGCGGCCCGGGTTCGATTCCCGGTCAGGGAACAAGAATTTCATCGACAACAATCCACCCCATTGCTAAGTCATGACTTCCACCTAAAATCAACACATGGAGACTTACACTCTGTTAACTTTGTCAAGTCCATTTGGTGGGTGAGTGGGTTTATGCTGGATCAGTAAAATCACATATCTAAAAATCTTCATTTCTTCCAAAGCTGAGACTGAACTAGAGTTTGTTTGGGTTTTTTTTGTATGATTGATTGTCTGGTGGAAAGCCCTTCAACAGTATCCGTCTTGAAAGTGGGCATTCAAACTGTTCTTAAAGATATAATGCCTGTCTTAAATACAACCCCAGATCCAATGTAGGTTGGGACGTTGTGTGAAACGTAAATAAAAACAGAACAAAATGATTTGCAAAACCTGCAACTACTGTTGACTTTGCAATCCATCCACAGCTATCCACTGGCAAATGAGCCATTCCAGTTTGGTTTCTTTGACAGCAGTGAGACATAAAGGAACACAATAAATAACTTCCTACCCAACTATTTCTCCTGTATGAGCTAATGATAGTCATTTCACCTGATAGTGTAGGACCCTACCCATGAAATTGTGGAGATGGGCAGAATTTTTTGTGCACACGTCCAGCTTGCATGTCCCTGGTGGTCTAGTGGTTAGGATTCGGTGCTCTCACCGCCGCGGCCCGGGTTCGATTCCCGGTCAGGGAACAAGATTTTCATGGACACCAATCTACCCCATTGCTAAGTCATGACGGCCACCTAAAATCAACACATGGAGACTTACACTCTGTTAACTTTGTCAAGTCCATTTGGTGGGTGAGTGGGTTTATGCTGGATCAGTAAAATCACATATCTAAAAATCTTCATTTCTTCCAAAGCTGAGACTGAACTAGAGTTTGTTTGGGTTTTTTTTGTATGATTGATTGTCTGGTGGAAAGCCCTTCAACAGTATCCGTCTTGAAAGTGGGCATTCAAACTGTTCTTAAAGATATAATGCCTGTGTTAAATACAACCCCAGATCCAATGTAGGTTGGGACGTTGTGTGAAACGTAAATAAAAACAGAACAAAATGATTTGCAAAACCTGCAACTACTGTTGACTTTGCAATCCATCCACAGCTATCCACTGGCAAATGAGCCATTCCAGTTTGGTTTCTTTGACAGCAGTGAGACATAAAGGAACACAATAAATAACTTCCTACCCAACTATTTCTCCTGTATGAGCTAATGATAGTCATTTCACCTGATAGTGTAGGACCCTACCCATGAAATTGTGGAGATGGGCAGAATTTTTTGTGCACACGTCCAGCTTGCATGTCCCTGGTGGTCTAGTGGTTAGGATTCGGCGCTCTCACCGCCGCGGCCCGGGTTCGATTCCCGGTCAGGGAACAAGATTTTCATGGACACCAATCTACCCCATTGCTAAGTCATGACGGCCACCTAAAATCAACACATGGAAACTTACACTCAAACTTACACTCCGCCAAGTTTGTCAAGTCCATTTGGAAACCTTGTATATATGTAAGTGGGTTTATGCTGGATCAGTAAAATCACATTTCTAAAAATCTTCATATTTTCCAACGCAGAAATGGGACTAGTGGTTTTTGTTTCTGTGATTGTCTGGTGGAAATCCCTTCAGCAGTATCCATCTTTAAAGTTGGCATTCAGACTGTTCTTAAAGTAATAATGCTTGTGTTAAATACAACCCCAGATCAAATGTAGGTTGGGATGTTGTATATAGAATGGACAGTGTGGCCCCGCCTTTTACCATTGCATGGTTTTGAAGCCAAAAAAACCTCTGTCACGGGAGCTGCCATTGGCTGCCATTGGCCGCCATTGTGCAGCCAGAGTCTGCCCAGTAGAGTCTTAGAAGGAACGCGGCCCGGTTTCGATTCCCGGTCAGGGAACAAGAATTTCATCGACAACAATCCACCCCATTGCTAAGTCATGACTTCCACCTAAAATCAACACATGGAGACTTACACTCTGTTAACTTTGTCAAGTCCATTTGGTGGGCGAGTGGGTTTATGCTGGATCAGTAAAATCACATATCTAAAAATCTTCATTTCTTCCAAAGCTGAGACTGAACTAGAGTTTGTTTGGTTTTTTTTGTATGATTGATTGTCTGGTGGAAAGCCCTTCAACAGTATCCGTCTTGAAAGTGGGCATTCAAACTGTTCTTAAAGATATAATGCCTGTGTTAAATACAACCCCAGATCCAATGTAGGTTGGGACGTTGTGTGAAACGTAAATAAAAACAGAACAAAATGATTTGCAAAACCTGCAACTACTGTTGACTTTGCAATCCATCGACAGCTATCCACTGGCAAATGAGCCATTCCAGTTTGGTTTCTTTGACAGCAGTGAGACATAAAGGAACACAATAAATAACTTCTTACCCAACTATTTCTCCTGTATAAGCTAATGATAGTCATTTCACCTGATAGTGTAGGACCCTACCCATGAAATTGTGGAGATGGGCAGAATTTTTTTGTGCACACGTCCAGCTTGCATGTCCCTGGTGGTCTAGTGGTTAGGATTCGGCGCTCTCACCGCCGCGGCCCGGGTTCGATTCCCGGTCAGGGAACAAGATTTTCATGGACACCAATCTACCCCATTGCTAAGTCATGACGGCCACCTAAAATCAACACATGGAAACTTACACTCAAACTTACACTCCGCTAAGTTTGTCAAGTCCATTTGGAAACCTTGTATATATGTAAGTGGGTTTATGCTGGATCAGTAAAATCACATTTCTAAAAATCTTCATATTTTCCAACGCAGAAATGGGACTAGTGGTTTTTGTTTCTGTGATTGTCTGGTGGAAATCCCTTCAGCAGTATCCATCTTTAAAGTTGGCATTCAGACTGTTCTTAAAGTAATAATGCTTGTGTTAAATACAACCCCAGATCAAATGTAGGTTGGGATGTTGTATATAGAATGGACAGTGTGGCCCCGCCTTTTACCATTGCATGGTTTTGAAGCCAAAAAAACCTCTGTCACGGGAGCTGCCATTGGCTGCCATTGGCCGCCATTGTGCAGCCAGAGTCTGCCCAGTAGAGTCTTAGAAGGAACGCGGCCCGGTTTCGATTCCCGGTCAGGGAACAAGAATTTCATCGACAACAATCCACCCCATTGCTAAGTCATGACTTCCACCTAAAATCAACACATGGAGACTTACACTCTGTTAACTTTGTCAAGTCCATTTGGTGGGCGAGTGGGTTTATGCTGGATCAGTAAAATCACATATCTAAAAATCTTCATTTCTTCCAAAGCTGAGACTGAACTAGAGTTTGTTTGGTTTTTTTTGTATGATTGATTGTCTGGTGGAAAGCCCTTCAACAGTATCCGTCTTGAAAGTGGGCATTCAAACTGTTCTTAAAGATATAATGCCTGTGTTAAATACAACCCCAGATCCAATGTAGGTTGGGACGTTGTGTGAAACGTAAATAAAAACAGAACAAAATGATTTGCAAAACCTGCAACTACTGTTGACTTTGCAATCCATCGACAGCTATCCACTGGCAAATGAGCCATTCCAGTTTGGTTTCTTTGACAGCAGTGAGACATAAAGGAACACAATAAATAACTTCTTACCCAACTATTTCTCCTGTATAAGCTAATGATAGTCATTTCACCTGATAGTGTAGGACCCTACCCATGAAATTGTGGAGATGGGCAGAATTTTTTTGTGCACACGTCCAGCTTGCATGTCCCTGGTGGTCTAGTGGTTAGGATTCGGCGCTCTCACCGCCGCGGCCCGGGTTCGATTCCCGGTCAGGGAACAAGATTTTCATGGACACCAATCTACCCCATTGCTAAGTCATGACGGCCACCTAAAATCAACACATGGAAACTTACACTCAAACTTACACTCCGCTAAGTTTGTCAAGTCCATTTGGAAACCTTGTATATATGTAAGTGGGTTTATGCTGGATCAGTAAAATCACATTTCTAAAAATCTTCATATTTTCCAACGCAGAAATGGGACTAGTGGTTTTTGTTTCTGTGATTGTCTGGTGGAAATCCCTTCAGCAGTATCCATCTTTAAAGTTGGCATTCAGACTGTTCTTAAAGTAATAATGCTTGTGTTAAATACAACCCCAGATCAAATGTAGGTTGGGATGTTGTATATAGAATGGACAGTGTGGCCCCGCCTTTTACCATTGCATGGTTTTGAAGCCAAAAAAACCTCTGTCACGGGAGCTGCCATTGGCTGCCATTGGCCGCCATTGTGCAGCCAGAGTCTGCCCAGTAGAGTCTTAGAAGGAACGCGGCCCGGTTTCGATTCCCGGTCAGGGAACAAGAATTTCATCGACAACAATCCACCCCATTGCTAAGTCATGACTTCCACCTAAAATCAACACATGGAGACTTACACTCTGTTAACTTTGTCAAGTCCATTTGGTGGGCGAGTGGGTTTATGCTGGATCAGTAAAATCACATATCTAAAAATCTTCATTTCTTCCAAAGCTGAGACTGAACTAGAGTTTGTTTGGTTTTTTTTGTATGATTGATTGTCTGGTGGAAAGCCCTTCAACAGTATCCGTCTTGAAAGTGGGCATTCAAACTGTTCTTAAAGATATAATGCCTGTGTTAAATACAACCCCAGATCCAATGTAGGTTGGGACGTTGTGTGAAACGTAAATAAAAACAGAACAAAATGATTTGCAAAACCTGCAACTACTGTTGACTTTGCAATCCATCGACAGCTATCCACTGGCAAATGAGCCATTCCAGTTTGGTTTCTTTGACAGCAGTGAGACATAAAGGAACACAATAAATAACTTCTTACCCAACTATTTCTCCTGTATAAGCTAATGATAGTCATTTCACCTGATAGTGTAGGACCCTACCCATGAAATTGTGGAGATGGGCAGAATTTTTTTGTGCACACGTCCAGCTTGCATGTCCCTGGTGGTCTAGTGGTTAGGATTCGGCGCTCTCACCGCCGCGGCCCGGGTTCGATTCCCGGTCAGGGAACAAGATTTTCATGGACACCAATCTACCCCATTGCTAAGTCATGACGGCCACCTAAAATCAACACATGGAAACTTACACTCAAACTTACACTCCGCTAAGTTTGTCAAGTCCATTTGGAAACCTTGTATATATGTAAGTGGGTTTATGCTGGATCAGTAAAATCACATTTCTAAAAATCTTCATATTTTCCAACGCAGAAATGGGACTAGTGGTTTTTGTTTCTGTGATTGTCTGGTGGAAATCCCTTCAGCAGTATCCATCTTTAAAGTTGGCATTCAGACTGTTCTTAAAGTAATAATGCTTGTGTTAAATACAACCCCAGATCAAATGTAGGTTGGGATGTTGTATATAGAATGGACAGTGTGGCCCCGCCTTTTACCATTGCATGGTTTTGAAGCCAAAAAAACCTCTGTCACGGGAGCTGCCATTGGCTGCCATTGGCCGCCATTGTGCAGCCAGAGTCTGCCCTGTAGAGTCTTAGAAGGAACGCGGCCCGGTTTCGATTCCCGGTCAGGGAACAAGAATTTCATCGACAACAATCCATCCCATTGCTAAGTCATGACTTCCACCTAAAATCAACACATGGAGACTTACACTCTGTTAACTTTGTCAAGTCCATTTGGTGGGCGAGTGGGTTTATGCTGGATCAGTAAAATCACATATCTATAAATCTTCATTTCTTCCAAAGCTGAGACTGAACTAGAGTTTGTTTGTTTTTTTTTGTATGATTGATTGTCTGGTGGAAAGCCCTTCAACAGTATCCGTCTTGAAAGTGGGCATTCAAACTGTTCTTAAAGATATAATGCCTGTGTTAAATACAACCCCAGATCCAATGTAGGTTGGGACGTTGTGTGAAACGTAAATAAAAACAGAACAAAATGATTTGCAAAACCTGCAACTACTGTTGACTTTGCAATCCATCCACAGCTATCCACTGGCAAATGAGCCATTCCAGTTTGGTTTCTTTGACAGCAGTGAGACATAAAGGAACACAATAAATAACTTCTTACCCAACTATTTCTCCTGTATGAGCTAATGATAGTCATTTCACCTGATAGTGTAGGACCCTACCCATGAAATTGTGGAGATGGGCACAATTTTTTTGTGCACACGTCCAGCTTGCATGTCCCTGGTGGTCTAGTGGTTAGGATTCGGCGCTCTCACCACCGCGGCCCGGGTTCGATTCCCGGTCAGGGAAGAAGATTTTCATGGACACCAATCTACCCCATTGCTAAGTCATGACGGCCACCTAAAATCAACACATGGAAACTTACACTCAAACTTACACTCCGCTAAGTTTGTCAAGTCCATTTGGAAACCTTGTATATATGTAAGTGGGTTTATGCTGGATCAGTAAAATCACATTTCTAAAAATCTTCATATTTTCCAACGCAGAAATGGGACTAGTGGTTTTTGTTTCTGTGATTGTCTGGTGGAAATCCCTTCAGCAGTATCCATCTTTAAAGTTGGCATTCAGACTGTTCTTAAAGTAATAATGCTTGTGTTAAATACAACCCCAGATCAAATGTAGGTTGGGATGTTGTATATAGAATGGACAGTGTGGCCCCGCCTTTTACCATTGCATGGTTTTGAAGCCAAAAAAACCTCTGTCACGGGAGCTGCCATTGGCTGCCATTGGCCGCCATTGTGCAGCCAGAGTCTGCCCAGTAGAGTCTTAGAAGGAACGCGGCCCGGGTTCGATTCCCGGTCAGGGAACAAGAATTTCATCGACAACAATCCACCCCATTGCTAAGTCATGACTTCCACCTAAAATCAACACATGGAGACTTACACTCAAACTTACACTCCGCTAAGTTTGTCAAGTCCATTTGGAAACCTTGCATATATGTAAGTGGGTTTATGCTGGATCAGTAAAATCACATATCTAAAAATCTTCATTTCTTCCAAAGCTGAGACTGAACTAGAGTTTGTTTGGGGTTTTTTTGTATGATTGATTGTCTGGTGGAAAGCCCTTCAACAGTATCCGTCTTGAAAGTGGGCATTCAAACTGTTCTTAAAGATATAATGCTTGTGTTAAATACAACCCCAGATCCAATGTAGGTTGGGACGTTGTGTGAAACGTAAATAAAAACAGAACAAAATGATTTGCAAAACCTGTAACTACTGTTGACTTTGCAATCCATCGACAGCTATCCACTGGCAAATGAGCCATTCCAGTTTGGTTTCTTTGACAGCAGTGAGACATAAAGGAACACAATAAATAACTTCTTACCCAACTATTTCTCCTGTATAAGCTAATGATAGTCATTTCACCTGATAGTGTAGGACCCTACCCATGAAATTGTGGAGATGGGCAGAATTTTTTGTGCACACGTCCAGCTTGCATGTCCCTGGTGGTCTAGTGGTTAGGATTCGGCGCTCTCACCGCCGCGGCCCGGGTTCGATTCCCGGTCAGGGAACAAGATTTTCATGGACACCAATCTACCCCATTGCTAAGTCATGACGGCCACCTAAAATCAACACATGGAAACTTACACTCCGCTTAGTTTGTCAAGTCCATTTGGAAACCTTGTATATATGTAAGTGGGTTTATGCTGGATCAGTAAAATCACATATATAAAAATCTTCATATTTTCCAAAGCTGAGACTGAACTAGTGGTTTTTGTTTCTGTGATTGTCTGGTGGAAATCCCTTCAGCAGTATCCATCTTTAAAGTTGGCATTCAGACTGTTCTTAAAGTAATAATGCTTGTGTTAAATACAACCCCAGATCAAATGTAGGTTGGGATGTTGTATATAGAATGGACAGTGTGGCCCCGCCTTTTACCATTGCATGGTTTTGAAGCCAAAAAAACCTCTGTCACGGGAGCTGCCATTGGCTGCCATTGGCCGCCATTGTGCAGCCAGAGTCTGCCCAGTAGAGTCTTAGAAGGAACGCGGCCCGGTTTCGATTCCCGGTCAGGGAACAAGAATTTCATCGACAACAATCCACCCCATTGCTAAGTCATGACTTCCACCTAAAATCAACACATGGAGACTTACACTCTGTTAACTTTGTCAAGTCCATTTGGTGGGCGAGTGGGTTTATGCTGGATCAGTAAAATCACATATCTAAAAATCTTCATTTCTTCCAAAGCTGAGACTGAACTAGAGTTTGTTTGGTTTTTTTTGTATGATTGATTGTCTGGTGGAAAGCCCTTCAACAGTATCCGTCTTGAAAGTGGGCATTCAAACTGTTCTTAAAGATATAATGCCTGTGTTAAATACAACCCCAGATCCAATGTAGGTTGGGACGTTGTGTGAAACGTAAATAAAAACAGAACAAAATGATTTGCAAAACCTGCAACTACTGTTGACTTTGCAATCCATCCACAGCTATCCACTGGCAAATGAGCCATTCCAGTTTGGTTTCTTTGACAGCAGTGAGACATAAAGGAACACAATAAATAACTTCTTACCCAACTATTTCTCCTGTATGAGCTAATGATAGTCATTTCACCTGATAGTGTAGGACCCTACCCATGAAATATTGGAGATGGGCAGAATTTTTTGTGCACACGTCCAGCTTGCATGTCCCTGGTGGTCTAGTGGTTAGGATTCGGCGCTCTCACCGCCGCGGCCCGGGTTCGATTCCCGGTCAGGGAACAAGATTTTCATGGACACCAATCTACCCCATTGCTAAGTCATGACGGCCACCTAAAATCAACACATGGAAACTTACACTCCGCTCAGTTTGTCAAGTCCATTTGGAAACCTTGTATATATGTAAGTGGGTTTATGCTGGATCAGTAAAATCACATATATAAAAATCTTCATATTTTCCAAAGCTGAGACTGAACTAGTGGTTTTTGTTTCTGTGATTGTCTGGTGGAAATCCCTTCAGCAGTATCCATCTTTAAAGTTGGCATTCAGACTGTTCTTAAAGTAATAATGCTTGTGTTAAATACAACCCCAGATCAAATGTAGGTTGGGATGTTGTATATAGAATGGACAGTGTGGCCCCGCCTTTTACCATTGCATGGTTTTGAAGCCAAAAAAACCTCTGTCACGGGAGCTGCCATTGGCTGCCATTGGCCGCCATTGTGCAGCCAGAGTCTGCCCAGTAGAGTCTTAGAAGGAACGCGGCCCGGTTTCGATTCCCGGTCAGGGAACAAGAATTTCATCGACAACAATCCACCCCATTGCTAAGTCATGACTTCCACCTAAAATCAACACATGGAGACTTACACTCTGTTAACTTTGTCAAGTCCATTTGGTGGGCGAGTGGGTTTATGCTGGATCAGTAAAATCACATATCTAAAAATCTTCATTTCTTCCAAAGCTGAGACTGAACTAGAGTTTGTTTGGTTTTTTTTGTATGATTGATTGTCTGGTGGAAAGCCCTTCAACAGTATCCGTCTTGAAAGTGGGCATTCAAACTGTTCTTAAAGATATAATGCCTGTGTTAAATACAACCCCAGATCCAATGTAGGTTGGGACGTTGTGTGAAACGTAAATAAAAACAGAACAAAATGATTTGCAAAACCTGCAACTACTGTTGACTTTGCAATCCATCGACAGCTATCCACTGGCAAATGAGCCATTCCAGTTTGGTTTCTTTGACAGCAGTGAGACATAAAGGAACACAATAAATAACTTCTTACCCAACTATTTCTCCTGTATAAGCTAATGATAGTCATTTCACCTGATAGTGTAGGACCCTACCCATGAAATTGTGGAGATGGGCAGAATTTTTTTGTGCACACGTCCGGCTTGCATGTCCCTGGTGGTCTAGTGGTTAGGATTCGGCGCTCTCACCGCCGCGGCCCGGGTTCGATTCCCGGTCAGGGAACAAGATTTTCATGGACACCAATCTACCCCATTGCTAAGTCATGACGGCCACCTAAAATCAACACATGGAAACTTACACTCCGCTTAGTTTGTCAAGTCCATTTGGAAACCTTGTATATATGTAAGTGGGTTTATGCTGGATCAGTAAAATCACATATATAAAAATCTTCATATTTTCCAAAGCTGAGACTGAACTAGTGGTTTTTGTTTCTGTGATTGTCTGGTGGAAATCCCTTCAGCAGTATCCATCTTTAAAGTTGGCATTCAGACTGTTCTTAAAGTAATAATGCTTGTGTTAAATACAACCCCAGATCAAATGTAGGTTGGGATGTTGTATATAGAATGGACAGTGTGGCCCCGCCTTTTACCATTGCATGGTTTTGAAGCCAAAAAAACCTCTGTCACGGGAGCTGCCATTGGCTGCCATTGTGCAGCCAGAGTCTGCCCAGTAGAGTCTTAGAAGGAACGCGGCCCGGGTTCGATTCCCGGTCAGGGAACAAGAATTTCATCGACAACAATCCACCCCATTGCTAAGTCATGACTTCCACCTAAAATCAACACATGGAGACTTACACTCTGTTAACTTTGTCAAGTCCATTTGGTGGGTGAGTGGGTTTATGCTGGATCAGTAAAATCACATATCTAAAAATCTTCATTTCTTCCAAAGCTGAGACTGAACTAGAGTTTGTTTGGGTTTTTTTTGTATGATTGATTGTCTGGTGGAAAGCCCTGCAACAGTATCCGTCTTGAAAGTGGGCATTCAAACTGTTCTTAAAGATATAATGCCTGTGTTAAATACAACCCCAGATCCAATGTAGGTTGGGACGTTGTGTGAAACGTAAATAAAAACAGAACAAAATGATTTGCAAAACCTGCAACTACTGTTGACTTTGCAATCCATCGACAGCTATCCACTGGCAAATGAGCCATTCCAGTTTGGTTTCTTTGACAGCAGTGAGACATAAAGGAACACAATAAATAACTTCCTACCCAACTATTTCTCCTGTATGAGCTAATGATAGTCATTTCACCTGATAGTGTAGGACCCTACCCATGAAATTGTGGAGATGGGCAGAATTTTTTGTGCACACGTCCAGCTTGCATGTCCCTGGTGGTCTAGTGGTTAGGATTCGGCGCTCTCACCGCCGCGGCCCGGGTTCGATTCCCGGTCAGGGAACAAGATTTTCATGGACACCAATCTACCCCATTGCTAAGTCATGACGGCCACCTAAAATCAACACATGGAAACTTACACTCAAACTTACACTCCGCCAAGTTTGTCAAGTCCATTTGGAAACCTTGTATATATGTAAGTGGGTTTATGCTGGATCAGTAAAATCACATTTCTAAAAATCTTCATATTTTCCAACGCAGAAATGGGACTAGTGGTTTTTGTTTCTGTGATTGTCTGGTGGAAATCCCTTCAGCAGTATCCATCTTTAAAGTTGGCATTCAGACTGTTCTTAAAGTAATAATGCTTGTGTTAAATACAACCCCAGATCAAATGTAGGTTGGGATGTTGTATATAGAATGGACAGTGTGGCCCCGCCTTTTACCATTGCATGGTTTTGAAGCCAAAAAAACCTCTGTCACGGGAGCTGCCATTGGCTGCCATTGTGCAGCCAGAGTCTGCCCAGTAGAGTCTTAGAAGGAACGCGGCCCGGGTTCGATTCCCGGTCAGGGAACAAGAATTTCATCGACAACAATCCACCCCATTGCTAAGTCATGACTTCCACCTAAAATCAACACATGGAGACTTACACTCTGTTAACTTTGTCAAGTCCATTTGGTGGGTGAGTGGGTTTATGCTGGATCAGTAAAATCACATATCTAAAAATCTTCATTTCTTCCAAAGCTGAGACTGAACTAGAGTTTGTTTGGGGTTTTTTTGTATGATTGATTGTCTGGTGGAAAGCCCTTCAACAGTATCCGTCTTGAAAGTGGGCATTCAAACTGTTCTTAAAGATATAATGCCTGTGTTAAATACAACCCCAGATCCAATGTAGGTTGGGACGTTGTGTGAAACGTAAATAAAAACAGAACAAAATGATTTGCAAAACCTGCAACTACTGTTGACTTTGCAATCCATCCACAGCTATCCACTGGCAAATGAGCCATTCCAGTTTGGTTTCTTTGACAGCAGTGAGACATAAAGGAACACAATAAATAACTTCCTACCCAACTATTTCTCCTGTATGAGCTAATGATAGTCATTTCACCTGATAGTGTAGGACCCTACCCATGAAATTGTGGAGATGGGCAGAATTTTTTGTGCACACGTCCAGCTTGCATGTCCCTGGTGGTCTAGTGGTTAGGATTCGGCGCTCTCACCGCCGCGGCCCGGGTTCGATTCCCGGTCAGGGAACAAGATTTTCATGGACACCAATCTACCCCATTGCTAAGTCATGACGGCCACCTAAAATCAACACATGGAAACTTACACTCAAACTTACACTCCGTCAAGTTTGTCAAGTCCATTTGGAAACCTTGTATATATGTAAGTGGGTTTATGCTGGATCAGTAAAATCACATTTCTAAAAATCTTCATATTTTCCAACGCAGAAATGGGACTAGTGGTTTTTGTTTCTGTGATTGTCTGGTGGAAATCCCTTCAGCAGTATCCATCTTTAAAGTTGGCATTCAGACTGTTCTTAAAGTAATAATGCTTGTGTTAAATACAACCCCAGATCAAATGTAGGTTGGGATGTTGTATATAGAATGGACAGTGTGGCCCCGCCTTTTACCATTGCATGGTTTTGAAGCCAAAAAAACCTCTGTCACGGGAGCTGCCATTGGCTGCCATTGTGCAGCCAGAGTCTGCCCAGTAGAGTCTTAGAAGGAACGCGGCCCGGGTTCGATTCCCGGTCAGGGAACAAGAATTTCATCGACAACAATCCACCCCATTGCTAAGTCATGACTTCCACCTAAAATCAACACATGGAGACTTACACTCTGTTAACTTTGTCAAGTCCATTTGGTGGGTGAGTGGGTTTATGCTGGATCAGTAAAATCACATATCTAAAAATCTTCATTTCTTCCAAAGCTGAGACTGAACTAGAGTTTGTTTGGGTTTTTTTTGTATGATTGATTGTCTGGTGGAAAGCCCTTCAACAGTATCCGTCTTGAAAGTGGGCATTCAAACTGTTCTTAAAGATATAATGCCTGTCTTAAATACAACCCCAGATCCAATGTAGGTTGGGACGTTGTGTGAAACGTAAATAAAAACAGAACAAAATGATTTGCAAAACCTGCAACTACTGTTGACTTTGCAATCCATCCACAGCTATCCACTGGCAAATGAGCCATTCCAGTTTGGTTTCTTTGACAGCAGTGAGACATAAAGGAACACAATAAATAACTTCCTACCCAACTATTTCTCCTGTATGAGCTAATGATAGTCATTTCACCTGATAGTGTAGGACCCTACCCATGAAATTGTGGAGATGGGCAGAATTTTTTGTGCACACGTCCAGCTTGCATGTCCCTGGTGGTCTAGTGGTTAGGATTCGGTGCTCTCACCGCCGCGGCCCGGGTTCGATTCCCGGTCAGGGAACAAGATTTTCATGGACACCAATCTACCCCATTGCTAAGTCATGACGGCCACCTAAAATCAACACATGGAAACTTACACTCAAACTTACACTCCGCTAAGTTTGTCAAGTCCATTTGGAAACCTTGTATATATGTAAGTGGGTTTATGCTGGATCAGTAAAATCACATTTCTAAAAATCTTCATATTTTCCAACGCAGAAATGGGACTAGTGGTTTTTGTTTCTGTGATTGTCTGGTGGAAATCCCTTCAGCAGTATCCATCTTTAAAGTTGGCATTCAGACTGTTCTTAAAGTAATAATGCTTGTGTTAAATACAACCCCAGATCAAATGTAGGTTGGGATGTTGTATATAGAATGGACAGTGTGGCCCCGCCTTTTACCATTGCATGGTTTTGAAGCCAAAAAAACCTCTGTCACGGGAGCTGCCATTGGCTGCCATTGGCCGCCATTGTGCAGCCAGAGTCTGCCCAGTAGAGTCTTAGAAGGAACGCGGCCCGGTTTCGATTCCCGGTCAGGGAACAAGAATTTCATCGACAACAATCCACCCCATTGCTAAGTCATGACTTCCACCTAAAATCAACACATGGAGACTTACACTCTGTTAACTTTGTCAAGTCCATTTGGTGGGCGAGTGGGTTTATGCTGGATCAGTAAAATCACATATCTAAAAATCTTCATTTCTTCCAAAGCTGAGACTGAACTAGAGTTTGTTTGGTTTTTTTTGTATGATTGATTGTCTGGTGGAAAGCCCTTCAACAGTATCCGTCTTGAAAGTGGGCATTCAAACTGTTCTTAAAGATATAATGCCTGTGTTAAATACAACCCCAGATCCAATGTAGGTTGGGACGTTGTGTGAAACGTAAATAAAAACAGAACAAAATGATTTGCAAAACCTGCAACTACTGTTGACTTTGCAATCCATCGACAGCTATCCACTGGCAAATGAGCCATTCCAGTTTGGTTTCTTTGACAGCAGTGAGACATAAAGGAACACAATAAATAACTTCTTACCCAACTATTTCTCCTGTATAAGCTAATGATAGTCATTTCACCTGATAGTGTAGGACCCTACCCATGAAATTGTGGAGATGGGCAGAATTTTTTTGTGCACACGTCCAGCTTGCATGTCCCTGGTGGTCTAGTGGTTAGGATTCGGCGCTCTCACCGCCGCGGCCCGGGTTCGATTCCCGGTCAGGGAACAAGATTTTCATGGACACCAATCTACCCCATTGCTAAGTCATGACGGCCACCTAAAATCAACACATGGAAACTTACACTCAAACTTACACTCCGCTAAGTTTGTCAAGTCCATTTGGAAACCTTGTATATATGTAAGTGGGTTTATGCTGGATCAGTAAAATCACATTTCTAAAAATCTTCATATTTTCCAACGCAGAAATGGGACTAGTGGTTTTTGTTTCTGTGATTGTCTGGTGGAAATCCCTTCAGCAGTATCCATCTTTAAAGTTGGCATTCAGACTGTTCTTAAAGTAATAATGCTTGTGTTAAATACAACCCCAGATCAAATGTAGGTTGGGATGTTGTATATAGAATGGACAGTGTGGCCCCGCCTTTTACCATTGCATGGTTTTGAAGCCAAAAAAACCTCTGTCACGGGAGCTGCCATTGGCTGCCATTGTGCAGCCAGAGTCTGCCCAGTAGAGTCTTAGAAGGAACGCGGCCCGGGTTCGATTCCCGGTCAGGGAACAAGAATTTCATCGACAACAATCCACCCCATTGCTAAGTCATGACTTCCACCTAAAATCAACACATGGAGACTTACACTCTGTTAACTTTGTCAAGTCCATTTGGTGGGTGAGTGGGTTTATGCTGGATCAGTAAAATCACATATCTAAAAATCTTCATTTCTTCCAAAGCTGAGACTGAACTAGAGTTTGTTTGGGTTTTTTTTGTATGATTGATTGTCTGGTGGAAAGCCCTTCAACAGTATCCGTCTTGAAAGTGGGCATTCAAACTGTTCTTAAAGATATAATGCCTGTCTTAAATACAACCCCAGATCCAATGTAGGTTGGGACGTTGTGTGAAACGTAAATAAAAACAGAACAAAATGATTTGCAAAACCTGCAACTACTGTTGACTTTGCAATCCATCCACAGCTATCCACTGGCAAATGAGCCATTCCAGTTTGGTTTCTTTGACAGCAGTGAGACATAAAGGAACACAATAAATAACTTCCTACCCAACTATTTCTCCTGTATGAGCTAATGATAGTCATTTCACCTGATAGTGTAGGACCCTACCCATGAAATTGTGGAGATGGGCAGAATTTTTTGTGCACACGTCCAGCTTGCATGTCCCTGGTGGTCTAGTGGTTAGGATTCGGCGCTCTCACCGCCGCGGCCCGGGTTCGATTCCCGGTCAGGGAACAAGATTTTCATGGACACCAATCTACCCCATTGCTAAGTCATGACGGCCACCTAAAATCAACACATGGAAACTTACACTCAAACTTACACTCCGCCAAGTTTGTCAAGTCCATTTGGAAACCTTGTATATATGTAAGTGGGTTTATGCTGGATCAGTAAAATCACATTTCTAAAAATCTTCATATTTTCCAACGCAGAAATGGGACTAGTGGTTTTTGTTTCTGTGATTGTCTGGTGGAAATCCCTTCAGCAGTATCCATCTTTAAAGTTGGCATTCAGACTGTTCTTAAAGTAATAATGCTTGTGTTAAATACAACCCCAGATCAAATGTAGGTTGGGATGTTGTATATAGAATGGACAGTGTGGCCCCGCCTTTTACCATTGCATGGTTTTGAAGCCAAAAAAACCTCTGTCACGGGAGCTGCCATTGGCTGCCATTGTGCAGCCAGAGTCTGCCCAGTAGAGTCTTAGAAGGAACGCGGCCCGGGTTCGATTCCCGGTCAGGGAACAAGAATTTCATCGACAACAATCCACCCCATTGCTAAGTCATGACTTCCACCTAAAATCAACACATGGAGACTTACACTCTGTTAACTTTGTCAAGTCCATTTGGTGGGTGAGTGGGTTTATGCTGGATCAGTAAAATCACATATCTAAAAATCTTCATTTCTTCCAAAGCTGAGACTGAACTAGAGTTTGTTTGGGTTTTTTTTGTATGATTGATTGTCTGGTGGAAAGCCCTTCAACAGTATCCGTCTTGAAAGTGGGCATTCAAACTGTTCTTAAAGATATAATGCCTGTGTTAAATACAACCCCAGATCCAATGTAGGTTGGGACGTTGTGTGAAACGTAAATAAAAACAGAACAAAATGATTTGCAAAACCTGCAACTACTGTTGACTTTGCAATCCATCGACAGCTATCCACTGGCAAATGAGCCATTCCAGTTTGGTTTCTTTGACAGCAGTGAGACATAAAGGAACACAATAAATAACTTCCTACCCAACTATTTCTCCTGTATGAGCTAATGATAGTCATTTCACCTGATAGTGTAGGACCCTACCCATGAAATTGTGGAGATGGGCAGAATTTTTTGTGCACACGTCCAGCTTGCATGTCCCTGGTGGTCTAGTGGTTAGGATTCGGCGCTCTCACCGCCGCGGCCCGGGTTCGATTCCCGGTCAGGGAACAAGATTTTCATGGACACCAATCTACCCCATTGCTAAGTCATGACGGCCACCTAAAATCAACACATGGAAACTTACACTCAAACTTACACTCCGCTAAGTTTGTCAAGTCCATTTGGAAACCTTGTATATATGTAAGTGGGTTTATGCTGGATCAGTAAAATCACATTTCTAAAAATCTTCATATTTTCCAACGCAGAAATGGGACTAGTGGTTTTTGTTTCTGTGATTGTCTGGTGGAAATCCCTTCAGCAGTATCCATCTTTAAAGTTGGCATTCAGACTGTTCTTAAAGTAATAATGCTTGTGTTAAATACAACCCCAGATCAAATGTAGGTTGGGATGTTGTATATAGAATGGACAGTGTGGCCCCGCCTTTTACCATTGCATGGTTTTGAAGCCAAAAAAACCTCTGTCACGGGAGCTGCCATTGGCTGCCATTGTGCAGCCAGAGTCTGCCCAGTAGAGTCTTAGAAGGAACGCGGCCCGGGTTCGATTCCCGGTCAGGGAACAAGAATTTCATCGACAACAATCCACCCCATTGCTAAGTCATGACTTCCACCTAAAATCAACACATGGAGACTTACACTCTGTTAACTTTGTCAAGTCCATTTGGTGGGTGAGTGGGTTTATGCTGGATCAGTAAAATCACATATCTAAAAATCTTCATTTCTTCCAAAGCTGAGACTGAACTAGAGTTTGTTTGGGTTTTTTTTGTATGATTGATTGTCTGGTGGAAAGCCCTTCAACAGTATCCGTCTTGAAAGTGGGCATTCAAACTGTTCTTAAAGATATAATGCCTGTGTTAAATACAACCCCAGATCCAATGTAGGTTGGGACGTTGTGTGAAACGTAAATAAAAACAGAACAAAATGATTTGCAAAACCTGCAACTACTGTTGACTTTGCAATCCATCCACAGCTATCCACTGGCAAATGAGCCATTCCAGTTTGGTTTCTTTGACAGCAGTGAGACATAAAGGAACACAATAAATAACTTCCTACCCAACTATTTCTCCTGTATGAGCTAATGATAGTCATTTCACCTGATAGTGTAGGACCCTACCCATGAAATTGTGGAGATGGGCAGAATTTTTTGTGCACACGTCCAGCTTGCATGTCCCTGGTGGTCTAGTGGTTAGGATTCGGCGCTCTCACCGCCGCGGCCCGGGTTCGATTCCCGGTCAGGGAACAAGATTTTCATGGACACCAATCTACCCCATTGCTAAGTCATGACGGCCACCTAAAATCAACACATGGAAACTTACACTCAAACTTACACTCCGCCAAGTTTGTCAAGTCCATTTGGAAACCTTGTATATATGTAAGTGGGTTTATGCTGGATCAGTAAAATCACATATATAAAAATCTTCATATTTTCCAAAGCTGAGACTGAACTAGTGGTTTTTGTTTCTGTGATTGTCTGGTGGAAATCCCTTCAGCAGTATCCATCTTTAAAGTTGGCATTCAGACTGTTCTTAAAGTAATAATGCTTGTGTTAAATACAACCCCAGATCAAATGTAGGTTGGGATGTTGTATATAGAATGGACAGTGTGGCCCCGCCTTTTACCATTGCATGGTTTTGAAGCCAAAAAAACCTCTGTCACGGGAGCTGCCATTGGCTGCCATTGGCCGCCATTGTGCAGCCAGAGTCTGCCCAGTAGAGTCTTAGAAGGAACGCGGCCCGGTTTCGATTCCCGGTCAGGGAACAAGAATTTCATCGACAACAATCCACCCCATTGCTAAGTCATGACTTCCACCTAAAATCAACACATGGAGACTTACACTCTGTTAACTTTGTCAAGTCCATTTGGTGGGCGAGTGGGTTTATGCTGGATCAGTAAAATCACATATCTAAAAATCTTCATTTCTTCCAAAGCTGAGACTGAACTAGAGTTTGTTTGGTTTTTTTTGTATGATTGATTGTCTGGTGGAAAGCCCTTCAACAGTATCCGTCTTGAAAGTGGGCATTCAAACTGTTCTTAAAGATATAATGCCTGTGTTAAATACAACCCCAGATCCAATGTAGGTTGGGACGTTGTGTGAAACGTAAATAAAAACAGAACAAAATGATTTGCAAAACCTGCAACTACTGTTGACTTTGCAATCCATCCACAGCTATCCACTGGCAAATGAGCCATTCCAGTTTGGTTTCTTTGACAGCAGTGAGACATAAAGGAACACAATAAATAACTTCTTACCCAACTATTTCTCCTGTATGAGCTAATGATAGTCATTTCACCTGATAGTGTAGGACCCTACCCATGAAATATTGGAGATGGGCAGAATTTTTTGTGCACACGTCCAGCTTGCATGTCCCTGGTGGTCTAGTGGTTAGGATTCGGCGCTCTCACCGCCGCGGCCCGGGTTCGATTCCCGGTCAGGGAACAAGATTTTCATGGACACCAATCTACCCCATTGCTAAGTCATGACGGCCACCTAAAATCAACACATGGAAACTTACACTCCGCTCAGTTTGTCAAGTCCATTTGGAAACCTTGTATATATGTAAGTGGGTTTATGCTGGATCAGTAAAATCACATATATAAAAATCTTCATATTTTCCAAAGCTGAGACTGAACTAGTGGTTTTTGTTTCTGTGATTGTCTGGTGGAAATCCCTTCAGCAGTATCCATCTTTAAAGTTGGCATTCAGACTGTTCTTAAAGTAATAATGCTTGTGTTAAATACAACCCCAGATCAAATGTAGGTTGGGATGTTGTATATAGAATGGACAGTGTGGCCCCGCCTTTTACCATTGCATGGTTTTGAAGCCAAAAAAACCTCTGTCACGGGAGCTGCCATTGGCTGCCATTGGCCGCCATTGTGCAGCCAGAGTCTGCCCAGTAGAGTCTTAGAAGGAACGCGGCCCGGTTTCGATTCCCGGTCAGGGAACAAGAATTTCATCGACAACAATCCACCCCATTGCTAAGTCATGACTTCCACCTAAAATCAACACATGGAGACTTACACTCTGTTAACTTTGTCAAGTCCATTTGGTGGGCGAGTGGGTTTATGCTGGATCAGTAAAATCACATATCTAAAAATCTTCATTTCTTCCAAAGCTGAGACTGAACTAGAGTTTGTTTGGTTTTTTTTGTATGATTGATTGTCTGGTGGAAAGCCCTTCAACAGTATCCGTCTTGAAAGTGGGCATTCAAACTGTTCTTAAAGATATAATGCCTGTGTTAAATACAACCCCAGATCCAATGTAGGTTGGGACGTTGTGTGAAACGTAAATAAAAACAGAACAAAATGATTTGCAAAACCTGCAACTACTGTTGACTTTGCAATCCATCCACAGCTATCCACTGGCAAATGAGCCATTCCAGTTTGGTTTCTTTGACAGCAGTGAGACATAAAGGAACACAATAAATAACTTCTTACCCAACTATTTCTCCTGTATAAGCTAATGATAGTCATTTCACCTGATAGTGTAGGACCCTACCCATGAAATATTGGAGATGGGCAGAATTTTTTTGTGCACACGTCCGGCTTGCATGTCCCTGGTGGTCTAGTGGTTAGGATTCGGCGCTCTCACCGCCGCGGCCCGGGTTCGATTCCCGGTCAGGGAACAAGATTTTCATGGACACCAATCTACCCCATTGCTAAGTCATGACGGCCACCTAAAATCAACACATGGAAACTTACACTCCGCTTAGTTTGTCAAGTCCATTTGGAAACCTTGTATATATGTAAGTGGGTTTATGCTGGATCAGTAAAATCACATATATAAAAATCTTCATATTTTCCAAAGCTGAGACTGAACTAGTGGTTTTTGTTTCTGTGATTGTCTGGTGGAAATCCCTTCAGCAGTATCCATCTTTAAAGTTGGCATTCAGACTGTTCTTAAAGTAATAATGCTTGTGTTAAATACAACCCCAGATCAAATGTAGGTTGGGATGTTGTATATAGAATGGACAGTGTGGCCCCGCCTTTTACCATTGCATGGTTTTGAAGCCAAAAAAACCTCTGTCACGGGAGCTGCCATTGGCTGCCATTGTGCAGCCAGAGTCTGCCCAGTAGAGTCTTAGAAGGAACGCGGCCCGGGTTCGATTCCCGGTCAGGGAACAAGAATTTCATCGACAACAATCCACCCCATTGCTAAGTCATGACTTCCACCTAAAATCAACACATGGAGACTTACACTCTGTTAACTTTGTCAAGTCCATTTGGTGGGTGAGTGGGTTTATGCTGGATCAGTAAAATCACATATCTAAAAATCTTCATTTCTTCCAAAGCTGAGACTGAACTAGAGTTTGTTTGGGTTTTTTTTGTATGATTGATTGTCTGGTGGAAAGCCCTGCAACAGTATCCGTCTTGAAAGTGGGCATTCAAACTGTTCTTAAAGATATAATGCCTGTGTTAAATACAACCCCAGATCCAATGTAGGTTGGGACGTTGTGTGAAACGTAAATAAAAACAGAACAAAATGATTTGCAAAACCTGCAACTACTGTTGACTTTGCAATCCATCGACAGCTATCCACTGGCAAATGAGCCATTCCAGTTTGGTTTCTTTGACAGCAGTGAGACATAAAGGAACACAATAAATAACTTCCTACCCAACTATTTCTCCTGTATGAGCTAATGATAGTCATTTCACCTGATAGTGTAGGACCCTACCCATGAAATTGTGGAGATGGGCAGAATTTTTTGTGCACACGTCCAGCTTGCATGTCCCTGGTGGTCTAGTGGTTAGGATTCGGCGCTCTCACCGCCGCGGCCCGGGTTCGATTCCCGGTCAGGGAACAAGATTTTCATGGACACCAATCTACCCCATTGCTAAGTCATGACGGCCACCTAAAATCAACACATGGAAACTTACACTCAAACTTACACTCCGCCAAGTTTGTCAAGTCCATTTGGAAACCTTGTATATATGTAAGTGGGTTTATGCTGGATCAGTAAAATCACATTTCTAAAAATCTTCATATTTTCCAACGCAGAAATGGGACTAGTGGTTTTTGTTTCTGTGATTGTCTGGTGGAAATCCCTTCAGCAGTATCCATCTTTAAAGTTGGCATTCAGACTGTTCTTAAAGTAATAATGCTTGTGTTAAATACAACCCCAGATCAAATGTAGGTTGGGATGTTGTATATAGAATGGACAGTGTGGCCCCGCCTTTTACCATTGCATGGTTTTGAAGCCAAAAAAACCTCTGTCACGGGAGCTGCCATTGGCTGCCATTGTGCAGCCAGAGTCTGCCCAGTAGAGTCTTAGAAGGAACGCGGCCCGGGTTCGATTCCCGGTCAGGGAACAAGAATTTCATCGACAACAATCCACCCCATTGCTAAGTCATGACTTCCACCTAAAATCAACACATGGAGACTTACACTCTGTTAACTTTGTCAAGTCCATTTGGTGGGTGAGTGGGTTTATGCTGGATCAGTAAAATCACATATCTAAAAATCTTCATTTCTTCCAAAGCTGAGACTGAACTAGAGTTTGTTTGGGGTTTTTTTGTATGATTGATTGTCTGGTGGAAAGCCCTTCAACAGTATCCGTCTTGAAAGTGGGCATTCAAACTGTTCTTAAAGATATAATGCCTGTGTTAAATACAACCCCAGATCCAATGTAGGTTGGGACGTTGTGTGAAACGTAAATAAAAACAGAACAAAATGATTTGCAAAACCTGCAACTACTGTTGACTTTGCAATCCATCGACAGCTATCCACTGGCAAATGAGCCATTCCAGTTTGGTTTCTTTGACAGCAGTGAGACATAAAGGAACACAATAAATAACTTCCTACCCAACTATTTCTCCTGTATGAGCTAATGATAGTCATTTCACCTGATAGTGTAGGACCCTACCCATGAAATTGTGGAGATGGGCAGAATTTTTTGTGCACACGTCCAGCTTGCATGTCCCTGGTGGTCTAGTGGTTAGGATTCGGCGCTCTCACCGCCGCGGCCCGGGTTCGATTCCCGGTCAGGGAACAAGATTTTCATGGACACCAATCTACCCCATTGCTAAGTCATGACGGCCACCTAAAATCAACACATGGAAACTTACACTCAAACTTACACTCCGTCAAGTTTGTCAAGTCCATTTGGAAACCTTGTATATATGTAAGTGGGTTTATGCTGGATCAGTAAAATCACATTTCTAAAAATCTTCATATTTTCCAACGCAGAAATGGGACTAGTGGTTTTTGTTTCTGTGATTGTCTGGTGGAAATCCCTTCAGCAGTATCCATCTTTAAAGTTGGCATTCAGACTGTTCTTAAAGTAATAATGCTTGTGTTAAATACAACCCCAGATCAAATGTAGGTTGGGATGTTGTATATAGAATGGACAGTGTGGCCCCGCCTTTTACCATTGCATGGTTTTGAAGCCAAAAAAACCTCTGTCACGGGAGCTGCCATTGGCTGCCATTGTGCAGCCAGAGTCTGCCCAGTAGAGTCTTAGAAGGAACGCGGCCCGGGTTCGATTCCCGGTCAGGGAACAAGAATTTCATCGACAACAATCCACCCCATTGCTAAGTCATGACTTCCACCTAAAATCAACACATGGAGACTTACACTCTGTTAACTTTGTCAAGTCCATTTGGTGGGTGAGTGGGTTTATGCTGGATCAGTAAAATCACATATCTAAAAATCTTCATTTCTTCCAAAGCTGAGACTGAACTAGAGTTTGTTTGGGTTTTTTTTGTATGATTGATTGTCTGGTGGAAAGCCCTTCAACAGTATCCGTCTTGAAAGTGGGCATTCAAACTGTTCTTAAAGATATAATGCCTGTCTTAAATACAACCCCAGATCCAATGTAGGTTGGGACGTTGTGTGAAACGTAAATAAAAACAGAACAAAATGATTTGCAAAACCTGCAACTACTGTTGACTTTGCAATCCATCCACAGCTATCCACTGGCAAATGAGCCATTCCAGTTTGGTTTCTTTGACAGCAGTGAGACATAAAGGAACACAATAAATAACTTCCTACCCAACTATTTCTCCTGTATGAGCTAATGATAGTCATTTCACCTGATAGTGTAGGACCCTACCCATGAAATTGTGGAGATGGGCAGAATTTTTTGTGCACACGTCCAGCTTGCATGTCCCTGGTGGTCTAGTGGTTAGGATTCGGTGCTCTCACCGCCGCGGCCCGGGTTCGATTCCCGGTCAGGGAACAAGATTTTCATGGACACCAATCTACCCCATTGCTAAGTCATGACGGCCACCTAAAATCAACACATGGAAACTTACACTCAAACTTACACTCCGCTAAGTTTGTCAAGTCCATTTGGAAACCTTGTATATATGTAAGTGGGTTTATGCTGGATCAGTAAAATCACATTTCTAAAAATCTTCATATTTTCCAACGCAGAAATGGGACTAGTGGTTTTTGTTTCTGTGATTGTCTGGTGGAAATCCCTTCAGCAGTATCCATCTTTAAAGTTGGCATTCAGACTGTTCTTAAAGTAATAATGCTTGTGTTAAATACAACCCCAGATCAAATGTAGGTTGGGATGTTGTATATAGAATGGACAGTGTGGCCCCGCCTTTTACCATTGCATGGTTTTGAAGCCAAAAAAACCTCTGTCACGGGAGCTGCCATTGGCTGCCATTGGCCGCCATTGTGCAGCCAGAGTCTGCCCAGTAGAGTCTTAGAAGGAACGCGGCCCGGGTTCGATTCCCGGTCAGGGAACAAGAATTTCATCGACAACAATCCACCCCATTGCTAAGTCATGACTTCCACCTAAAATCAACACATGGAGACTTACACTCTGTTAACTTTGTCAAGTCCATTTGGTGGGTGAGTGGGTTTATGCTGGATCAGTAAAATCACATATCTAAAAATCTTCATTTCTTCCAAAGCTGAGACTGAACTAGAGTTTGTTTGGGTTTTTTTTGTATGATTGATTGTCTGGTGGAAAGCCCTTCAACAGTATCCGTCTTGAAAGTGGGCATTCAAACTGTTCTTAAAGATATAATGCCTGTGTTAAATACAACCCCAGATCCAATGTAGGTTGGGACGTTGTGTGAAACGTAAATAAAAACAGAACAAAATGATTTGCAAAACCTGCAACTACTGTTGACTTTGCAATCCATCCACAGCTATCCACTGGCAAATGAGCCATTCCAGTTTGGTTTCTTTGACAGCAGTGAGACATAAAGGAACACAATAAATAACTTCCTACCCAACTATTTCTCCTGTATGAGCTAATGATAGTCATTTCACCTGATAGTGTAGGACCCTACCCATGAAATTGTGGAGATGGGCAGAATTTTTTGTGCACACGTCCAGCTTGCATGTCCCTGGTGGTCTAGTGGTTAGGATTCGGCGCTCTCACCGCCGCGGCCCGGGTTCGATTCCCGGTCAGGGAACAAGATTTTCATGGACACCAATCTACCCCATTGCTAAGTCATGACGGCCACCTAAAATCAACACATGGAAACTTACACTCAAACTTACACTCCGCCAAGTTTGTCAAGTCCATTTGGAAACCTTGTATATATGTAAGTGGGTTTATGCTGGATCAGTAAAATCACATTTCTAAAAATCTTCATATTTTCCAACGCAGAAATGGGACTAGTGGTTTTTGTTTCTGTGATTGTCTGGTGGAAATCCCTTCAGCAGTATCCATCTTTAAAGTTGGCATTCAGACTGTTCTTAAAGTAATAATGCTTGTGTTAAATACAACCCCAGATCAAATGTAGGTTGGGATGTTGTATATAGAATGGACAGTGTGGCCCCGCCTTTTACCATTGCATGGTTTTGAAGCCAAAAAAACCTCTGTCACGGGAGCTGCCATTGGCTGCCATTGGCCGCCATTGTGCAGCCAGAGTCTGCCCAGTAGAGTCTTAGAAGGAACGCGGCCCGGTTTCGATTCCCGGTCAGGGAACAAGAATTTCATCGACAACAATCCACCCCATTGCTAAGTCATGACTTCCACCTAAAATCAACACATGGAGACTTACACTCTGTTAACTTTGTCAAGTCCATTTGGTGGGCGAGTGGGTTTATGCTGGATCAGTAAAATCACATATCTAAAAATCTTCATTTCTTCCAAAGCTGAGACTGAACTAGAGTTTGTTTGGTTTTTTTTGTATGATTGATTGTCTGGTGGAAAGCCCTTCAACAGTATCCGTCTTGAAAGTGGGCATTCAAACTGTTCTTAAAGATATAATGCCTGTGTTAAATACAACCCCAGATCCAATGTAGGTTGGGACGTTGTGTGAAACGTAAATAAAAACAGAACAAAATGATTTGCAAAACCTGCAACTACTGTTGACTTTGCAATCCATCGACAGCTATCCACTGGCAAATGAGCCATTCCAGTTTGGTTTCTTTGACAGCAGTGAGACATAAAGGAACACAATAAATAACTTCCTACCCAACTATTTCTCCTGTATGAGCTAATGATAGTCATTTCACCTGATAGTGTAGGACCCTACCCATGAAATTGTGGAGATGGGCAGAATTTTTTGTGCACACGTCCAGCTTGCATGTCCCTGGTGGTCTAGTGGTTAGGATTCGGCGCTCTCACCGCCGCGGCCCGGGTTCGATTCCCGGTCAGGGAACAAGATTTTCATGGACACCAATCTACCCCATTGCTAAGTCATGACGGCCACCTAAAATCAACACATGGAAACTTACACTCAAACTTACACTCCGCTAAGTTTGTCAAGTCCATTTGGAAACCTTGTATATATGTAAGTGGGTTTATGCTGGATCAGTAAAATCACATTTCTAAAAATCTTCATATTTTCCAACGCAGAAATGGGACTAGTGGTTTTTGTTTCTGTGATTGTCTGGTGGAAATCCCTTCAGCAGTATCCATCTTTAAAGTTGGCATTCAGACTGTTCTTAAAGTAATAATGCTTGTGTTAAATACAACCCCAGATCAAATGTAGGTTGGGATGTTGTATATAGAATGGACAGTGTGGCCCCGCCTTTTACCATTGCATGGTTTTGAAGCCAAAAAAACCTCTGTCACGGGAGCTGCCATTGGCTGCCATTGTGCAGCCAGAGTCTGCCCAGTAGAGTCTTAGAAGGAACGCGGCCCGGGTTCGATTCCCGGTCAGGGAACAAGAATTTCATCGACAACAATCCACCCCATTGCTAAGTCATGACTTCCACCTAAAATCAACACATGGAGACTTACACTCTGTTAACTTTGTCAAGTCCATTTGGTGGGTGAGTGGGTTTATGCTGGATCAGTAAAATCACATATCTAAAAATCTTCATTTCTTCCAAAGCTGAGACTGAACTAGAGTTTGTTTGGGTTTTTTTTGTATGATTGATTGTCTGGTGGAAAGCCCTTCAACAGTATCCGTCTTGAAAGTGGGCATTCAAACTGTTCTTAAAGATATAATGCCTGTCTTAAATACAACCCCAGATCCAATGTAGGTTGGGACGTTGTGTGAAACGTAAATAAAAACAGAACAAAATGATTTGCAAAACCTGCAACTACTGTTGACTTTGCAATCCATCCACAGCTATCCACTGGCAAATGAGCCATTCCAGTTTGGTTTCTTTGACAGCAGTGAGACATAAAGGAACACAATAAATAACTTCCTACCCAACTATTTCTCCTGTATGAGCTAATGATAGTCATTTCACCTGATAGTGTAGGACCCTACCCATGAAATTGTGGAGATGGGCAGAATTTTTTGTGCACACGTCCAGCTTGCATGTCCCTGGTGGTCTAGTGGTTAGGATTCGGCGCTCTCACCGCCGCGGCCCGGGTTCGATTCCCGGTCAGGGAACAAGATTTTCATGGACACCAATCTACCCCATTGCTAAGTCATGACGGCCACCTAAAATCAACACATGGAAACTTACACTCAAACTTACACTCCGCCAAGTTTGTCAAGTCCATTTGGAAACCTTGTATATATGTAAGTGGGTTTATGCTGGATCAGTAAAATCACATTTCTAAAAATCTTCATATTTTCCAACGCAGAAATGGGACTAGTGGTTTTTGTTTCTGTGATTGTCTGGTGGAAATCCCTTCAGCAGTATCCATCTTTAAAGTTGGCATTCAGACTGTTCTTAAAGTAATAATGCTTGTGTTAAATACAACCCCAGATCAAATGTAGGTTGGGATGTTGTATATAGAATGGACAGTGTGGCCCCGCCTTTTACCATTGCATGGTTTTGAAGCCAAAAAAACCTCTGTCACGGGAGCTGCCATTGGCTGCCATTGGCCGCCATTGTGCAGCCAGAGTCTGCCCAGTAGAGTCTTAGAAGGAACGCGGCCCGGGTTCGATTCCCGGTCAGGGAACAAGAATTTCATCGACAACAATCCACCCCATTGCTAAGTCATGACTTCCACCTAAAATCAACACATGGAGACTTACACTCTGTTAACTTTGTCAAGTCCATTTGGTGGGTGAGTGGGTTTATGCTGGATCAGTAAAATCACATATCTAAAAATCTTCATTTCTTCCAAAGCTGAGACTGAACTAGAGTTTGTTTGGGTTTTTTTTGTATGATTGATTGTCTGGTGGAAAGCCCTTCAACAGTATCCGTCTTGAAAGTGGGCATTCAAACTGTTCTTAAAGATATAATGCCTGTCTTAAATACAACCCCAGATCCAATGTAGGTTGGGACGTTGTGTGAAACGTAAATAAAAACAGAACAAAATGATTTGCAAAACCTGCAACTACTGTTGACTTTGCAATCCATCCACAGCTATCCACTGGCAAATGAGCCATTCCAGTTTGGTTTCTTTGACAGCAGTGAGACATAAAGGAACACAATAAATAACTTCCTACCCAACTATTTCTCCTGTATGAGCTAATGATAGTCATTTCACCTGATAGTGTAGGACCCTACCCATGAAATTGTGGAGATGGGCAGAATTTTTTGTGCACACGTCCAGCTTGCATGTCCCTGGTGGTCTAGTGGTTAGGATTCGGCGCTCTCACCGCCGCGGCCCGGGTTCGATTCCCGGTCAGGGAACAAGATTTTCATGGACACCAATCTACCCCATTGCTAAGTCATGACGGCCACCTAAAATCAACACATGGAAACTTACACTCAAACTTACACTCCGCCAAGTTTGTCAAGTCCATTTGGAAACCTTGTATATATGTAAGTGGGTTTATGCTGGATCAGTAAAATCACATTTCTAAAAATCTTCATATTTTCCAACGCAGAAATGGGACTAGTGGTTTTTGTTTCTGTGATTGTCTGGTGGAAATCCCTTCAGCAGTATCCATCTTTAAAGTTGGCATTCAGACTGTTCTTAAAGTAATAATGCTTGTGTTAAATACAACCCCAGATCAAATGTAGGTTGGGATGTTGTATATAGAATGGACAGTGTGGCCCCGCCTTTTACCATTGCATGGTTTTGAAGCCAAAAAAACCTCTGTCACGGGAGCTGCCATTGGCTGCCATTGTGCAGCCAGAGTCTGCCCAGTAGAGTCTTAGAAGGAACGCGGCCCGGGTTCGATTCCCGGTCAGGGAACAAGAATTTCATCGACAACAATCCACCCCATTGCTAAGTCATGACTTCCACCTAAAATCAACACATGGAGACTTACACTCTGTTAACTTTGTCAAGTCCATTTGGTGGGTGAGTGGGTTTATGCTGGATCAGTAAAATCACATATCTAAAAATCTTCATTTCTTCCAAAGCTGAGACTGAACTAGAGTTTGTTTGGGGTTTTTTTGTATGATTGATTGTCTGGTGGAAAGCCCTTCAACAGTATCCGTCTTGAAAGTGGGCATTCAAACTGTTCTTAAAGATATAATGCCTGTCTTAAATACAACCCCAGATCCAATGTAGGTTGGGACGTTGTGTGAAACGTAAATAAAAACAGAACAAAATGATTTGCAAAACCTGCAACTACTGTTGACTTTGCAATCCATCGACAGCTATCCACTGGCAAATGAGCCATTCCAGTTTGGTTTCTTTGACAGCAGTGAGACATAAAGGAACACAATAAATAACTTCCTACCCAACTATTTCTCCTGTATGAGCTAATGATAGTCATTTCACCTGATAGTGTAGGACCCTACCCATGAAATTGTGGAGATGGGCAGAATTTTTTGTGCACACGTCCAGCTTGCATGTCCCTGGTGGTCTAGTGGTTAGGATTCGGCGCTCTCACCGCCGCGGCCCGGGTTCGATTCCCGGTCAGGGAACAAGATTTTCATGGACACCAATCTACCCCATTGCTAAGTCATGACGGCCACCTAAAATCAACACATGGAAACTTACACTCAAACTTACACTCCGCTAAGTTTGTCAAGTCCATTTGGAAACCTTGTATATATGTAAGTGGGTTTATGCTGGATCAGTAAAATCACATTTCTAAAAATCTTCATATTTTCCAACGCAGAAATGGGACTAGTGGTTTTTGTTTCTGTGATTGTCTGGTGGAAATCCCTTCAGCAGTATCCATCTTTAAAGTTGGCATTCAGACTGTTCTTAAAGTAATAATGCTTGTGTTAAATACAACCCCAGATCAAATGTAGGTTGGGATGTTGTATATAGAATGGACAGTGTGGCCCCGCCTTTTACCATTGCATGGTTTTGAAGCCAAAAAAACCTCTGTCACGGGAGCTGCCATTGGCTGCCATTGTGCAGCCAGAGTCTGCCCAGTAGAGTCTTAGAAGGAACGCGGCCCGGGTTCGATTCCCGGTCAGGGAACAAGAATTTCATCGACAACAATCCACCCCATTGCTAAGTCATGACTTCCACCTAAAATCAACACATGGAGACTTACACTCTGTTAACTTTGTCAAGTCCATTTGGTGGGTGAGTGGGTTTATGCTGGATCAGTAAAATCACATATCTAAAAATCTTCATTTCTTCCAAAGCTGAGACTGAACTAGAGTTTGTTTGGGTTTTTTTTGTATGATTGATTGTCTGGTGGAAAGCCCTTCAACAGTATCCGTCTTGAAAGTGGGCATTCAAACTGTTCTTAAAGATATAATGCCTGTGTTAAATACAACCCCAGATCCAATGTAGGTTGGGACGTTGTGTGAAACGTAAATAAAAACAGAACAAAATGATTTGCAAAACCTGCAACTACTGTTGACTTTGCAATCCATCCACAGCTATCCACTGGCAAATGAGCCATTCCAGTTTGGTTTCTTTGACAGCAGTGAGACATAAAGGAACACAATAAATAACTTCCTACCCAACTATTTCTCCTGTATGAGCTAATGATAGTCATTTCACCTGATAGTGTAGGACCCTACCCATGAAATTGTGGAGATGGGCAGAATTTTTTGTGCACACGTCCAGCTTGCATGTCCCTGGTGGTCTAGTGGTTAGGATTCGGCGCTCTCACCGCCGCGGCCCGGGTTCGATTCCCGGTCAGGGAACAAGATTTTCATGGACACCAATCTACCCCATTGCTAAGTCATGACGGCCACCTAAAATCAACACATGGAAACTTACACTCAAACTTACACTCCGCCAAGTTTGTCAAGTCCATTTGGAAACCTTGTATATATGTAAGTGGGTTTATGCTGGATCAGTAAAATCACATTTCTAAAAATCTTCATATTTTCCAACGCAGAAATGGGACTAGTGGTTTTTGTTTCTGTGATTGTCTGGTGGAAATCCCTTCAGCAGTATCCATCTTTAAAGTTGGCATTCAGACTGTTCTTAAAGTAATAATGCTTGTGTTAAATACAACCCCAGATCAAATGTAGGTTGGGATGTTGTATATAGAATGGACAGTGTGGCCCCGCCTTTTACCATTGCATGGTTTTGAAGCCAAAAAAACCTCTGTCACGGGAGCTGCCATTGGCTGCCATTGGCCGCCATTGTGCAGCCAGAGTCTGCCCAGTAGAGTCTTAGAAGGAACGCGGCCCGGGTTCGATTCCCGGTCAGGGAACAAGAATTTCATCGACAACAATCCACCCCATTGCTAAGTCATGACTTCCACCTAAAATCAACACATGGAGACTTACACTCTGTTAACTTTGTCAAGTCCATTTGGTGGGTGAGTGGGTTTATGCTGGATCAGTAAAATCACATATCTAAAAATCTTCATTTCTTCCAAAGCTGAGACTGAACTAGAGTTTGTTTGGGTTTTTTTTGTATGATTGATTGTCTGGTGGAAAGCCCTTCAACAGTATCCGTCTTGAAAGTGGGCATTCAAACTGTTCTTAAAGATATAATGCCTGTCTTAAATACAACCCCAGATCCAATGTAGGTTGGGACGTTGTGTGAAACGTAAATAAAAACAGAACAAAATGATTTGCAAAACCTGCAACTACTGTTGACTTTGCAATCCATCCACAGCTATCCACTGGCAAATGAGCCATTCCAGTTTGGTTTCTTTGACAGCAGTGAGACATAAAGGAACACAATAAATAACTTCCTACCCAACTATTTCTCCTGTATGAGCTAATGATAGTCATTTCACCTGATAGTGTAGGACCCTACCCATGAAATTGTGGAGATGGGCAGAATTTTTTGTGCACACGTCCAGCTTGCATGTCCCTGGTGGTCTAGTGGTTAGGATTCGGCGCTCTCACCGCCGCGGCCCGGGTTCGATTCCCGGTCAGGGAACAAGATTTTCATGGACACCAATCTACCCCATTGCTAAGTCATGACGGCCACCTAAAATCAACACATGGAAACTTACACTCAAACTTACACTCCGCCAAGTTTGTCAAGTCCATTTGGAAACCTTGTATATATGTAAGTGGGTTTATGCTGGATCAGTAAAATCACATTTCTAAAAATCTTCATATTTTCCAACGCAGAAATGGGACTAGTGGTTTTTGTTTCTGTGATTGTCTGGTGGAAATCCCTTCAGCAGTATCCATCTTTAAAGTTGGCATTCAGACTGTTCTTAAAGTAATAATGCTTGTGTTAAATACAACCCCAGATCAAATGTAGGTTGGGATGTTGTATATAGAATGGACAGTGTGGCCCCGCCTTTTACCATTGCATGGTTTTGAAGCCAAAAAAACCTCTGTCACGGGAGCTGCCATTGGCTGCCATTGTGCAGCCAGAGTCTGCCCAGTAGAGTCTTAGAAGGAACGCGGCCCGGGTTCGATTCCCGGTCAGGGAACAAGAATTTCATCGACAACAATCCACCCCATTGCTAAGTCATGACTTCCACCTAAAATCAACACATGGAGACTTACACTCTGTTAACTTTGTCAAGTCCATTTGGTGGGTGAGTGGGTTTATGCTGGATCAGTAAAATCACATATCTAAAAATCTTCATTTCTTCCAAAGCTGAGACTGAACTAGAGTTTGTTTGGGTTTTTTTTGTATGATTGATTGTCTGGTGGAAAGCCCTTCAACAGTATCCGTCTTGAAAGTAGGCATTCAAACTGTTCTTAAAGATATAATGCTTGTGTTAAATACAACCCCAGATCCAATGTAGGTTGGGACGTTGTGTGAAACGTAAATAAAAACAGAACAAAATGATTTGCAAAACCTGTAACTACTGTTGACTTTGCAATCCATCGACAGCTATCCACTGGCAAATGAGCCATTCCAGTTTGGTTTCTTTGACAGCAGTGAGACATAAAGGAACACAATAAATAACTTCTTACCCAACTATTTCTCCTGTATAAGCTAATGATAGTCATTTCACCTGATAGTGTAGGACCCTACCCATGAAATTGTGGAGATGGGCGAAATTTTTTGTGCACACGTCCAGCTTGCATGTCTCTGGTGGTCTAGTGGTTAGGATTCGGCGCTCTCACCGCCACGGCCCGGGTTCGATTCCCGGACCCAGGAAAAATGGGCAAGTGTAAGAATGTGAGTGACACTGACAATGGCCAAATTGAGTTGAACGGATCAGAGTATCTCCAAAACTGCACATTTAAAGGGGCATTCCTCGCCTGCAGTAGGGATTCATGATATACCGATTAATATCAGTATCGGTCCAATGAGTAAAACTGGGTCAATTTTAATTACTGATGTTTACATCCGTCTAGTTGCTGTTTGTTTATGTGTCAGGAGGGTGTTTCTATTAATACTGGTGTGTTTGTTAAAGTAACTTTGTCAGGATATTATTTTGATTTATGATCCAGATTTCCTCACAGGAGTTTCGTGAGTTGAGAGTTTGATTACACACTTTCTCCAGGTTGTGATGGCTGGTAAAAAGTAACACTGTTGGTTACTAGTGTTTATGGTAGCCCTGTCATGGTCTTATTTGAAAGTGAAACACCTTTTAAAAATAAAGGAAGAAATTAAAAAATTCAGTTTGCATGATTTTTAGTCTGTAAAAAATCAAAACTCAAAACTGGACAAAGGACCAAAGAAGAAGGTAACCTTGAGAATTACGACAGGGTTGACTTTGTCTCCAAGTTCTCCAGATCTTATGGGGCATTAGAGGGAACTTCTGAAGAACAAAGTCCAATGACTTAGAGAATCTGCTGTTAAAGTGTTAAAGTGTACTACTGTATGGCTCAAGTTCAGCAAAGAAAATTACATACTGCTTCATCCACAAGGAAAACAAAAACGGTTCAAATTAAGTTACTCACAAGTACTCCAACTGTTATTCACAAACCCTCACTGCTTTCAAATATTCACATTTTCCAGGCAGAATACCAAGCCACAATTAAAGAAAATTTGTATTACCTTATTATTTGTATTTCCTTCTTACCAAGCCAAAGTGCATCTTAAATTTGACACAAAAAAACTTATGTGTCAGTTATTTATCTGAAATGTGACAAGATTCTTTCTTGTAGAATCAAATCTTTTTTTAGTCAGACACTTACGATGTGTTACAAATGCATCAATGGGACGGCAGACTGTCAAACAAAAGCTTGTTCCCTGACCGGGAATCGAACCCGGGCCGCGGCGGTGAGAGCGCCGAATCCTAACCACTAGACCACCAGGGACTTGCAGAGCCCCACGCCAAACTTGTTCAGTCGTATTTCTGTCTTGGAAGACATCTGATCAGCTATTTGTGTTAGCTGGGTAACCTAGCTCGTCTGTCAGAGACTGGAACATCTCTCAGACACCAAATGAAAAGTTTTGCAAAGTGGAGAGAATGTCTGACCTGTTTTTGTTTTACAGTAAGTCTTATCTAATTAACTTCTTCAAACTTGGAAAGACTGTAATAAACCACCTGTCATCTGTTGTTAGTTCACGGTTACTGTCCACATCCTTGTGAAATACTCTATAATTATCTGTAAAGGAAATGATTTAGAAGATGTTTTACCTTCCTGGCCCTCACACAAGAAAGCTACAACCTTCAGCGGACACATGAATAGATCATACATGAAATACCAAAAAATGATGTCTATGATTCTAATCTTCACAGGACTCCCTCTGTATTTCCTGATAACTAAGTACCTATAGTCACTGGCTGTTTTCCAAACCGCCTACTACATACTGCACTACATGTGAATTTAGTATGTAGAAGGCACTGCATACTGCTTTTGAAAGTAGTATGTCGTTTGACTGTTCTATTGGGTCTGTTTTGTAGTATGCTACTCTGGTTTTCAGTTTTCGAAAATGGAGCTACAGCTGAGGGATTTTTTAAAATGTTTAACTCCAACTTAGTTTATTATGAAATATAAACAAAAATAAATAGAATTAAGCAAGTGAAGAGAATAGTTATTATATTTTAGCAAAGAGTTCTTTTAGGTAATTGTAGATTTTTGTGTTTTTAGTCCTTCTATTATGGTTTGAGGCACATTTTAAATTCATTCATTTATTTTCTATACCGCTTATCCCATTCAGGGTTGTGGTGGCTGGAGCCTATCCCAGCTGACTTAGGGCGAGAGGCGGGGTACACCCTGGACTGGTCTCCAGTCAATCACAGGGCTGACACACAGAGACTGACAACCGTTCACACTCACGGGCAATTTAGAAACACCAATTGACCTAGTGAGCATGTTTTTGGGAGGAAGCTGGAGAAAACACACGCATGCATGGGGAGAACATGCAAACTCCACACAGAAAGGCACACCGTGCTCAAACTGGGATTCCAACCCGCAACCTTCTTGCTGTGAAGCAATAGCACCAACACCTGCGCTACCATGCAGAGAGTACTGTGAGGATTAGAATCGTAGGCCTCATTATTTTGGTATTTCATGTATGATCTATTCATGTGTCTGCTGAAGGTTGTAGCTTTCTTGTGTGAGGGCCAGGAAGGTAAAACATCACCTAGATTTTACAGTCTTTCTTTCACATCACTTCACTTCTATTGCACGGACTGTCTCACATTACTATTGTTGTAGCAAATCGACTGTTAGCACCGTGCATTGTGGGAAACAGTATGCCAGGTGGACTGGTCTGTTGCATATTGAGAAATTTCCATGAATCAGTAGGACATCCAGGAATTTTTGGCATTCTGCAGATTTTGCAAGTTTTTGCATTCTGCCTACAACATACTGAATTTCGTTCAAATCAGTAGGCACTGCTGGTGTTGTAGGCAGTTTGGAAAACAGTGTCTGTGTTGTGTTCAGGATTGAAATTGTGAAGAACAGAGAGGAGCCGCTGTGTCTGCATGTGCCGCCATCTTGGATCATTATTTGGAAACTTTATGTTGAAATCTGTTGCCCAGGTCTGAGATTCACTTTGTTATGAGTGTACTAAACTAAAAGCTTAGCTTTTATTTTGGGATTTATAGAGCTGGCCATCACTTTGAGCATTGTTTTTTATGTCTAAATAAAGCATCAACATTGTCAGAGTCTGATATTTCAAATTTATATTTTGTTTCTTTTCTATGTTATTTGTTTAAAGCTACCAGAAATAGCCCAGCTTGCCCTTTTACAGTGCATCCAGAAAGTATTCACAGCGCTTCACTTTTTACACATTTACAGCCTCATTCCAAAATGGAACAAACTCATTTTTTGCCTCAAAATTCTACACACAACACCCCATAATGACAACCACATTAATCATAAAGATATATTGGCATACAAAGACATGTTTCCTTAAAAGATTTCTTCTTACCTTTGGTCCTTCTTGTGGAATATGAAGTCTATGGAGAACATGTTGGGAGAAAGCCCTGAACATCCCTTCGCTGGAACAGTCTGAGATCTGATAGCACAGAAATAGAAAACTTTCACCAACATGTACAATTTATTTATATTCATTTAGATCAAAATTTTGTACACAGATATTGGAAACTTTTTTGTTCTGTAGTCAAGGATGAACAGTACAGACGGTGACTTCAGGAAATCTCTCATTTCAGATGGACTGAAAGCTTATTGGACCTGAACACATTTGTGTACTACACTGAGCTGTGATGAAAGACAGGTAACACACTGGGAACCTGACAATTGAAAATGTAATTTTAATGTCAATGGAATGAATATCATTCAAGTCTATGCATTTCTGAGCTCTGAGAATGTCTTATATACATGACTGCACTGTGGCTGTAACTGTGAGTGCATGAATATAAACATGACATGCACCGCAGGGGCAATCAACAGCATCAGCTTGAGGCTGACCTATCAATATTTCACACCTCAAGGCTAGAAGTAGAACATCCCATATTTACATGATATCATCTTTATACAAATCTCCTTGGAATTATCATTTAAATAACACAAGCGCTTGCTGAGATTTGAATGCATTACATAAATATTTGACCTATACTGCATGTTCATGACAAAACCGAATGCCGTGGTGTCTGGTGCGGAGAAGAGGCCAATAAATGCTCATGGGCCACAAACCAAAGACAGGACTGTGTATATAAGAAACTGTAATTTGTTTACATTTAATAAATCTACAAACATTGTGAAGGTCTTACACTTATTAACAGGAAGAGTAACTTACAAGAGGGGTGTTATAAAAGAGGCCATATCGCATTCGTGGGAGAAGGGAGAAGAAGACATCTTTAAAACACACCTGGGAAGATGAATTAAGCACATAGGGTGTTACGTTTTATCAGTCTTTGCATACTTATTAAACATCTTTATTAAACAGCAATAAAACATAATATTGTAAATGATGCTTTCAGAACAGCTACTGAGCCATGACTTTATACCTACTCTTTTTGAGTCATAGGTCTTCAGGTGGATAATGTCATACTCTGAGAAGGCCCTCCACGTGTCACTGAACAGATCTCCATAGTTATAAAAGCTCTGAGAAAGACACAGGAAAGGGGTGAACATTGGGTGTTTAGTGTTGTGCTGAAATGAACTACAAACCAAAAAAATTAAAACCATCATTTTATCCACACTGGACTCTGTTTTGAACCCTGCTGGTTATATTTCTCTGAATTTCTGGTTTTATATGTGATCTATTATCACACCATTATCTGATAGACTTCCAGTGTTTGCACTGCAGAGTGCACTGTGTGCTGAAAGGTCACTGCTTTTCTTCTCCTTGACAGTTTTCTCTCCCTCCTATTTGTCTTTCTCTATTTTCCTTTTCCTCTCTAGCTCTGTACAGAGTGGAGGGAACAATGGACCGGATAGGGCTGTCTGTAAGGCACTCTGTTTTTCAACCGGTGTTTCCCCTTGATGTCTTGACCAAAAACAATTTTAAAGGCTTGGTAAAGTAAAAAACGTGACTGCTGTACATAACATTTGAACTACTTCTTGGCGTCCAGGCTAGGCTGAAATGTTTTCATCACATCTTAGTTTTCAAATGCTTTTTTCACTTCCAACTGTCTTACAGAGAAGGATAAATCCCTCCAAGTGACAAAATATTCTGAATCAGCATCATGTTTATCAGCATTTGTAAATCTAGGACCAGAACCAATGTGCATCTCTTTTTGTATTTAAAGTATTATGTTCTTTTGATCAAAACCTTACGTTAAAAAAAATCGCAAAAAATTATCAATTTTCAAGGCTGATAGATGAGGCTGTCTCCAATTCCCCTTGAGGACACTCTGTGTGGTGTTTGAATTAACCATCATAGTATGTGAGAGCAGTGGTGGGTGTAGCGAGATGTTTCCTGTGGTTTTTACAGGAAAACTTTCAATTGGAAAAAACACATTCAGAAATATTTCAACCCACATTTTACTGAACTGTGGTAGGAGCCATGAGGTACCCACCGTGTCCCACATGACAATGTTGATGTCTGAGCTGAAGGAGTTGTTAATGTGCTGGGAGATGTAGAGGTTGACAAAGTCACAGAAATGGTGGTACATGTTCACACCTGGAAGGAAAAACAAAAACATGCTTTTTTGTCAACAGGATTAAAACTGACAAAAGTGTGAACAGTGAACATCAGTGTGTCAGCCTTACACCTGAAAAAGTAAAGTCTCGACATACAAGTAAAACACTGAAAGTTTGAATTTGGCAGAGTCAATACAATTACTGCAAGAAAAAGTTTGATCTGAGGTCTAAACCTAAATACTTCAAATGTGCCACAAAACAATGAGAATTTATTTTTAATCAGTGGAATAAAAGAAATGGTTTTGGTAACTTTTTGCATGGCTAAAAACCGAGTCACTTATATATTTATTTCTTACCAGCATCTAGTTTCATGAAAACAGTGGGTTTATCTATAATGACGTCACACTGTCCATCCTCTATGGGCTGAACGTGCAGCTCTGTGTATGTCTGCAGCTCAGCAAACCTGCAAAAACAGTGCAACAATACTGTTAAGCAAAGGAGCTCGAAGAATTCTGCTCTTCTTTATCGTTCATGTGTAAGTCACTGCAGTCAGACTGACCCTCTGTCCACAAATTAGAAAAAAGCAACAGAGAGAGTCCAACATTAGACCTGGTCTCATCTCAAAACCAGCTCATCTCAAGACAAACTGGTCGTCCATTGTACTACTCATACAATACAGTGGAGGGGTCTTTAGCAAATACACTTAGAAAAAGCTCATTCATTTTACTTTAAGCCAACAGTTCACTTTAGGAGGGGGCTGGATCATTGTGTCACCTTTGAAAACAAAGAGGGTGATCTATTATAAACCTGTTTAAGTGCTTCAATACATATATATCACTCCAACTCAAAAGCAGTTTTAAATTTTACCAAACAGAATGATTTTAAAATGCAGCAGGTGATGTATCCTTTTATCAAGGCCCTCACCACAGCTTTTCACACATCTGATGAGAGTTTTACCCTGTTAGCAGGGTTGCAATAATTTTACATCTACTACCAGTAAGTCAAACTACCAAATAACTACAGTGGTGTTTCATGATTGCAGAAGAATAATCTATTAATGTCTGATACTTAAAAAAGACACACTGTGAAGTGTTGGTATCACATCTACATCATATGGGGCATTTCTAAAATACTCTATTTTTGTTCATGGGCACAAGTCTCTCATAACAGGAGGAAAACAATCGAGCCAGCCAGGAGTCGAACCTAGAATCTTCTGATCCGTAGTCAGACGCGTTATCCATTGCGCCACTGGCCCCTTAAAAACAGCATGCGGTTTCAACAAAAGGAATGCATGCGGCGCTTAGAACTCCACCCTCACATTCCTCGCTACCCCTGCCCCCCTTTCGAGACTGCTCTGTGAGGAAGAGGAAGCCACACGTGTGAAAATACTTAGCTGATCAGTTTAAGGGTTCAAATATCTATACCTTGGTCTGGGACTTTTAAATTCCTTCAGAAAATTTAGGTGGGTGATTTTTTTCAGCTTTTTTTTTAGCTCACATGAACATTTAAATAAAGGGCAGCTTTCTTTTAGTCACTCAGTCATATTTCTCTGGCTGACACAAGAGGTAGCTTCTTCTCTTGTTGGCAGCCTGTTGTTCCTGTGGATCACTTTGCATGCCTTTCTGTGTGAAACAGTTCTCTGCAAAACTTTGCATCTGTTAAAATCTTCCTACTGTCCTCTACTAGTGAATAATTGATTAAAAATGTGACACAATACATTTCAAGGAGGAATTTCAGTTGCTCCCACTTTGTTTTGCTCCCACTTTGTTTTGCTCCAAGGGCAGCCAACTGTATTAAAGCTAAGCAGAGTTAAGGAGCTTTTTGTCATACAGGACTCAAACACCTTTGGATGACTGTTTGATTGGTGGAGGAGAAAAGCGCCACCTAGTGAGCATTTGTGGTACTTGAGTAAAGAAGACCCATCCTGCCAATTGTCTGTGCGAATAATCCACTGAATTACTTGCTGATAGTCCCTGGTGGTCTTGTGGTTAGGATTTGGCGCTCTCACCGCCGCTGCCCAGGTTGGATTCCCAGTCAGGGAACTCCCTTTTTAGTGCTCCTGTCTCTGGGAACTGTCCAAAAAATGCACGGGGCTCAAATCCCAAAGGACAATGCATTTTACAGCTTGATGCTTGTCTGCATTAGCCATGGTTATTAATATAATTAAAGTTGCTAAAGCTTCCCTGACTGTGGATGTCACACAAGCAAGCTCTGTGTCCTCTTCAAAATCTCTTCTTGAAGGTCTCAGCAGGTTAGATCTCAGCAGCCCGGGTTTGATTGCAGGTCAAGGAACTTGCCACCGGCTCTTTTTCTTAATCTTTAATTCACATTTCCTCACATTCCCAGCAACTCCAAAATCATTGACTTGTTGGCATGAGTTAATTAGCAGCGTGTTAATACGTGTGTCTTGACTCACCATGATTGTAAAGGGCTCTTGTGCTCTCCCTCTGCTGCAAGAGCTCGCTTGTTCAGTCTGCAGCGACCGCCAATCCCCCCCTTCTGAATGAAGTCCTCTTTGTATCTGTGACAGTTTAGAGTTGAAGACACTTTTATCATTGTCTTTCTTATTCCTTTTCTCATGTACACAACACTGTCAAATACACTGACCTCTCATGACCTCTGCGTGGCTTACGCAAGTCCAGGTAAAGGTTAGTTGCTTTACAAAAGCGAGTGTGGCTGCTGCATTTTAATGACGAGTCCCCCTGGAAAACATTTAGGGAACAACTATTAAATATTTAAAAATGATGTTATAAAAAGAGGAGCCTTTGACATTGTGAGTACTGTCTTCACACTTTTCTGTCTACACTGCTGTAAATAATGTCCTGGACTATTGTTTGAGTACTCCTTTTTGAACACTCAGTCTGTTTTAACCTGTTGTTTCTTCCTGTTGACTCAGTAGACCCGTGGGAACTAAGGAAATGAAAGGACTTACTGGCTCGCTGGCCTTGCACAGCGTTTTGAGCTCAGAGAGGCGCTCCTTCACGTAGCCAAAATCAGCCTGCTTCCAGAAGAGCTCCTGGGCTGCCTTCAGTGAACGCGCCCTGACAGATCAGAGATTTATGCCATTCAGCTAAGCCAAAACAATACTGGGTCATCAATGATGCATGGTATAAATGAGCACACTTAAACTTTAGATAAATAATAGACACTCCAGTTCTGTAAATCCAACACCCATGAATAAAAGATAAAGATTTTTTGTCAAACTTGTGATTATTAAATACCTGATACATTATAGATGTGTGCTGGGCAAATATACAAGTAATCACTGTCCTATCTGTGCACAGGTGTCAGAAAGAGGAATACAGAACAGTACCATCCTGTGTCAGCCTTGGTACAGACGGGGTAGCTAAAGCGGGCTGCAGGATCACACTTCTTCTCATAAC